>VZRW01008096.1:64331-321916 GCA_013398125.1 Aegotheles bennettii | reverse complement strand
CCCTGAAAAACAACTTTGAATGATTTCTGAGAAAGTTTCTGAAGCCCAGACTTCCCTGCAGGTGAAGGAATGGTTGTGTACTAACAAAGCATCCCAACAGTGGGAACGAAAAGGAAATAAAGAGATAAATTTGCAGATGTTTGCCCTGTTTCTACACTCACTATGAATTCACTCACAGCCTATTGTTGAATACAGTAAAAAATATTATCTGGACATTTGATCAGACTTGATACACACTGCTGTGTTTTTATGTAAGTGTGAAAGTTATAGAGTTCAGACTAAACCCGTTACCTCAACTCCCTCCATTGTCATTGGAGGGAGACTGAGTGATTTATGCCACTTTTCTTGAACACCTGACTTAAGAGCTACCTTCTGGAGGTACGTGTACTTCTCGCTGACTAGAAGGGGACTTTGCATAACTCTTAAGTCTACCTGAGACTAAGACCATACTTTCAGACTATTGCATTAACTGGTCTGAATCTCATTCAAGCCTGCAATATTGGGAAGGTTTCATTATGTAGTTACACTGAAACAATACTTTCTCCTCCGAGAGAAATGAAACCATCCCATAAAAATTTGAAATACTTGTTGACACAGTTATATTAGGCAAGAATCACTTCTTTTCACATAGCTATGCAAGAAAATTCTGCAGCCTCATGAGCAGATCTTGATATTTTTACTCCCTGTGAATGGAAGTGTTGTCCACCTGTAGCCTCACTAATTTCAGGAAGCATCCTCTGGAAGAAGATTCTGCTTCAGTGTAACAGGTCTCATTCACCTACTCTTTTTGTTTGTTTACTTCAGGGAATTACAGACAATATTACTCAAAAACCCCAGCATTCACCACCTTTACTGTAGAAGTTTGTTAGTTCTCCTTTCACATTAATATTAGTGTTAAAATAGAAAGACTTCACTGGAAGATCCTAGTAACACAACAGACAGTTTTAACCGGTGTCCAATTCTAGATCAAGATTGTTTTTTTCACATTGTATCCAGAGAGGATAATTGCAAATTATGAAGTTTCAAAAAAAATTTTTTTCTGCACTTGGAAGTAGAAACACAGACCTCACTCCAAGGACAGATGCCATGATTATTTTTTAACTGTATACATGCATTTTAGGAAGGAATATGGATGAAATGGATTGTCTGCTTGAAGTATTAAGTATTGTGCCCTGTATATTTAAAGGATCTTTAACTATGCTATAGAATATACCTTTGTGTTTTTATAAAAAGTTTGAAATTCCTATCTGTCATAGTTTGCTTTAATTTCTGTCTTTGATTTTTGTACTTAAAAATGCAGAAAATCAAGAGACATGCAAACGAGAGGTAGAGGTGTGTTCAGACCTGTAACCTTACAGATTCAGGAAGACTTCGAAGTTGAAACTGGTAGGATCTGGTTACATTTCATCACAGAGGATAAATTTATGCCTGTAAGCTATAACCTTTGGTCAGTCTCTGTTTCTTCTTATTGGCTAAGAGATACACTTGGGTTATTCATCTGTCACACAGTCACACTGAAAAAAATTCTCTTTGTTTTGTTCTTCATCTGTTTTACTGGCTATTTACATCTCAAATAATGATGGGAGCTATCCAAACTGACTGTATGCCTACCTACAGAAGGCAAATCAAACCTTTTTAAGATGATATCCACTCTGTTGATGCAGAGGATGGTGATTACTGGGCCTGATGTAGAAATTGAAAAGTAGAATAGCTCTTATTCACATAGCAACTGAATAGAGAAAACATTCAATTATTATTAAGACCATGTTTGTGTAGCCACAACACAGAGCTCTGGGACTACATTTATAACAGTAAATAAAATGGGCCAGGGCTCTCCTCTGGCCCTGTGGCCTATTGACATGAGTGAGATCATGAACAGCCAGCTGAACTCTTTTACTTTTTGAAATTGTGTGGCTGCCTCCAAACAAGCTGTTGTTTTTGGGGTTTGCTAAGACCTGAAAACTGTGTCCAGACATTATCTGGAAGAGTATTACTTTGGATAAAATGATGCCAAGAGTTGTGCTAGTAATTTAATGTCAGGACCTGGTCCTGTTTAGTATGCTAATATAGAAGTAATAAAAAATGCCAGGTGCTGTACAGAGCAAAAAACCAGCACAATGCCAGTCAGACCTTGATGTAAACAGCAATATTGAGAGGACAGTTATATATAAACCTAGGTTCTGCAAAAATATACATGATTTTTCTTCTGCATTGCAGAATGGAATAAAAAGAAACTAAGTTTGTTCTAAAAGTTTTGAACAGATGTATGCTATTGCTGTTACTCTTAAAAGTCTGGGAGGGGGAATTTACTTTCTGTCATTCAAAAATGTTCCTTTTATCAAAGGAAGGCAGTATGTGAACAATATATTAAAAGTTTGTCATGAAAATTGAGCTTCACAAAACCAAAACAATATGAAGAATTCTCTTTTCCCCAGATTATGAGGGTTTCAAATTTCAACCTGAATGAATAGTTCTATTTCCCACCCTAACATATTTCTTGGACAACTCCTGGAAACCTGATACCTGAACACTGCTCTTTATGGGACCTCTTCTGATTTTCTGTACCAGTCTACACCTGAGAGTACACTGAAATAAATACACAGCTGTTCATAGCTGGAACCATGAAACTATGTATGCGTGTTTTGTATGCCTTCATTATAGAGGGCACTTGGATATTACATCTAATTTCTGTTTTTAACACATAATCACTGTACTGAATTCTGGTGGTGTGTTCAGTGTGGCCCAGCTGCTTTTATGGTGAAGGTATTAAAGATCAGGTTCCTGTTTCACCTGATTGGGCAACCTCTGGACCCCATCTTCATTTTACAATGAGGGCAAATCCCTCAAACAGACCAAGCTTTTCTGGGCACAAGCAGATAATTGTGGGAAGACATCAGAGAAGAGTCAGGTGCTTCAATTTGTGGTGAAATCGTGAGTACCTTAGGTGCTTTCAGGACAAAACGCTTCCAGATTTTGCCTGTGAATGAGTACAGTCCTAAGAAGGACTCAGTAAGTTGCCTACAATTTTCTTTTATTGCTGGCTAAACTAATCTAGCCACAGAGGTGTTAGTGCAGATTGTCTGAATTAATTCTGCAACAAAGACATCCTCTTCAGATTTTATTTCAGGGACCAATTATTGACTTTGAGAGGAAAATATTTGGATGCTGGGCTCCTGAAGGTAAAAAAAAATGGTGCTGGGCTTCTGAAGTTCCTTCAGTACAACAGAGCATATTGCTACTGAAATTATTGGCTCCAGTTCTGCCTTATTTGTAGGGGTCTTATTGCTAGCTGATAATACTTATCCAAGTTGACATTAAAGCTTCCTTGCATTCTTGGGTGTGTGGTGTGCCATCCTTACCAAAGGCAATGTGATGTTAAAAGTACAGGTATACTGGCAAGTAGTGATTAAAGAAACACAGGGCACAGCTGGTGTTGAATAAGGCTCTCCCACATTTCTGCATAACCCAGGCTGCAACCCAAGATGAAGCCACTAGAAAGCCTCAGCACAGGCAAGATACACAAGACTGTATAGCCAATGATAACAGGAAAGTTTAACACTAGATCAACACAAGTATAATTAGCTGTTTCAAGTGGAGACATTATTCTTCATTTCCTGCCCTCAGCTTGTTGCTCTGAACTGTTAAACAATAGCTGTGTTTCATGCAAGAAGGGTTGGGTTTCAGAGGCTGGTGAAATGGTTCCCCTGTGGGACCAGATCCAAAGGCAGATGGATTCACTGGGAGTGTCACTGGGCTGCTTCCTGTGGGCTGAGACAGCCTGACAAACACAGAAATGGTGGGGAAAAATAGCTTATTTGACAACCAAAAAGCCATTAGAATTATTTCAGCAGTATTTTCATCCAGCTGACTTCAGTCCTTTTGACTCACATAGACTTTCTACCCACTGTATGAAAACACAATCAGGAGATCCGCATCCTTTTTTTTCTGGTGAGATCCAAATTTCTCATATGAGGAGACATTTCCCCTTTCTTTTCTCTACTAGTCTCTGTGCACAACTCTTCCTTTTTGTCCTCACTTTGCTACCCTCCTTCATCCATTTCCCACCTTTCAGTTATACTCTTTTAATCATACTTCTTTTCTTTCAGCCTTGTCTCTGCTGCCTACTAGTAACTTTCAAATGCACTGAGCTTTCTTTCCATGGATCCAGACTTCTTCAAGTCCCAGTATGGCTAGCTGATGGCAAAGATCACTAGCCTGTGGAGGCAGGCTGGACACCATCTGAGTTAAATAACTGGGTTACAGGTAGTGAGAAGTAGCTAGATTCAGGGAAAAGCTGCTTTCTTGCTTCTGGTGATAGCTTGTCCTGCAAGGTTTGGCACCATCTGAACTCAGTATTCTGTAGTGTGTCTGATGTGAATGTGGTATTCCACCAACTTCATATCCATCCTGCAAAATCAGCGGGGCCTGGCATCATCCTGTGGGGTAAGAACAACATTTGAAAATGTCCAGTTGAAAAGCCTGTATAATATAACAATTATTAAATCTTTTGTAGAATATATGTGTAGATTGCAGTGATGTGAATGTGTGCCTTATCATTTTTGGCTGACATAGTAAATGTGATGATTTTTCCAAACTTTCTGCCATTTTTAAATGGCACACTACAAAGAATATAGGTTACATGCTCCAAAGACTTAAAAGTTTTCTGCATGCACACATGCTATTGCTGAGACCAATCTTGACTATCTGCAGATGCAAACAGCATGACGTGCAAAAGGGATTATACATAATTGGAAGATGTGATGTGGAAAATGACTTCTTTCACTGTCACTCTATGCCTTTATTTGTTCTTGAATCTCTTATTAAAACAACAAAAAAAACCCAAACCACACACAAAGAAACAAACAAGTACACTGTACAGCAGAACTTGGAAATCTCCCAAGCCACAGTCTAACAACTGGCAAAACTATCAGATAAGATTCAACAGAAAAAACTACAATGTGATGATGGGCTGATTTTAGAGACAAGACACAAGGCATGTACTTCTGGTAGGATTCCTAGATAACAAATTCAGTTCCTGCTTCTGCAACAGGTTTCCTATGTTACCTTAAATAGGTAATTTATGATTTCTGCTCCTTAGTTTCCCTATTCTGAAAAATAAAAACACTCACCGCCATATTTTCTAACACAATTTATCTGGCTTCACTGTTTATAATACAAGTAAATCTTTGCGAGTAACACTGCAAATGAGCAGTATAGACCTTATACCTAACAAGAGCCTTTTGTCTCAAATAATACCAAGTTCATGCATTTAGACAGTATATAAGAAGCAATGTAACATTTTTCTGCAAAGTAATTTTGTTCATGGTATTATAAAACAACGAGTCGTTCCTTTCTAATACCAGACATATTTCTTGCCCTCCTTTTAAAGACAAAAAAGGCAAAAGGAAAGGTTGCATGAATGTTGTGAACTGGTATAGATAGGACAGGAAGAATGGGAAGAAGCTGTGTAAAATACTTAAATGGCTTGAGAGTGTGCATGAAGACTTTCTCTGCAATCTCTAATCTTTAAGTAACATTAAACTGTCTGCATTAGGTCTTCTTCAGCTGTATCACTCTACACAGCAGATGTTGATCCTGTGAATCTTTCAAGTGAAAACATTCCGTGATTCATAGAAAATTTATGATTAAAAGATGGTATAAAGATGAGAAACCACCCGCCATTATGAGCCACGAGGAACATGTGTGCGAAGTTATTGCAAAAGGCACTGTGTGTTCTACTCCCAGAAAAGGGAAAAAATGTTCCCTTTGGTTGAATAAAATGTATAAATTAAGTAAAGATGGTCCTCTCCTACTGTTTGAGTCTTTCATATCACTTTACAAGCAGTAAAATCATAAGAGCTCAGCAATAAGTACAACATTACTTCTATTCATCTGTCAATTTCAAGAAATCAGAGTATATAATTTGTTGAGTAATCCTTTGAAATCCCATCTGAACATTAAAAAAGAAATGTGGTATCACTTCATGTACCTGTCTGTGACTTTTCAGACTGTAAACAACTCTCAGTGCATAGCTTGGTTTGGCTGTCTGAAACCATGAGGCAGACATTTGTGTTAATAAAGGGTTTGTCTAGAACTGCTGTTTTTATCTAATGAATGCTACGATTCTTCCCCCTCCTGAGGGCATAAAGAAAAGGCAATGGAGAATTTTCATGGTGTTGCTACATTGTTTTCCATTCAGGGAGAAAAAAAATGCCAGGCGAATGAAGTAATGAAGTGAAACAAAAAAAACCATGCAAAATTCTGAATATTTATTTCACAGGACAAGAAAACCTAAAAAGATATACTATGAGTCAGGAAAACAGAGCTGAAATACAACTCTGCAAATTTTATCTTAACCTGTTGCTGGCATTCCATCTCAGGATTACAGAGGCAGCATGGGTTGCCCGTCTTCCTGGAGGTCCCCTGCACACTCACTTGTGTTTCTGGGCTGGAAGTGGTGCGGATCCTTTGACTCAGCAAGTGTCAGAGAGCTGGTGAGGTTTGATATCCACCATGGAGCAGAGAAGATAGAGACTCCACTGCCTGTTATCCTGTCTGCACTGACAGGCAGTGGGAATAGTAGATAAATGCCTCTGTGGGCACTACATCTCCTTCTTGCTGTGGGATGGAGTTGGCTCATCTCCTCAAAAATCTCTGCTTCTCTCTTTAAAGGGACACCTGGGGAATGGCTTGACCTGAAAGCCCTAGGGGGATGGCAGATTTACAGCCCTGAGCTTTGGGGTTCATTAGCAGCTCTTTTTGCTTGGAGGCAGATGATGCTGTGCTGAAAGTCCTGCTCTTTCCCTTTCACTTTTCTGTGATCAGATTGAATCCTGACAGGAGAAGGCAGCCAAGGAGAAGGAGGAGATAAACAGGACCCCTTAGCAGGCAGAAAAAAGTAGTGAGGGCTGACAGAGGGGAGTGGGAGGGAAGAGCTCTCATAAATCCCATTGAATTTTTGAGTGGTTAGTTTATTTTCTGAAATAAATGGAAATTATTTACTGCACCAGAAATTAGCCATCTACAGAAGACACATCTAGTTTGAACTACTCATCTTTTCAGTCAGTGCTGAAAGACAGGCACATTCAAACTCAAAATAGCAAACTGTTCACAACATTCATTTATTGTGTGCTGTAATAATAAATAAAGGTGAAAAACAAAGGAACTCTTTACCCTTCAAAACCTTCTTGCAATAAACCTGTTGTACCTATCTTGAAGTTCATATGTTTCATATAGAATGTCTGGACTTGATGAAACAAGGCACTTCAGACTATGCCTCTTTTTTATTCTGTTGGGTATGATTTTTTTTTAATGGCAGTTGGTGTTAGGTCCTTGAATGAAAAGGGAACAACCAAACTACAGATCTTGCCTGGAAGAGGGATTAGGAATGCTAAAGTGTTGTAAAACCTTGGCATGGTCCTACAGTAAAGGAAGAAGATTATCTCTGAGGCAAGGAATTATTGTGATGTCCTCTTCTGTTCTGCTGATAAACTTCTTAAGTGAGATACCGGCTAAGGACACTTTTATTCTGTTTAATGGCATATTGTAATATTTCTGTGTGCTTTTTTGATACAGCTGCAATGTGAAAATATGGTTGTTAAGCAGTTAAGGGAATGGATCCTTTGGTTTTTATAATTGGATACTCTAGATGTATTTTCTCAGGTATCCTTGTCAGGCATTTTTGAGATAGTGCAGAATTTGCTTGATCAAGTTCCAACATGGTTGTTAAAAGAATGCCTGCCTTTTCTTGGTCATGGTATCCTGAGAGTTGTGAATTGCTCTCTTCAGTCTGGGATGGTTCCAAAATAATTTAAACTAGGTTACAATCATTCTTTTGTTAGAGAAGATGTCTTCATCCATGGATGTTTTGCTTAATAGCCGACGAGTTCATAATTTACACATTTCAGTTAACAAGATGGAAAAAGTAGTTTAAAGTTCAGTCATAAGTTATAGTACACATCTTGCACAGCTAGACTTTATGATTGTTCCTTGGTTGTTAATAGTGTAACTTTTTTGCATTGAGCTCTGTTCTTCCTGGTAATTTACTTTTTGGCAGCAGTTTGGCAAACAAATACCTGATTACTGTTATGCACAAACTTTTTGTAATAGCTATTATTGTGCTTGCCTCCATATATAAAGCAAGATAATATTAACGACTTCTGAATTGAAGTTTAATAGCAGTTCTGAATGCAAAATGAAGTTTAGCAATTCAGTTCCAATAAATTATCAGTATGATTGACAGGAAATGAGTAAGTAAACAATATAGGTGAAACATTGTAATGAAAACCCCCAAGATATCTAATAATTCTGATCTGATCTGCATGAAAATCTATGACACTGAGATTTACAAACATTTCCTAGGTTTTCTTGGTGGCAGGTAGGTAGAAAAGGGCAGTTTCAGAGAGTTACTCACCAGTAGGTGAGTCATACTCTGGAAATGCCCATTTTTTCCTATTGTTTCATGAAGGGGCAAAGTTTCCTAATGAAAAGCAGACTTTTGCTTTTAGGTGTTAAAGTTCAGTGAGATTAGTCTTGAAGGCCTCCTCTGGCAATGAACTCTAAAAGAAATAATTTGGGGCTCTTTAGACTTATGAAGGCTAACCTGTTGAACACCAGTCTCAGAGTTAGGGTTTTATTTAGCAACTCTGCTTGATAAGGTGCAGTGTTCGGTAAGCCTTTTATAGTTTGTTAGTAAATGGCACAGGATTGACAGCTCTCACAATTTATTTATTTATTTATTTATTTATTTATTTGTTAATCTTTGCTAGTTTCTGTCTTCCATCATTGTTGAGTTATCTAATACTTGAGTATTCCAGAATTCATTTGAAAGAAAGTTTTTCTAGACCTCAGGGCAACATAAAAGAAACTATAAAATAGGAACCATATATAAGTAGCGAAGTTATGATATTTAATGTTTCTGAAGAGTTGTGGGGCCTGAGTTATTATAACCTGATCACAATTTGAGTCACCTGAGAAATACTTCCACTCTTAAGACAAATACATATTTTCATAATACAATCTCTTCTACTAGTGAATGTAATTGCTGAACTATTTGTCAGAAAAAAAACCTATTTTTTGTAGAGGACTCCAAGATATTATCTTTCCAATATTCTTCATATCAACAGTGAGGAGGGTTTCACTGAGAATATAAAGCTTTGTGTGAACTTGCTGTTAGAGACTGTGAATTGCCTTCCAGCTCTTTCAGTATCAGTTGGAAATGAAAAATAAAACCATATGAAAGATTAAAACAGCATGTTGATGTCTTATGATTTCGGATATCACACCAGTCTTTCTAGAGATGAGAGGAAAAGAAGTTGTCAGAACTTCCCAAAATCATAAAAATGTTTTAAAATACTACAAAACAATTTTTAAAATTGCAAAAATGGTTTATACTTTTTCATTTCTTCAAAAGAAATTAGCTTGGCAGGGACAAGGAGAAAGAAAGAAAGAACAGCATGAATACAAAACATGTCATTTAAAAAGGTGGTTTGCCCTAATGCAGATTATTTGCTTCTGTAGACCTGACTAAAACCTTGATACGGTGAAATTGTGAACATCTGGAATCCTCAAAATCAGTAGGAAATTATTTTAACACAGAGTATGGGATTAATTTGCTTAAATTTAGACATTTACGAAGTAGACATCTAAGTCTGAACTAGTTTTCCAGACCCTAGGTAATCAATAAAGAGAAACAGGCTCTTGCAGAGAAAAATTCATCCCCATCCTAAAACACATCTGAAATGGTGCAGATGAATTACTCCCAGAAAGCGTTTATTTTTCTCTGTTGAACACAAAAGACAGACATGATTGACTACCTTGGATGTAAACATCCATAATTTTACAGTTAGGGAAGACACCATCATCATTTACAGAAGTGTAATAACAAGTAGATTGTCTACTCCAAATTTGGACACAGAAACCTGCTACATGGCTGATTTTCCTTAGGTTTAGCTTGGTTAGCTCAAAATCTGTGCATGTATGTGCACATATATGTGTCTACTTTTGTTCACATGCAGGATGTATAGTCTCTATCAAGACATATCAGAAGTACTTGTCTTGATAACTTGCCTCTTCAGTGTCACTTACAAAAACCACTTGTTAGACAGGATTTTCAAATTAATGTTATGGAGTTGAGCAAGAACATTAACAGCACTGGGTATGGAAAGTTCCTTCACTTACTTTGTAGGTCTCACCTCCAAACGAATGTCACATCATCTTTCTTAACTCATTCATACACATGTTTGGAAATTAAAAGAAGAGTTCTACACCAGGAGGTTATCGAGAGTGACTTTACTACAAGCATCTTCTTACAATACATAATACACAAGTTCAGCTGTAGTATTATTTAGCCAGTTTAATCCACAGATCATAAAATCCTAAGAACCATTCTATGAGAAATAGAGCTAAGGTGTTGCTTAGCTGTTAGGCAGTGCTTAGCAAAAGGTGAAATATTTGAAGTTCAAAAGACTGTATGAAAATCTTTTACAACTAGCTAAATACTTAATTCCCACTTTGCATAAAGTCTGTTGTGAAGTGGTGAAGCATTATGTCATATGGTATAGGTAAAAAATAGTTCTGTCAGTCATTTCTACCTAAGAACATCAATTTACAAACCTGTATATCAAGTGCTGAATCATTTCCCATAAGAAGGGCTGATGTAATCCTTACCTACTCCTCCAGTTGCTTCTTCCAACATGCCAATCTTTTGTGACAGTATTCTCTTGAACTTCAGCCAATAACTCTAATCTATTTTAAACTTTTTGTTTCTTTCTGTTACACTCAATAAGACAAATGTCAATTGGATATCAAATTGCCTTCATGTGTCCTTCATGGTTTCGTAACACACTGGGCATGATTTAATTTAAGGTGCATTTAGACATCAGGAAGTAGGTGTCTACAAGCATGCTAGTATCTGAAATCTCATTAGAGGCAATGGAGAACTAAAGTGCAACTCACTTGCATAAACCTCTAGTAGCATTTAAGATGTTAATGTGCCCTAAAATATCTTAAGACAACTGGACAGGGCTGGAAGTTTTGACACAAGCCCCTTGGGGAACTGAACTCTCTTGGTTCAGCAGCTGGATGTCTAGCAGGACACTAAAGCAAATCAGTAGGCACTAGCTGCTTAATTGCAGGCAACTGAACTTGCCTTTGTGGTCTGGAGTGTCATTCATAAATATAACATACAGGCTATCTGTATTTGCCACCATTCACATGGTTCAGCTGGAGTTAGTGATGAAGGAATTGATCAGGCATGGATCTATAGCCCAGGCGATGAATTCAATTACCTAGGAGCTCTGGATATGGCCCAAAGGTTACAAAGGTTAAGAAAATGATTTTTCCCTAACCATGCTACACTTTGGATCAGGCCATCTGTGTGTGAAATAGCTTCCAGGATCAAATCTATCATGACTTTAATATTCACTGCAGATTTAATGAAACTGCTTCAACAATATAAACTCGGTTGTAAAATACAGACATTAAAACAGCATTCGGTCCTTGCAGTGTTTTATGCATATTATCCACTTATAAACTTTCATTAAGGAAGCTGGGTTAAAGTTGTGAGACATAGTTTTTATAGGCTTTGTCTCCTTCAAATCTTATAAAAATAAATTTAAGTAGCTTACATATCCCTAAATAAGCTATAACAATAGTATAGCGCAGTTCAGTTAATTTAGTATGTTAGAAAAAGTTTTTTGCTGGTTTTCAAAACTTTAGAGTTTTGCCGGATATATCATTACCACCAAGTTGGTACTGACTTGTGGAGGCTATAAAACAAATAAAGTCATTAAAAATAATTTGTACAAAAGGAGTAACTTGATATCATAATGCCATCCACATTTGGTTAAAATGACTTATTTTAAAGCTCCCTTTCATCTTACTAAACAGATTTCCAAAGTTGAAAAAAATGTGATTAATAAATTATCCTCCATAAATCTTATGATAACTATGATAGTCTTTGGAGAATTATGAAGCCACATCTGGAAAAAGTATTTTACTGCCTGTAAAACAGCATGCCATGAATTTTACTAGTTCACATTAGTAAGTAAAATACGGTATATATTTTTTGCATTCATCAGTGTGAGTGCAAAACACATCATTTTCTTCTCTCCAAAAACCTTAGATTTATTTCACAAAGAATGTTTCTTGTAAAGTTTATAAGGAGCTTGTTTTCTTTTATTCATACAGAGATATTTCTCCCTTATATTAGCTGTAATTTACAAGATGAACTGGAGAGTACCTAACATTAGAACAGAAGTAAGTAAACAGTAAGAGTAATAGGGTTCATTTGTTATTATTACACCAAGGTTAAAATGAGCAAGGCCAAGCCACTGAATAAATGCCAGAGCACTAATCAAGTGAGAAAGCAAAGAAGTTCATTCTCTGCTACGTAATCCAACAATAGCTATTACGTTATTCTTTTTCATTAATGACATTTTAAAATATATAGATTAGAGCTGCAAGTCATTCAAGATGAGTGGCTGTAATATTTCTGGAATTAAAAACTTGATTAAACTTAAGTATTTTTTAAATAAAATGAGCAATGTTCTTCTAGAGCCAAGTATGTCCCTGGGAAATATAAACCCCTTTTTATTTCCAAGCAGATGTTTGCAATAAGAAATGGATGGTGAGTGAAAGGGAAGAACACCATTAAGCTAAGGTAACCCCTAAAGATTTTTATATAGTTGTGCAATCATAAGCTCCATCAGTGATAAATATCATAACAGTGGTTGTAATGTACCTGGTTTTATTTATGTGTAGTTCCTTGAATATGCTTTACCTCAAGTAATGTAATTCGCTTAATGATGATAGAAAAGCTATATTTTAATGTAAATGAAAGCAACATAATTTTTGTAACCTGAAAAGGCTCTTTCTATAAAGATAATTTACGATAAATCAGACCAATAGAATGTGTAAACATTTTGTTTTTAGAATTGAAATAATCAAAAATCTCAGAAAAATTCTTACTAAGAAAATATATGTGGGTTAGGTTCTGACAGTCTTCTTTATTGCAAGTGATACTCTCACAATATCAATATTTCAGAATAATTTTTGTAGTATGTTGCTCAGAGTGATAACATGGATGACATTCTGGACATAAAATTACTGTTTCAGTATATCTAACTCTCTTCTGTTCTGGTTTGAAATGGCTGTTATCTTGGAGTATTGTTATGCTGGTTGTAGATGTTTTTTTAAATATTCAAGACTGAAATGGGCTTGTACCTATTGATGCTTGTTACCTTTTCAGAAAGCAAAGGTTTTATTTTCTTCTATGTTTCCACAAGATTTCCTTTGCTATCCTCCTGTGATTTTGGCAGAGGTTTATGAGAAATGCCAGGGTCTTTGCACAGCTATTTTGACACTGCTGTAGAAAAGGTTGGATAATGCCAAAATTGCATACCCCACGACAAATTACCAAGTGAGAGTCAGCATTTAGTGAGGGAACAGACATGCAGATGTGTAGTTGGGTTTACGTGGCCAGATTTTGGTGGTGGTGAGGCTCCATTCAAGAAAGGGCAAATCACACAAGACAGAGATAGGAGGAGGGAACAAAAGTGAGAAACAAGAGAGTGAACACCAAGGTCAAAGAAGGAGGAATAAGAGGCTCCAAACACCAGAGTAGCTATTGTCTGCAGCCCATGAAGAACCCATGCTCCACAGAGCAGGTTTGGCCTGAAGGACTGCAGCCCAAGGAGGATATGCACTAGAACATGTTTATCCCAAAGGACAGTAACTGGTGACACGGTCCCAAGCTGGAGGAGAAGAAAAGTGTGAGGAAAAGGAGTGACAAACTGTTATGCATTGACCATAGCCCAAATCCTCCGCTCTCCCTGTGCTGCTGGGGGGCAGGTAAAGGAATCTGGATTGATCAAGTGAAGCTGATTCTAGTAGACGAAGAGAAAAAGTGTTCTTCTTTTGATCTTCCCTACCAAATCTATTTTAATTGGCAATAATTTTTTTCCCACCTTGTTCAGTCTGTTTTTTGTGTGATGGTAATTGGCAAGCAATCTCCCTTTTGGTCAACCCACAAGCTTTCTCATCCAATTTTCTTCATCATCTGCCCCATTGAGGTGTGGTAGTGAGAAATACAAGGGAATGAGCAGCTGAGTAGTGTTTGGATGTCAATCAAGGTTAACTCACCACAAAATAGCATAATGGTCAAACATTAGAAGCTGCATAGGTAAATAGACTGTCATGGTGCAAACCATATGCAACAAATCCTTACTTTTATAGCACAGACTGTTTTAGCTTCATTCTCACGAAGTTATTCCAAAGTAAATGTAACCCATTTTGAAAGACAACTACAAAATTTGCATAAATTCATCAATTTTCTGTATGAATTCCAGCATATAAAATGTCCTGAAAAAAGCAGATGTCTTGAAAGATTTGTTTGTATCAACAAGCCTTTCCCCTTACCATCAAGGTGCAGGAAATGCATACTCTCACTTTGCAAATACTGAATCACATAAGAGAGAAAAATCAATGACACCAACTAGCCAGAAAACATCAATATGGAAAAAGATCTAGGGACTATAGGGGAGTACAAAACCTACCCATTGCTCTTTGATGCTACTGCAAAAACTTCAACTCTTATTTGGGAGTGTGATAACAGGAGTGTTGCCTGTGAGACAGAAGAGATAATTATTCTATTTTACTCAGCTCCAGAAAAACCTCAGATGGAGTACTCTGCCCAGTTTCATCACCACATTTAAAGAAACATATAGACGTATTGGAAAGAGTCCAAAGGTGAGCAAAAAACCAAGGGATTAAGAAAACATGACCTCTGTGGAAATGCAAAAAGAATTGCTTTTTAAAAAGGAAGATTGCAGTTGAGTGGAGTGGGACATGAACTGGTGACATGATAAGATACATAAAAGACCTAGAAAGAGAAACATTATGAACTTTTTTCCATGCCTTTCATAGGCAGGATAAGAATAAATTGACAATTTGGAAAAGAGGAAATTATAATCAGATAACAGAAAAACTTTCAATCTGAAAGAACTATTCTTTAGTTATAATAAATGTTTAACTAATAAAATTGTTGAAAGTCCAGAAAACTTGTTAATTAGCATTGCAGGGGTATAAGACTTGGAAAATGGTGTAGATGATTCATGGCTCCTTTCCAGCTATAGTTTTCACTGATCCCTAAAGCTGTCTCTTTGAAAACTGGTGCTGCGTACTACAGGTATGAATTCTAGAATGGAATTTGACTAGAGATAAAAACTGGGCCATGACCTTGCTCTACAATACCCAGTTGTTTAAATCTAGTATACAATATGTGGATTTATATTAATTTTTCAGTGAACTGCAATCTTATGATACACACTCAAATGCACATCTGAGGCACTTGAAGTAGTTTCCTTCCTGGTGTAACTGAATTTGCAGTCATTCTCAGAGGCACTATTGAGAGTATACACTTGGAAGGCAGATGTCTGGTCCTTCAGTATTTAGCTCTCCATACATGCATAATGTGTGACTGGCATCAGTAGCTGGTTTGAACTACATTGCTAATAAAGACATGGTATGGATGCATCCTGCTAGAGCCATAATAACAGTGAGAAAAAACCCTTAGTCTTCTGTCTTTGTGTTGCACCAGTCAGGAATGTTGATATATCCAATGTCTAGAACTTAATATGAAGTATTACATATGTGAGGTCAGTGCATTAACCTACAAGTAATTACCAGGACTTACCCAAAGAAGCGTTATAGAAGATGGCTTTTTAAGTAATCCTATCATGCTTTCATAGCAAGGGTGATTATTCTCTTCTATTTACCTAAATGTCCCTTGCAAATTCAACCCAAAAATAAGTCTGTATTTACTTCTTTCCAAAAACATTATGTGAGGAGTGACTGACATAATTTTTATTTTATTTTTTTTTTTTAGTATGAAAAACAATGGATATAGAATCATAGAATCATCGAGGTTGAAAGAGACCTTCAAGATCATCCAGTCCAACCACCTACCTACATCACCACTAAACCACATCACCCAGCACCACATCCAGATGCCTCTTGAACACCTTCAGGGACAGTGACTCCACCACCTCCCTGGGCAACCTATTCCAATAACTAATAACTCTTACAGAGAAAAAAATTTTCCTAATGTCCAATCTGAATCTCCTCTGCTGCAATTTAAAGCTGTTTTCTCTTGTCCTTTCACAATGGGCAAGGCAGAAGAGAACGACCCCCGCCTCACTACGATCTCCTTGCGGGGAGTTGTAGAGAGTGATGAGGTCCCCCCTGAGCCTCCTCTTCTCCAGACTGAACAACCCCAGATCCCTCAGTCATTCCTCATAAGACATATTTTCCAGTCCCTTCACCAGCTTTCTTGCCCTTCTATAGACACTCTCCAGCACCTCGATGTCTTTTTTGAAGAGAGGGGCCCAAAACTGAACTCAATACTCAAGGTGTAGCCTCACCAGTGCCGAGTACAGCGGGAAAATATATGAGGTATTTGAAAAATATGAGATATTTTAAAAAAAAATTATGTTGATACTTGCTTCTGTTTTTTTCCAACCAGTGCTGAACTGGTTGTGATTAAATGAATTTTGAAATATTTTAAACCAATATTCCTTCCCTATGCATCCTGTTCTTTAAACAGGCTAACTCCAGTGTGTGATGCTGTTTCAAGATGGAATAAAGTTGCTTCGTTCTTTTCCTGATGTATCTGCATTTGAGAAGCAGCAAATTATTCCACACATTCCACTGTCCATTTTTATGCTGGCAGAGTTCTGCAGCAGAGTAAAAACACACAGAAATGGGTCTGATTGAAGTGACGATTCCCTCAGCATCAGAGCAACATACCTGTTCTTGTTGTAGACCACAACTTCTTTGAAATATGGAGTAACTGTATATGGAATATATGTTTGGTCAAAATATCTAATTGTTTGCCTATTTCTAGTAAATATGCTAGTAAATTTGACATAATTCAGTAACAGAATTTTCTTTTAGTAACAGTACCTTCTTTTAGAATTTCAAAGAAACTCTCTGCTAAATGTAATTTATAAATCCATTTCAGGCAGCACTGATAATGGGGGACAATATCTTAGATTTCCCTGCCAATAATAATTTCTCTTCCAACCATTTACCTAAGTGTATAACCACCATAGGTTACATTTGTAGTCAATAAGGAAAGATGGGTGCTCCCAGAGGGCAAGTCATATCTTTGAATGGACTTTCCAGAGGTGCTTAGAATCACAGAATAATAGAATCACAGAATGGTTTGGGTTGAAAGGAACCTGTAAGATCACTTATTCCACACCTCTGACATAGGCAGGGACATCTTTCACTAGATTAGGTTGCTCAAATTCCCATCCAACCTGCCCTGGAACATTTCCAATGATGGGACAGCTACAACTTCTCTGGTCAACATGTTTTAGTGTCTCACCAATCTCATCATAAAAATTTCTTCCTTATGTCCAACCTAAATCTACTGTTTTTCAGATTAGAATGATTGCCCTTTGGTCTGTCAATACAGACCTTCGTAAAAAGTCTCTCTTCGTCTTTCTTATAAGCCCCATTTATATATTGGAAGTCAATAAGGTCTCCCAAGAACTTTCTCATTTCCAGCTTGAACAACCACAACTGTCTCAGTCTGCTTTCTCTTTGCTGATTACCGACATTTAGCTACTAACTAAAGAAACTTAGTCAACTGTTGAAGCCTACACCATATGATGGACAACAAGATATACCTAAACTGTTTTTTCCTCATGTTCCTGGAATAACCTGGTTCTACTGCATTTCAATGCATTTTCTACACATCTCTAGTAGAGAATGCTTCAAATGTTCACAAGGTAGAATCACAGAATTGGTAAAGTTGGAAGGGACCACAGTGGGTCACCTGGTCCAACCTCCCTGCCCAAGCTGGATCATCCTAGAGCACATGGCACAGGACTGCATCCAGATGGTTCTTGAATATCTCCAGTGCAGGAGACTCCACAACTTCTCTGGGCAACCTGTTCCAGTATACAGTAACTCACACAGTAAAGAAGCTATTTCTCATGTTCAGGTGGAACTTCCTGTGCATCAGTTTCTGCCTTGTTATCAAGATAAGGAGAGGAGTATCCAAAACTTTGCTTGGGTGACAAATATCCCTGTTCGTGTGACATCAAAGATACCTTTCACAGGCTATAACCTTGGGAGCTTCACATGACTTATGACTCCATATTTGTTTTGGGAAAGTTGGTCTTGGGATGGGAGGATTTCAAGACGGAATGAAGATGGAAATCTTTTTGTTGTTTCTATCAGTCCTGGGGAGAAGCAAATGGTTTCTTCAGGGTACCCTCTGACCAAAAGTACTTCTGAAAAGAATAAAGTGAATGGATGCCTGGTAACTGAAGGAAATACCATTAGTGAGGACAGATGCATAAGGGAGCCACAGATCAGAAAAGTAGAGCTAGGTGTGAAAACCCATCATGGAGTACACTAATATCCACTTCCACCCATGTGCTCTGCTTCCTGGTTGCAATCATGATACCTCTGTTACTGGCTAGCAGTAGAACCAGTGTCACTGAACTGAAATTCGTATCGCGGTCCCAGAGTCTATTCTCTAGCTTAAGGTCAACTGCCAGTCTGATAATGTGTGCAATATTAAACTCTTTTACTCTCCAAAACATATTAGCTTCATCCAAACCATCCACTCAGTGTGACCCTTGGCCTGAGTTAACTGCTGCACTGTGCTGAGAGTTAATTGACAGGGGGTGTACTGGTTGGCCCAAGTGAAAAGGTCACCAGAAACCTGTCTAACATTTATAACAGTACTGGTAGTTGAGTTCCAGGTCTTAGCAATGTTCCCTGGGATTGTTCAACTTCCTAGCATAAATGAGGCCAGCTCATCCTCCATTAATAAGGACTGGCAACTAAGTCTGCAACTCTGTCTCTTCAAGACCATTTGTGCAAATTCAGAACACAATGTGCTGGATGCCTGGAAGAAAAGGAGTTTGCTTATTTTTTCATCACCTGTCTTCCTGAAGAGCAGAATGAACAACCCTCCACTGAAAATCACAGGGCCAGCCTAGCTGTGATTAAGAAGATACTTATTTATCTCAAGCTATCAAAATGATCTTAATTTCACTGTACTTTGTGTTCTCCTTCTGTAAATGGGGACAATAGTCATCCATCTCAGATGCTTGTTCTTAGGGTAAATATATAACAGCTCATGACATAGTCAGGTGCTGTTGTCAGGTTTTCCGTTAGAACTATGGCAGAGGGACTGGGAGATACTAGCACTTTAAATAAACATGGATTCATAAGAATGTCTTTTGTTAGGAGAGTCACTGTTACTATGGACAGAACTTTTATGTCTAGGAAGAGTTATGGGAATTAAGTCTTATTGTTTGTTTCTTTTAAACAACATCTTTTAACTTCTCCTCATCCTTTCTCTTTTGGTTGAAACAGATACTACCACAGTCCTTATAAAAGATGCATTAAGTGATTTTCTCCCATTTTATGTGTATTTTAAAATCACTCTCTACTGTTAGGCTGAAAGCAGTTCTGATCTAAATATATTAAATAAAATGTTGTTGGGTTTCTGTTGTTGTTTAGCCATAAAAAAGGGCTCTAAGAGGCAGGAGACATGACACTGAAAATATTGATGATACTGATCCTCTGGTTATTCTAAAAAGTTTTCCTGTGTTTAACTTTCCCATCTCTTTGCACAGAAAATCATAACATATCTGTGAGCTTGTAAAACTCCTGGAACTCAAGAGACAGCTAGTGCCATTGATTTGATGATGTGTGAGACTCAAAATCTGACATTTTTCTAGGATAGCAAGATGGATAATTTAGTTTTTTTGTTCTCAATTTCCACATTCTTATAAACACAAAACTGATTTGTTTAAACAGTATTGTTACAAAATACACTCAAGTTCTCTCAAAGTGTATTTTTTTTTGAGGAGCCACGTGGGGCAATTGCTTTTTCAGAAATACCTCTTTAATTTGGAATTTAAAGCACCGAGAACAATAAAGATGATATGTCCCACCTAGAGGTGGAATTGGTGGGAGAATCACAAGTCAGCACAGATACATGGAGTTTAATCGCATTGATTTGGGCAGGAAAATGTGCTTACCTGCTACTTCCTCACTTGGAACACCAGAGAGGTGAGTTTACCATTTTCTAAACTTACCATTAGTGCAATGAAAATGTAAGAGAAACCAGTCATTGGTACTATTCAAGAAGCAAGACTTCCAAAAGAATAAAGGTACTAAATGAAAGTCCATACTTCTAGGCATTCATCTTGATGCTGGAATCGTTTTCTTAATCTCATCTCTAAAAAGTGTTGCAAGAATTTTTTGTTTTGAATTATCTACAAATCTGGACCAAACCACTGTGAAGGTATATATATAGATATTTTCAGACTATTTTTTCCGTCTTGAACTCCAGGAAAGTCACTTTTGTGTTAGAACATCCAAGTCTCAGAAAAATCTTTCTGCTTCCTTCAGTGCATCAGAACACCAGCACTTTCCAAGTGAAAGGAAGGTAAAGCACACTGCATTTTATTTTCCTAGCAATGATAATGATGAGATTCATTTTATGAATTATTATTAGGTAAATTTGCTAAAATATATTGGGCAAATTTGCAAGAAACAAAATTTATTTCCTTCAAAATGCCTTACTTTTTTTGTCTTTTGATGAAAAGTTTCCAGCTCTTTTTTCCTTCTTCACACAATAAAATTAACTCTCTCATTTACACTTCTTTTGCTTTTACTGTCAAGAAACTGGTGGTGAAGAGAAGCATATGAAGAAAAAAGGTGAGAGTGCAGAAAAAAGGAAGAAAAGTCATAAAAACTGGAGGTGAATAATAACTCAAAATGGTAAAAGTAATTGAGAAAGTGTAAACTACCCAGCTCCAAAATGTATGGGAAAAGGTCTTCTACATCGCCACAGTTCACACAAAACAGAACACGAAGATAGCATTAATAACTCTAAAAGATGTTTCACAGTTGTGGCCACAAGAAAGCTCTCCATGCTTAGTGAGCTGGACTTCTCATGTTTTGCTACAGTGAGCCTTGAGATTCTCCCATGACCCAGAAGGAAAAATGGCTCCAACTGCTTCTCTCTGGCTTCTCAGAGTACAAATTACCCTCCCTCCCTTTCTCAGAACTCAAAGGCAGAACTCTTAATGGAGTCCATCCAGATTATTCTTTTGATGCAATGAAACTGGTTAGGCTGATTATTCTGGCTGCAGTATGTTGACATGAAGCCTTAAACAACACTCCCATTGGTGCTACCACCAACATGTACATTGCCTCCAAATGAAGCAGCCCAGTTGAAAATAATAATGTTAGCTTTAGTAACATTAAATGTAACTAATACTCTCATTGCTTGGAGGTTGTGTCTCATGTCTTTCTAAGGCAATGTAGTCAGACTGATACATCGAAAAATAAGTCTCTTTCTCCTCCAGGCTCTGAGGAAATTGCAGAGGAGAGGTGTCAGTGATATGTATGTTTGCAACCTCATTACAGGCTTCATCTGAAACTGAGTGAAGCAAAATTTCCAGCTGGCACAGCATACAGCTGCCACCTTCCTGAGGTCAGAGATTGTATGAGTGCCTCAGATGCTTCAGCAGACATCAAATCCAGAGTTGGATTAATCTTTGATTTTGATTTTTAATCACTTTCCAGCTACTTAAAAATTAAACTGCAGTCCATGAACACATGCTAAGTAACATCAGTAGTAAGGGGCAAAGCTACTGTCACAGACTAGGATGAGAGATTTGAAGAAAGTCCCAAAGTCTTTCACTTAAAAATGGTCTTTATACCAAGAAGACAATAAACATGTGAACACCCTTCTTTATTCCTGAACCTCATGTCATCCCTGCTTCCCAATCTCTGATCTCAAGAGGAGATTTAATGCTACAAGAAGAGAAGTGTCAGAGGATTCATGAACTCCAGTGAAAACCTTCTGTTCGAGATGAGTGACTTGCAAAGAGTGCATCCATGAGTGACAAGTTAAAACTTTAAGAGGAATAGACAGACAGACGTTTACTGCAAACACATTGGAATACACCATTATTTAATGCAGAAAGTCTAAACAAGTGTAACATAGAATTATAAAGTAATTCCTAAAGTTGCCTGGCAGATATTTAACTATGCAACCATCAAGGGTAAAATTTCCATTACATCAGTAAGGAAATGGTGTAATGTCTATCTTGAAATAGGAAAAATAGCATGACAGCACTCCTGACAGCTGACAAACAAGGATTTGGACTGAAACCATCATCGCTATAACCATGAGCTACTGAAGCTGGAAAAGGTAAGCTAAAGCTCTCCCATTTTCCATGGTAGTAAGAAGTGTGTTTCCTTGTCAGACACAGAGAGGGATCTTCAAATCTCACTCATCCCATTACCTTGAGACAACATATGAGCAGAGAAGAGAAGGTGAGATGCCAGGAGTGTTCCACATTTGATTTCCCTGAAAGTCTATATAGTAGTGCTGATTTATTCGCCTTGATTATGCAAACTCTTGTCACAGGTGAAGTATTTCACCTAGTTTCAAGAACACTGATTGTCTTAGGTATATCATGAAGGTCCTTCAGTCTCTATGATGGCTCATCACTTTTCCCACTATTCACTTCACTGCTCAGTGTTGTATCAGGTTTATTCTCCTCTTCTCATTTCATATCTGATCTTGTCTTGTTTCATCTGTTTTTCAGATAACAATTCTGTAAAAAAAATAAATTTGACTCATGTCTGGAGTAGTTGATATATCAGCACTTGTTTTCATCCCCACAGGAGAAAGGAATGTGTTTATCCTAATTTGATTTTTTTTAAAAAATCTTGACTGTTTTGACCAACATCACGCTCCTAAATGTCTGACCACTTAGTTTCCTGACTTAGCTTGCACTTTGAATGTATACTGTGTTTTGGATCAGTTCAAATGTTATTTGGAAATATAAATAACTGTGTGCAATCATGGCATATGAAGAGAAAAATAGGTAAAATAATTTAATAAAATAATTCTTTAGTAAAATAATTCTTTTATGGATGAAAAAATTTATTTGAAAGTAGAATCAAACTTGATTTGAATAAAATGAGAACTGACTTTTTCTCCAATTTCATTTTTTTGGTGTGTTTCTAGTTTTCTTTTGTTTTATTTCCCCCCCTCCCCCCTCTTATTTTTTCCCTTCCCTGAAATTCCTGATTTTGGCTTCAAAACAGAAATAGCAGGATATCAGGGAACAAGGCTGTTATCAAGATTTCCAGTCTCAACAGGTGCTGAACTAGTTTTCCATTTTTCATGATCCTAAAAATGTTTGAATTCTACTTTCAGTTTGATTAAACATCTGAATAATTATCCCTTAATAACCTGTTTACAGCAAACACTATTCCTTCACCCTCAGGTTGAATTTAGCATCCTTGTTTCAGAAATTCTCTAATCTCTGATTGGAATCTTTAGGTAAAATGAAGGCTTATTTGGGTGTACAGGGTAATAAAGTACTGTATTTTTTTGGTGATCAGAGATTATCAGCAAACTGAATTTTTAATCCAGCCACCAGAGGGCACCCAGATGGCCCCGCGAAAGTAATCTGATTCTAATGAAGTTGCAATAGAAGAATTAATAACAATTATTAAATGAGGTCAACAGTTGTCAAACAAAGCACGTTCACTACTTCCTGCCAAATTCTACATGTGTGGAAAATTAAAACAATGCCTCAGTATTAAACAATCTTAAAACAAATTCTGAATCCATACTCAGGTTTTACTTAGGAAATAATCTCAATTGCCAGATCCTGAAGTCTTTATACTTTTAACCTCTACCAGTTCTAGAAAGCCTCTATTGATGTTCTCCTGAGTAAGGACTGACAGAATATTGACCAGCTACTATATCATTGAATTTTCAGAGACATTTTTGTGTCTACAACAAAAAGATGAATGGATTATTAATTTTTGGCTTCAGGCAATGCTTTATGATGATGTTGACAGAACTCTCCTTTTTTAAAAAAATACAGAATGTGGGCAAATTATTTTCCACATATCACACAGCTAAAAATAATAGCTATTTACATTGTGTATTCCGTAAATTGTAGGTTTAACAGGCCAGGAAATGAATGAAAGGTCAATGAGCTTGTGCCCAGATGCCAGTTTTCCAAAATAATTTTGAGAAAAGCCTTAATTATCACAATATCATGAAATCTGAGGACTTTTGAAGACTGTTGATTTCTAGAGAATTTCAGGAAGAAGAAGTATTTCAGGACTGTTGGATTCTCTACTCTTTGAAAAGTGTATCTCAGTGGGATTGTGAGACCCCCTAGAAATTGTAGCTATGCCAAGAACTGTGCTATGTCTTAGTAGGTGTTTTCTACCAGTATGTCCTTCCCCGAGACATTTTAATATTTTGGGACAAATTATTTCATATTTGCATGGTTGCATTCTATGCACTGGGAGTAAGATAGAACTCATTAATGTCCTGTGGATTTTGCTGTCAATATTCTCAGAAAACAGCCCCTTGCATGTAGTATTTAGACTATTTGTCCTTTTTTTATCCTATATAATCAGTAGGTGATGAACTGTTAAGCTAAAAACAACACTGAAACCCCTTGTAGGTCTATTGTTTAAGACTTGCTTATATTCTCTTTGTTTTACAAATGAATCCTAATCTTTGAGATATTATGCATATTCTTTTGGGAGTCAGTGCTTTCAAATCTGTATCGTGCTTTAAGGAAGGAAGTTTAACTTCCATGCAATAGTGCACCAGAGTCAGAAAGGAGACTCTGGGCTTTTCAAGAGTGCTGAGTAGCCCTAAATAGTTAGACAAAAGGTAAGTAGCTTTTGTAGAAGATTACAAGCAAACTTGCAGTCTGAGATAAGGGATGAACAGTTCTCTTCAGTTCTGTGTATGAAAAATTGTACATTACTGCAGAAATTCTTACTAGCGGCCAAGTCTGGTGATATGTCTTATAAGTAATTAGTTTAACTGATGTGGAATCACTATAACCCCAAGACTTCAATAATTGTTTAAAGATTTAAGTTTCACAGTTGGTTTCATAAGCCAGAAGAGTCAGCAGCCAGGTTTGTGGCTGAGTTGTGAAAGTTAACAGAACACTGTGTCAGAACTCACTTTAAAATATATTAAATTAAAGTCATGGGATTGGAAGTGAAGATTTTCAGGCAGGATGCAAAACTTTACATGTCACAGTTTAACTAGTAAAGAAATCTGCAGGATCTATAGGAAAGATACCTAAACTGAGACACAAATTTCTTCCTGTCTGAGTTTGTTAGTGCAGGCATTTTCCCAGTAAGATTAGAAATAAGAACAGATGCTAACTGTGATAAACCAAGAAAAACAAATGCATACTAGAAAAGAAGCTTGAAGTAAACTCAAGTTTTCAGATGACAACATATGTGCTTGAAGATACTGTACCTATGAACTCAGGAGCTTTTCTGTAAGCTTTCATTTGATAATGTAATGGCTTTTTTAAAAAAGAAGTATGGCTTCACACATTTAGGAAGATCCAGAAGGTTCTCCTTTCTCAGATAGCAACTCTAAGATGTAACTAACCATGAATAATCTGAGAAGTTATTTTGGAAGTCTCCTTTTCGAGGGAGAAAACAGGTCCACTGTAATAAATGTCTTCCTGCACCAATAAATATAAGCCTGTAAATTAACCGAGCTTGTATCAATTTACTGAGCTTATTTCTAGAGATTTTTTTGACTGCACAGATTCAACATTAAAAACTAAACTGTCTCAAGCTCCAAATGGTGGAATCCACTACTGAGAGCAGAGGAAGCTTTGTAGAGGCATAATGCAACTACTTCTTTCCTCCACCCAAGTGGGCCAGACTTTAGGATTCAGACTGCCAGACTTTCTCTTTCAACAGGCTTAAAGCTAAGTGGGTTCTGGGGAAACTCATAGAAGCATCTGAAGGGGGCCTACAGAAAAACTGGGGAGGGACTTTTTATGAGCCCATGTAGTGATAGGACAAAGGGAAACGGGTTCAAACTATAAAAAGGTAGGTTTAGATCAGATATTGGGAAAAAGTTTTTTGCAGTGAGGATGGTTGGACACTGGCACAGGTTGCCCAGAGAAGTTGCAGCTGCCCCCTCCCTGGCAATGTTCAAGGCCAGGTTGGATGGGGCCTGGAGCAACCTGGTCTAGTGAGACATGTCCCTTCAGGGGGGTTGAAACTAGGTGATCTTTAAGGTCCCTCCCAACACAAATCATTCTATGATTCTGTAGTCTGTCTTTAGTCAGCAGAGGGAACATACATGCCTGGTTTCAGCTAAATATCTCTTTTAAATAACTGAAGTTAGATGAAAGAAACTTCAGCCTTGTCTTACAGCACAGACTTTTGCCTGTGTAATGTAAAAAAAAAAAAAAGTTTTTAGTCAAATTTTTCCTGGAGCCTAAGAAGATAGGATGTGAAAACTGTTTTTCAATCTGAAGCAGTTTATATTTAAAAAAAATATATAAAATGCTCTGTATTGAGATTATATAAAGTTAGTTTGTATCTGAAATGAAATAAAACAAACACTGGAAGTTTCTTACAATGGTGTTCACATTCCCTGCTAAGTTCTACAGCCCCTAAAACAGATGGTGAGGCCTTTCACAGTCAGATATGCCACACATCAAGATGAGGAAAATGTTTTAATTTTCAACAGACAAAGCTGACGACAAAGAAATAAACTACTGTAACAGTTGCTTTATAGGTCTGCTGTTCTGAAGAGGCACAAGAACTACCAGATCTAACAAAATTTAGTGTTGTTTCACTACTGGGACATTTTATCTGAGATAATGAAGAACTTATTCAAAAGACACAAAAGGAATCAGGGGGAAGAAAGAAAAAATAAAGAAAAAGGAAATTAAAAACCTTCTCCTTAACCTTTTCACACTTTCAGAACCAAGCTGCAACCAAATATTTTTGAAGTCCTGGAACAAGTAGAGAGAGAGTTTTTATTTTGACAATTGTAACTGCCATCAAGGTCTGAAAGTGTAACACCACAAAAATGATGTTTCTGGCCAGCACCTGAAAGGTAAGTGCCAGAAATCTCACATGAAAAGCTGGTTTTTAGGAGACTGCCAGTTTGAACTGGAGATTTGATAGGTTCAGATAATTTCAATAAACATTGAGACTTCTGGATGATTGTTTGAACCAAACTTGCACTCTGAACCTTTCAATTCAACTGTCTGAATAGCAAATCACATTATAGTTTATAGATAATAGCTTTATCTGGGGACTGTATTACTCAAGGAAGAATGTTTAGTCAGCAGCTTCTTCTACCAGTACGTTATTTTTTCCTCCTCTTACAATCTCAGTATTTTGCTGAAAGACAGAATTTGGGAAATATTTTGTATCTGAAATTTGTTTCCAGGAAGCTGGAAGTAAAAACAAATATTTTAGTGAGCCGTGAAATCACAATTAATTTATTTGTTAACCATGCTGGCAACAGTAACTCTGTTTTTTTCCCCATGCACATCATTCACGGTCTGATATATAAGATCATTTCATTTTCATTTTGGATTTACCCCAATAGTACTTTCTTTTTTCCTTTTGGTTAATGGAAATCTCTGAAATGAAGAGCTCAGGCAGGTTTCTGATTTGCAAAATAACGTAATAAAGTTAAGCTACCAACCTCCATTATATCACAACTTCAGATTTGTTTAAACAAGTTTCCACCTGCACAACAACCCCTTTTACTGCCAGTGAAACACACTCTTCCCCAAGGAGCCTGGTATTATAAATCACCGAAGCACACATGCTGCTGCTGCCAGTGTGAGAGGGGTCTGGCATGATGAATCTGAGGAGTAATGAGGGACATGGAATAGCCCACACACATTAGGAAAGGAGAAACCAGAACATAGCCTTGGAGTGCAGAAAGCAGTGTATCAAAAGTTTTAAACACAGCCTATTAGATTCAGATATGGAACTTTAATCTGCTAGCTGTGGCCACGAGGAGAGCAACCAGTCCTCAAAAAAATGCACACCATCAGATAGCCTGGCATGCATGTGTACCTACACCTGTACATTATAAAACAAGAATAAACTATAACGTGAGACTGCACTATGTGCTTTTCATCATAACAACAAGATATGATCTTCAAATGATTGGATAAAAACTCTACTGAATTGAATAGAATAGAATAGAATCTGAGACTCCATCCTGCCTGAACTGTGTGTTTTCACCACTTTACCAAGTTTACTCAACCAATTTTTTTTCCCAGTAATATCTCAGGAGCTAGTTCCAAGTATGTACAAAAAATTACACTCAGCCCCTCTCCCTAGCCGCACTTCACATTGGTAACAGTAAATTGCTTTCTGTTGCAAGAGCCTGTAGTCTCCATTTACCCTAGCCTCTTTCCCTTTTCTGAAGGAAAACGGTGGTCTTACAGCATCCTGGGGGTGGTCTGCAGACCTCCTCTTAGCTGCAGTTGCTCTGGTTCCTGTCTATGCTCCAGTCAATTCATACCCGCTCAATGCCACCCACAGTGTGCAGTTGCATGTGAATATCAGAAAGTTTTCCTAAAGATGCCAGCTCTATCTTCCTTTGATGTGCCATATTAGGTCCTAATGGGCCAAATTCTTCCCTTAGACACATTCAGCTCCTGCTGACTTCAACCAAGGCTGCAGATTCACAACACACAGCTTTCTGCTAAGTAGAGACTAACCACAGTTTATGAAGTATCTCAGAAAAGAGCTCCCTCCAGTAAAGAAGTCATGTTCTTCAATGTCTCAGCTATACCAGTTGCTGGAATCTGTTTGTCCCCAGGAGAGGTGCATATCCATGTGTAAACACATTTTTATGGGTACACTATTGCAAAAGACTAATTGGATTAAATAGTTCTCACTGCCTGAGGATTTTTCTGTACTGTGTCTACAAATTACACGTTGGCACAAGTAATTTCCAAATAAACTAGCCTGGACACTACTAAAAATGTAGGTAGAAATGTAGGAAAAGATTCAGTGCAGGATGAAAAACCCACAGGGAAGTTGGGTAAGATTCATGGAATTTACCCATACTGTGTTCAGTACTGGGATAATTGCTCTCCTAACAATACCTAACGAGCTAGTTTAGACATAAATCGTGTCCAACAACTGGTATGAATTGCAGTCATAGCATAGACATCAGTATAGTCATCCCCCAAAACAGTGATCTTTAAGCTCATGCAGTTCTTTGCAAGACTGAATCTTAATCATGCCATAGCTGTCCCACTCTTTCATCTACCATATGTGTAGACGGCAAAGCCAGGTTAACAGAACATGAAATTCACATGCCTGTGGATTTTTGCTTCATTTTTTAATAACTGATATATATTATATGGTAGAATTACAGTGATGAGCTGGGTGCAGTTCTGAAAGCAATCAGAAGTACTTATTTACATTTACTTTAGAAAAACACACCATATGTTGAACCCAAGGCAGTTTATAAAGTACACAGGGTAGCAGGAATACTTGAGAACAATCCTTTCCATATATTTTCAAGATTCTGGAAAAACACATAAAAATGCAACTGTCAATACTGACCTGAAAGATTCCCGCGCTGTGTGCACACATTCTGTACTTTTTACCAAGTATATTGGCACAGGATTATCCCAACAGCAAAGGCTATATTGAATTTTATATAGCAGAGACTCACAGAATTTGTACCCACATCACTCATTCTGCAACAGCCTGCAATTAATTTGTTGCAGAAGGGTAACAGATTATTCATCCATGAGTGGTAAATTTAATACAGTCTGGAAAATCTGGTGGAAAAATTAGGATTGGACTATTCTAGGCTAGCTCAGACAGGAGTGTCTTGATAAGACAAGACAAGGCAAGACAAAGTAAGACAATACAAAACAAGATAAAGTGAGACAAGTCCACATGTAAAGTTAGGTGGAATGGGGTGGTTTACAGAGTCCCTTATCATATCCCTGGCAGGGAAATGAGGGGTTGTTTGCTGCCATCATTTAATTTCTCTGTTAGTATTGCTGTCTTCAGATTATTTATTCAGATATCATCTGCTCAAATGAAATATAGGTAAGAGTCCAGTACAGATTAAATGGTGGGATTGATTGCTCTGTAGCTCCTTTTTTCTGTGTCTTTTCTTCTTCTCTAACCTCGTGAGTTTTCACTTTTGGAAGGTCACGTAATGCTGCAGAGCTTGCAAAGTGTGCAACTTCCCCTGCATGCTGATTGCCTTGGCATTCGTCCCTCAGAGTCATAAGGCCTAAAGCTGTGACAGTCCAACAGTCATTTTACTTTGCCATGTTTCCTGGCAACACGGTGGAAGAGAAACTCTGCCAAAACCATCAGTGAAATGAACTGACTTCATAGAGCTGGTTATTTTAGATTTCATTGAAATTAAGGACAGAAGAGACAAGCGAAAACTGTTTCATTTGGACCTCCTGTTTATCCCAAAACATTAAATGGCTGTATCTCCGATCCAGACAACTATTCCCCAAAGAATTGTTCCATGTAATATTTAAATCCCAACTCCATCCCCTAGCCTCAAACAGGTATTGGGGGGGCTTCAAACAGGACAAAGGTGGTGCCTTACTAACGCCGAAGTGAAAGGGACAGTGACCTCTCTAGTTCCCTTAACCCCATTCCTCCTGATGCAGCCAAGCATGCATTGTTCTCAGTGAGATTACTCTGTGGGCTCATAATCAATCGGGTTCCCACCTTCCCACCAGGGCTACTACTGAGACAGTTCTGTGCTGATGCATGGAGTTTTGTCCCAGGTGCAGGATTTTGCACTTCTCTTCGTTGTACTTCAGAAGTTTTCTGTTGTCCCTGTCCTCAAGCATATCAAGTTCCCTCTGAACTGAATCCCTGCTACTAATTTTGTCACCAGCTTCTCTAAAATTTGTTATAATCCTCGAATTCTCTGAAGGTATGTTCTGCCCCCTTATCTTATGGAGTAGCAAACATTGACACTATGTTCATGGCACAAAAGATAAGGGATGAACAGAGGACTTCAAATTCAGAGATTCCCATGCCAGAAATATACATTCCACAGTGTTCAGCCAGATCTTCTTTCCTATTTGCACCCAGGCTGTGAGCCATCTCCCGTCTTTTCTTACAGATAGGCTAGTGTGAGCAAGTCATTCCGATATTTAATCATTCTCACTGTTAGGAAATTCAATCTTCTTTAAGATTGTTTAAAGAAATTCTTTTAGCCCTTTTCCAACTGTTTCAGGTTTCAGTCTAAAGCCTTACCACAGTATTACATGAATTTGTATGGGAAAGCAACCTCAGACGTAGAATTTTAAGATTTTTTTCCCCTACATTTTTGAAATTGATATTTGAAGTTTCCTATTGTTCTGAAGATGGGTAAGGAATTTGTGAAAAAATTGCATATGTTTTCCCACTTTATTTGTAATTTTTGAAATTTTACATTTTAAAAGATATTTAGATCCACTCTGGATCATTTAGACCATACACAGACAGTACAAAACTGTTTTCCAAGTGTGTTTTATAGGTCTATAAGAATTTCAAACAATGATAATTGTGCACAATTAAGTTGCCTGAGTCTGGTACACATGAGAGATGGTAGATCTGAAATCTATGGGTATTGTTTCAATATCTATGATCAGTTAAGGAGTTCTCAGCCTACTCTAGACTTCAAGTACTGCTTCTCAGAAGCTCCTGGTTTCAGAGCTGAGGATCATGGTGTGATGTTAATAAGAACTAACTCAATGTTGCTATCTTGTCTTACAAAGAAATCTGATATGGGAGTAGGGAGTTTGAAAGTCTCAATAATGTAGATTTGCTAGCATATTAAGAAACAGAAGTTATGATCTGTTCAGGTTACTGCTGTTAAAGGCTTATTTTTTCTTTTTCTTTTTTTTTTTTTTTTCTTCGAGTAATTGCATCTGGAATTGGTACTCATCTTTAATGAGAAGGTCAGAAAGCTGAGAAGGTAGAAATGGTAAAACAATGCAATGTAGATTTCCCATAGATGTTCCAGATGCTTTGTACCTCTTTGGTGACACACAACAGCCTTACATTAGTTAATCTAGTTTTATGACTGTCTTGTACCACTGGAGCTTATTGGTATATATGGTTCTGTGAATATGCTTTTGGCCAGATTTGACTTATTTTTATCTGCATAATTCAGCAAAAATAATTCCTTTGACATCAGTAGAATAGTAGCTAGTATGTACATGAGGAAGTAAGAGCGTATTTCTCAGAAGAAAATGCTTTTATTTGTAGCATTAAATGGGATTTGAGAGCTCTGCATGCAGTTCCTCATTATCACAAATTTTTTTGTGAGATCTTCTACAAGACATAATTTTCCTGCTCATCCCAGTTAAAATGAGTGTGGATTTTTTTCTTTCATCCTTCATATGTCCCATTTACTGACATTAAATGCTGAGATACAGCAACAGCTTCCTTACATGTCTTTGAAAAGCAACCAGCAGAACAGAATGTTAATTTTTGATGAATTTGTAAAAATAGGTTAACTTTCCTTAGTTCATGCCTAATGATGTTTTAGATGAGACACAGAAAATCTCACATGCACTCTGTCTTTTTCGTGGTTGCAGTGTTAAACAGTTTGACTAGAGTTATTCATATTTCCTCCAGTATGCTGGTAGCATTTTCTATTCTACTCGCCAAAGAAACTGAACCTCTGATAGAATCCTGGAACTGCACAACACCTGGCTTTTTTTGCCAAAATATTTTCAAGGTGTTGCACGGTGGTGAAAAGTAAATTTTGAAAATTGTTTTTCCCCCCACTGCTAAAACTCATCCATTCCCAACAAAAACATTGCTCACGTCTCAGGCTATTTTATGAAGAGAAGAAGGAAGGAGGGAACACTCTGCATAATTCCTCACAGTCCCCTGCCAGCATCTACCTCATCAGTGGAATAAAGTCCGAGAGGTATTGTTAAATCCTTCTGCCGTCCTTCTGAGACCTTTTTCCAATTTTGTGCCACTTGCCACTTCACATGTGCTTCCAGGGCCACTGGAATTGCTTCAGCATGAATTAAAAAAAAAAAAAAGAAAAAAGGCAAAAATCCCCAAACCCTCTTATTAATGTGGGAGGTCTCAGCTCTCCCAGAAGACCTGTGAGAGGTGGGGTATACTCATTTGGAGACAAATTTTGGCAACTTGCCATCACTAAAGGACAATGTGGGCTCCTGAGCTGTGCACCACCTCTGACTCTCTGTAGATGTTTAAGAAGTGATGGTTGTTAGAATAGGCAATGTTAGTTCAGGCTTATGTGTACTGTGGAATAACGGGATGATTTCCACTCCTCTGTCTTGTTTGAGTATGCTTGTGTTTGTGTGCAAAGGTGGAGAACTGCCTTGGTCTCTCATCTGTTTTGAAAGGGCTGCCCTTGCTGGCCAAGAAAGCAGGCAGGTGGGCAGATATTTCCTTCCAAAATTTCCAGTTGCACTATATGCCTTCATCCAGGTATGAGTCTAACTTGTGTACATAACATTTCCATTCATTTGTCGTCACCCCCTCTGAAACTGCTCATTTAAAAATCATATTTTTGATTAATTGCACCAGTTCTATTTGCCTAGTTCTCTTTTTTTAAATGCTCCACCTTGTTCTGTTGTTTATTCCCAAGCCACCTATGAACTGACTCACCTGTTGTATGCTGAAAAGTCTGAGTTGATGATGAATACCAGTTCTGTAAAGCTGTTCAGAAGAGGCAAATTACATGGCCATTATAAGCCAGTTGCATGAAATCCTTGGGTAAACACCATGTAAGTCAATGAATAGAGCTCCAAGTTGGCACGTTTTCCTTTTAGGTAATGGATAACCCTGCATACAACTACTGGAGTGTTCCCTCTGAACTAATAATGAGGAGGAAGCAAAGATCATACTTGGATTTAGTACAGCCAAGTGTGAGGGCAAGAGTTTTATTAAAGGAGTTCAAACAAAAGGGCAGGCATGACCAAGATGTTATGCCTAAGGATTTAAATTTAGTTTCCTGTATAAGTAGGCAACGTCTGCCAAGAGACAAATTGTTTCCAGGGTAACACTTGAAAAGAGTGATCGTATATCCCTTAAGTCAGGCTGTTGAACATTTGTATAGCAGGACACCACCAAACTTTGTGCGTGCATCAAGTTTTACGCAGGAACTGTGGTGAGTGAGGTTGTACTGGAGGGAATGTCATTCACAGTACATTTTTTTCCCTGCCATTTTCCAAGAGAAGGGCCACCAGCAAAGGATTTCCATCTAGAAGTGTATTGCTGTGGATACTGATGATTGAAAGTGCAAATGACTCTGTAAGAGCACTACGGCTTGAACTTTCAGGGATGGCTGATAGCAGTAGGTACTCAGTTCCTACTCAACTGTATTAGATTTTGTATATTTTCTGTCTAAGTTTTTTTTGGAATCCTAGACTAACACAGTCCACAACACTGTGAAATGACTGAAAGACTGATTATTTGGTGCATCTGATGTCTAATTGCTGAAGCTATGACTACGATAAAAGGGAGTTCTTTGTTGATTCCCTATATGATAAAAAGTACAAGAAACAATGTATTACTACATTCATTTTGAAAATTATGGACATCTCAATATGAAGTGGGGCTCAAAGCAATCCTGATGGTGACTAGTATAATTTCTAATGCATCCCGCTCTAGGATGTGGCAAATATTGTACTGACAGCTTAGTGTTCATTTTCTGGAAACAAAAAATAAATGCTAAAATAGCTTTTGGGCTCAAGGTATAACCCACTTTTCATCTGGGGTAAGGTTTGAGGTAGTTGAGAGACTGCTTGATCTTTTTTTCAGTTTTTGATAGTTTTAAAAACTAAGGAGTTTGAAGTCACTTTGTGCTGACTTGATTAGAAAGATTTCTTTTTCAGTTTTTTTGTGAACTGAAAAGTTACATTTAATTTAATTTGTTTACCCAAGCCTTTGTCCTTTTTTTTTAGTGAGACTAAAACAACTTATCAGAATGAAATATCATTTTGAACCAAAACCTTTTGTTTTGAAAATGTGAAAATTAAGTCTTTAGAGGTAAAAACAAAAACAATTAGTTTTCAAAATCAACACCAATTTAAAAATATTTTGGCTTATCAAATTTGCATTTTCTTGACAAAAAGAAAAAAAAGGTGGTATTCTATTTATTCTGTTTTATTGACCTGGATCTATTTAGAAAATGATGACAGGCTGAGTGAAAAAGCTAGAATATAAGAAAGGAGAGTGCCAGGGCATTGTATTGTGTTGCAGTTGTCCTGGTGTAAATGCACAGGTATCAATTTTCAGGGTTGCATTTTTCTTCTTTTATTGCAGAATCATTTCTCTCTTGGGTGGCTGAGAGAGCAGTGTGCAGATTTTAAATGTCAGCTCACGCTTTTCTGCTTGGTGGAGCATACCTACTTCTGCCTTCTAAGGTTGATTTAGATTTTATTGAGAGAAACTTTTGTTCCGAACCAAAGCTAAGAAGTTTGGCTTCCTTTTACTCAAAGCTGAAATATCCAAGATCATGCTCTCTTTCTGTAAACACTGAGATAACTTCTGCTCTTGAGAGCAAATGTGTCTAAAGGACATAGCTGGCTTAAAAAAATCTCTTTTCTCAGGCATTTGCTTGAGAGAATGGGATGTGGGGGAAGGAGGGTTTGATTGTTTGTAGTTTTACATCAGGAAGTCTAGCAGAAGCCACTGCAACATCTCATAAAACATTGTGCAGCTGTGTGCAGACCTCAGGGTGCACAGATGCATATGTATTATATTTCCTTGGAAGGGGCACAAGCTGAACTTTTCGATTTTGACACCCGACGGCATCCAGCAAAGGTGAGGTCTGCTACTTGTGCTTTAGGTTTTAAAATTAAAACCGTGTGTGTTGTAGTGCTCACATGACATGTATAAATGTATAAATGGGGGCCATTAAGTGAGTGCATTTACACATCATTTAAATGAAACAACACACCTAACCAGATGGATTCCTAAAATGACTAATTGTGTACTGTTATTTCCATAACTGTTGCCCTTCCTGGTATACCCTCACTTCTCTGGTATGTCCATCACTTTGATTGGAGCTTCCAGACTGGGGGCCAAGACCGTGTTTCTCTATGTTTTCTGTGAAGATTTTGATGTTATTATGTGCAACTGAGAGTGGGATTATTCTCACCTAACTTTAGCTATCAAACACATAGGCATCTAGTCTGAGCTTGACTTTTTGGCATCCTCATTAGCCAATGTAAAGAAAAAAAGGTTTTTCAGAGGGCACTTTAACCCACCCAGAGAGATACATATGACAGGTAGATCCACGTAGTCCTCTAGATGTGTCTGTCACTGATTGCTTATAATAAAGGGAATCTGAACAACTTGGACCAAGTGCCAACTCTTCAATGGGAACAGCAGTGAGATGAAACCAAGCTTATAAAATAATAGTAGAGAACTAAAAGGAACACAGAAAGGTAAAAAAGAGGCAACATCCAGGGTCTTTTGAGAGAGAGACACTGAAAGCTTTTACTGTATCTGCATACAACAACTTCTATAGCATTTTGTTCTGCTTTCCATGAGAAAGTCTGTCAATAGTGCTGCATCTTATCATGGTTTCCAGGATGGCTGCCCAATTTAAAACAGGAAAATCAGGTCTCAAATCTTGACATGCATCTAGGAGGACTTCAGAAGCCAAAATCTATCTACATGTCTGTAATAGCTGGGCAAAACTACCAAAAAAACCAGAATGTTAACTGACCTACAATCTTTCTTTCAATACAGACCTTAAACATGCCAGTGCCATGAAGTTTAAGCTCTTGTTTTTTATATTTTGTTGTCTTTGTTCTTGAAAATTGGCAAAGTATCCCATGCAAATATCACCCTCCACACAGATAATTCTAGCCTATATGAAGTTGTCAAATCACATCTACTTCTTTGTTTCTGTTATATCAACTTTCATTCTTTTTCTCTCTACAGATTGTAAGAGAAAAATAATAATGTCAGCTTTTCTGTAGCTCTTTTTTCCTTGGATTTCAAAGTGCTCTGCAAAGGTCAATATCATTATTTGTCATTTTTCATAAGTGGAAATTGAAGCATTTAGCTGTGAAGTGGCACCCAAATACAGAATCTGAATATTAGTTTCCTGTTTTTCAGAAGTTGATATTCTTTTCAGTAACATTTTCAGCAACATTTTCAGCAGCTGAAGTGGGTCTGAAGGAGTAGCAGTATTCTGGTAGCACTGCATTTAGGAGTCCTGGCACAAAGAAAAAGAAATCTGCAAATGTCATTCATTATTGTGACCCATTTTGCTGTCATGGCACTTGCTCTTTGCCACATAAGTGTGCCAAACAGCTGCACAGCTAAGTGTTACAACTTCTGGACTGTTCATCAGTTGCTTTTTTATGGCGATAGAGTGAAAGCTGAATTTGTAATAATACAGAGTATGTGTTCATGTGCATATGAAATGTGTGTAACATAGGTGTGTATCTGTGCACTATGTGCAGTTATTTGGCTGTGGTCTAAGCTGCATCTGTTAGCAATGAAAAATGTATATTTTCTCACAGACGTAAAATTCTGGGCCACTTAAAGGTGAATATTTTCATCAGATCTTTCCCCATCCTGTAATTCATAATCAGTGGAACTAGTGTGCAGTGCTCTAAGACCATAAAACAGATAGAAAATAATCATGGAGAAGTTTATAATGTTTGCCAGATGATAATCCAAAAGGTCTACATGTTTGGTATTTACATTGGTGACCTATGTTACCTTCTTCAACAACACAAGAAGGAAGAAGATAATAAGATTATGTACTGGAGAGTAAGTAGTCAGCAGTGTAATGGGGCATACTTCTATTAAAGTGTGTGGACAAGATTTTATAATTAACAGCTAGATTTATGCACATCTTACACATGTGCTGTGAGATACAGCAAAGGGACTGGGTCAGAGGAGGGAAGAGAAGGGCTGGAAAACATGTGAAGATATGAAGAACTAAAGGAAAGTAGCACAACAATACCACCTGGTCATCCATCTGTGAAAAGAGAAAAATATTAAATGGAGGATCCTGTCTAGGCTTTTAATTATGCCATATATAATATACTGCTCTGTACTTCCTGTTTATGTTTTGTCTGTTTTATGAGCTCAGGAAAGTGACTCAGTCAATGTAAAAATGGAAATGCTTTACTGAAAAATGCTCTGGTTTTTTCATGTGATATGAATCCTTAAACATTAATTTCTTCTGTCTTTTTTTTGCTAGTAGGACTGCAGAGCATTTCCAGCCCTTGGAGGTACTTCCCTGGACTCTCTGGCTATACCCAATACAAGTAAGACCACAGACTCTTCTCTGACTCTGAGGTCAGTGCCCTAAAGAGCTGTTAAAGTCCTTCAGCCTTCAGAAACTTCAGAGGCTCCAAACAACCACAACCACCCCACCTCTGGGGAAATGTCCCTGGCCCATACATAATTCCAAACAGTGTTCAGGAACTGTTTACAAAAGGGCCAATGGCAGACACTGTTTAATTTACTTGCCTAATAGATGTACCTTGTTTTACTCTAAGCATCATTCATACTGGTCCTGCAAATATTCACACACACAGAGTACTTCAAGCAGGAAGGAAAAGTAGTGAAAAAATGTCTATTATTTAGAGAAACTACTTGTTCTTGTTAGTGCTAGTGAGATTATGATGAGGGTAACACGGTTATTCTGAAAATCAAGTCCTGCCCTATCTTGGCAATAGAATACTAACTTGATGATCAGTTCTCTCAGCTTAGCTTCTATACCTTTAGATAAAGATCTGGGGAATCAGGAGCTCTATACCCAGTGCAAAATTTTCTCTAATGATTCAGCTAGGTTAGATCTCCAACATGATATTTCTTCTCATCTACAAATTGATCAGATTTGTTCAGAAGTCACTATGCAAAACTAATAATGAAGTTACAATGTCAAAATTTTAAAATCTGAATTTTAGATATCACTATAAGATAATAAAAACTGACCGATTGCATTAAATAGTGATTGTTAATTGCACGGTGATATGAGGTTTTTTTATCCTGGACCTATGTGATAAATATTTAAATCAGTTTCCTTTGAAATTAGTGGGAGGTTTTCCACTGATTTTGTTGCATTCTGTATCAGTCTCCTATGAGTCTTTCCAGTAGTTGCTAAAAGCTAAATTAACACAGACATAACCACAGAGGGTCTGAAGTATAAAAATGCCAAATCCTCATGTAGACTGTATTGTTCACAGTCATATAGATAAGCTTCTGATTGACTGTCTAAATCTGACCTGAGTTCTGACCTAAAGTGCAAAAAGCTTGGAGGTTTTACATCCAAAGTGTCTGTTCTCATAGTGCATTCTGGAGGTCCTCCAGAAGTGTCCAGAACTTCCTCTTTGTCACAGGACATATTACCTTCCTTTCCTGGCAGCAGCCCATGAAAATGTGCAGGTAGAAACAGAACAGAAAGTTTCTAGCCCACGGCATATTATGTAAAGGGAATCTATTGTATTGACATATAGGTAACTAGAGATGAATGAACTGGTTCAGTCTAAATAACAACCAGCCCCAACCTTTGCCCAGTCAAAAAATGACCCTAACCCAAATCTTTTTCCAATTTGGATTGGTTCAGAGAGATCAGCTGTCGAGTCTGTCAGCTGGTAGCCAGACACTGGAGCAGACATAACTAATTAGGATATATTCCCTCATCTGGAGATTAAACATTTTTTTTGTGCTCCTTGAATGTTCCCATAGTTACAACTTGCATTAAAACCTCCTGGTCTGAAAGCAGCATCTTCAGAACCAATGTAAGTGAAAATGTAGCTTTTCCCCAGACAAACCTATGAGAGTTGAATTTGTCTTAACTGGATGTTTTGTCCTTCAGCAAAGTTCAGCCTCCAAAGTTAATGACAACCCATCCTTACAGAACATCTGACTCTGAGTTTTGGAACAACTTATTTCCCAGATCTTTTAGTCAAACTTAGCCCACCTATAATCAAAATTTGTCCAACAATCATATGATTTAGTCACTCATGCTCTGAGAGAGTAGAAATATGTGTAACTTGGGACTTTAGTAGGGGTGCACTGTATTCTGATGGCTAAAACTGATGAGGTGTCCATGGAATAAGGACAAACCATAGGACTGAGACAATTTAACTGAGCAGCTGAACTTTGGGCCCCTACCAAACAGCTTGCTGACTTTGAGAGGCAGAGTATGAAGCTTCCCTATCCTTCTAAAAGTAAACATTAGTGCTGATGTATGTGTTCTTCTCCACCTGCTATAATTGCAGGTTTTGAGTGACTTTGCTCTACCTTTTATTATTTTCTGCCCAGATTTCAATCTAATTCCACAGTGGTCAGACAGTATGCTAATATATTTGAGTCAGACTGTATTTACCCTTTTCTTTGATGCCAGTGGTATTCAGAATCTGAGGAAAAGTTAATATAATGGAGGTCAGGATCTCAGTAGGTTTAAAAACCAAGATTAAATATTCTTACTGCTAAAAAGACCATAGGACAGCTTCTTGATAGGGAGACTATAAACTCATGTGTTCCACATCTGTTAGTGAATGGTCGAAAAAAGACTGGAAGAATATAACATTTGAGAGAAACTAAGCATCATGTACTCAATTTCTTTTCTATATGGATTGTGTTCCTCAAAAACAGTTTTAATTACATATTATGTACGTATTTCCAGAAATTATTTAGCCCTTCTTCATTCAGCAAGGTACCTTTGTACTGTCTGAGTAGGATGGTACTGTTAGTTGTCTGCACAATATTTTTTCTAATGCCAAAATCTCTCCTGTTTTGTGCCAATGACAGTTTTCTAGAAGTGGAACATGAAACATATTAACACAATCCATCCAGAGTGTCAAAGCTGTAGGATAACTGGAACGGTTTTCTAGAAATTCTACTTTCTGACAACCCATACTAATTTCTTAATTTTTCTTTTTTGTGCAAATACAGCAAAAACCTCCCCTTGCTGAGTCAGTCAATCTTTGTAAAGTAATTGACTGCTGTTGAGTCTTGCTCCTTAAATATTTAATGACATAGTAGTAAGGATTTTTAGGACATAGTAGAACTCAGAAACATTTGTACCAGAAGTCACAGTGGACACAAGAATTGAATAGATACAATTTTCATTGGGTGTCATTTAAAACTTCTTATACATTTTATACAATTAAAAATGCTTAGCAGCATCTTCTAATCAGTTTCCCTCCACTTTATGAATTAAAAGTTGAGACTGATTTCACCTGCTTCAGCCAGATATTTTGCCATGTACGTACCAAAGCATGCATGCTTTTGTGGATACCTTGCTTGCTGCCACTCGGCTGCTGGTCCAGAAGGGTGAGGTCTTGCCTGATGTGCGAGATGGTATGTCAAGTATCCTACAGTATTTCAAAAGGCACCAGAAACATGTTTAGGCAGCTGAGTCTGTCCCTAGCTCACAGTTAGCTGAATCACTCTCTGTGCTCCTTTGACTATATTAACTGCATCTTCATTGACCACTTAGGGAGCTTAGGTACCCGGCACACCTAATACACCCTTACATGTAGAGAATTAAACCAGGGTGTATAAATCTCTTGCTGAATCCTGCCCTTACTCTGTTTGATCGTTCAGTTTCTCTAAGGGAAGACTGGCAGATCCGCCCATCTCTTTACCTCAGCCTAAACCCAAGGGGTGACCCACTCCCCTTGTTGCAGTACAAGTCTCCACTGACTCTGGAAAGCCAAGCTTTCAGGCACATGGTGAGAGGTAACACGAGTTCTCACCCAAATTGTTTTATCCTGGAGCTTTGGCAAAACTCCTAAGGCTTGGGAAGACAGGTTTCTGTTGTCTGTCTGTGCTTCCCACCACAGGGAAGGGTCTGAACCTGAAGCTCAGAAGTCAGAGGAGCTTTGTTTTGATGTCAGTGAAGGAGCTTAGGACCTTACAGAACAAGAAATACTGCAAGCCGAAAAAACCTTTTTCTGGATCAACAGGATGGGATGTATTTACAATGTAGTACACACCTGATCTGAAGAGAACTGGGAGATGTCTCACTGAATGTGTATTTTCACTTGCTCTATGTATTTAATTAGACATAACATGAAAACATTGCTATCTACCTGCACAATTATTTCATTCTTTCTGTGAATACCGGGTACACATAACATCAAGCTGAATGATGAACTTTGTATATATGACCTCTTCTCCACCAGGTCAATAGAGTTTCCCTGATGTTACCTCTACTGGACATTTTGTCCTTGAAAGAAAGATGTTACATATGTAAGAACAGAAATAAATATGGAAGTGTTTTCTGTGTGCAGCATATCTTGTCTATTTCTTAGATTTTTTTTAACAATAATAAAGGTTTGATATTTTCCAGGCATTGTGACTGCTCTTCATCTGAGAATCTCAAAGCATTTTAGAAAGATTAAAATTAACCCTCACTCTGTATGTATATGTTATGTAAGTTTTATTACAGACAGTTTACCATATGGTCATTTAGCATATACAATCAATTATGAGATGGAAAGCTGGAGCAGAGTCCAATTATCCAGTCTCCCAATCTTGTAATGAGAAATCCCTAATTAATATACAAACAATTCTTGTGGATAACAGGACCTTCACTGAAAAGCTTAGCTCTGGTTAGCAGCTACTATACTATGGAACCATTAATTGAGAGCACTAATAATATTACTGATTCTGTAAAAATGTATGGGAGAATTGGAACTGAACTTCTGGATTGCTCATATTGCCAGATTAGTAAAACAACCCTTGTTATCAGCCTAATAGATCCAATGGGCTTTTTAACATGAAGCTCTCTTTTAGCATGTCTTAAAACCATCACAAGCCCCTCAAAGCAAAGATGTAATTTGATACATAGTCATGCAGTACATGTTTAAAGTCACTCTGTGATCCCCTCAAATTCCAGTATCCATCAGCAATAGTGCACAAAGGATGAACAGCTGCATTGGTGCAAAATTCCCTAAGGCCAGTGAAAGCGGATTTGGACCTTTCTTATTCACATTTTGATATTAGTATGCAAGAAATCTTGCAGTATAATGAAATAAAGGATAAAACCACCTTACCATGAAGAAGCTACAGTCCAAGGTCCAAATTATATAATCCTTATTCCAGCACAGAACCAATTGTCTTGTCTATAACCATTGAATTATTAGCTTTCATCAGAGAACTATAAAACTGTGGATGGGCAGGATGATATCCCCAGTTTATAACCCAGCTGAGCAGGGTTGACACCTGAAGCAAAATAAGATGTGAACCACTATGTTTAAATGATGCAATGCACAGGTCATTTCAAAGTTAACATATTTTTAAGACCAGAGGTAGCACTGTAATCTTCTAACTCTTATTTCCTGCATAACACAAGCCAGAGGTTTCTGGAGATTAATTCATGCTGTGGAGAGAATCATTCTTGCTTTTTCAAAGTCAAGAATACTGAGCTCTAAAGCTTATGGTTGGACTAGATGTGGAGATGATGGGTTTGAGCTTATTTGTTCAATTATTTCCTGGAGAATCTGCACGAGCAAAGGTACAGAAATCAATTTTATCTTTTCAAATCTTCTTACTCAGTTGTCTTATTATAGCAGTGTTTATGATCTGGCCTATATTTATTGCATTCTTTGCTAGCATAGGCCTTGCATTCCTCACTTGATGTTTACCATGTGTTGGGCATTACTTGAAATACATAGTTCTGGTTTCTTTTCTCCACAGTCACTGAACAATTAACTGATATAATGTAGGTAGTTTTTGAAACTTCATTTCAAGCCACCAGTTATAAAGGCTAGAGTACTGGTGTCAAGAAGAAGATGTGAGCAAAGAAAAGAAAGAGGCAATAAACAATCAAGCTGGCACTGAAATCCAACAAGATTAGTAAAATGACATAAACTGTAACCTGCATTCCTTCTTTTCCTCTCCTTTTCTTTCCATACATACATACATATATACTCTTGTGTGTGTATATGCATATAAGATGATTCTTGCATCTGACATAAAACATAAAGGAATGGGTTTATTTTTTCCTGTCTATGAGATGAGCAGAGGTAAGTTTCACTAGTGTGACTTTGTGTGTCCAAATGTTCCCTATGGCTATTATTACTCAGCACCTGTAGTTCCACTGCTTCTTGTCTCCTGTAGGAAAGAAGGTCTGTTCAATATCGGAGCAGGTAAAGTGAAGGCTCTGTCTGAAGCCACTGCTTTCTATTTGTACAAGCAATAGGTACAAAGTGGACATTAAACAGGCACCCTTCTGTGAACCTGATCAGTGTCTGTTTCATGTCTATGGTTTGCATATATTTATCTTATACCTGCTCCAGGAGCAGTTTTTCTCTCCTCTTTCTCCTTCTCTCTCCCCTCCTTCCCCAAACACACACTTTTTTGTTTTTCTTAAAAAAACAAGTGATGAATTAGGATAAAAAGTAGCATCTTTGGGAATATTAGATAAATCAGTGCCTCTGGGACACAAATACAAAAAAACCCAGTCAGCTATAGGGATGACAGAGTTAATCCACTAGTGAAGGTTTGTCTAGGAGTAGAATTTAAAGCCAGTATTAAAATAGGTGTGATTCAGACTATGTGCTGTACTCACCAATTCTTCATATAAATTCCCTCTTCTCACTGCCCGAGTTTCTAATGCATCAGACTCAAGGGAGTTCACTGCCAAATTTAGGTGTTCCAGTTCTGTGGGCTCAATCCACCTCTGAAAACATCAAAGGCACTTACCTCTCCTCACTGACTTAAATAAATGTCATGGATAGATAGCTCAACACCAGTTCATGCTATTAGCTTGCCCCTAAGAATGAAATGAATTCTAATAAACCAGGTTGAATACATCCTTGCATGTATTTTTTCTTACAGCTGGTGACCACTGAGACCATGCAGTATGCTCTACCTCTTTCTGACAACTATTGCTCTTCAAGAAGTCTTTCAACCTAATGTTGAGATCAGACCTGTAAATGGCACACAGGAGATGTGGACAGGCAACCCTCGTAGTCCAAGAGAAGAAATCATGGCTGATAGTGGTAAGAAGTCTAGAACAGCATGTACTGTCCTCTGCTATGTTCCTAGGCCACCTCCACCCATCAGCTCTTAAATGTCGCCTTCATTTAGATCCCTGACTTTACACTAATGACTGTGTGTACAAGAAATTAATGCATTAGTTACAGCTAACAAAAGATAGTATGGCATTCAGTGACTTCATAGGAGTCAGGTATACTCCAGTTATGATTTGTATATATTTTGCCTCTACTACTCTTTGCTTTGTATACCATCTGAATTTTTAACTTGAAGGTCAAAAACAGAACAGACACATTTTCATATTTTGTTCTTTGTTTTGTGCACTCCGGAGTGTGTATTTCAGGTGACAAATGCATTTGATACCAAAGTCTTTTCTTCTGAGACCCTGTGCCAGTAGTAGATTAATCACTCCAAACAAAGCATGATTCATTTTGTTGATCCAAACAGTACAAACGCCCAGAGCAAAACCCTGAAACAGAGGAGGTCTTAGCACACATTTCCCTCTACCTAACCCTTGATTCCCACTTCTGGCTGGAGGGATTCGTTTGGTACATCATGACTTACTGGTTGTTCTGCAAGTGCTGTAGTCTGGGAAGATGTAAAGCAAGCCTGTATTTATGTTCTAGTGAAATTTAGATGCCATCCCATCAGATGTGTGAGCTCTGTTAATAACTGTAGAATGACGTTGAGGTGATGATGGCAGAGATGGTATTTAACTACCTTTTGCACAAAAGGATCCTTGTGGGTAGGACGTCTTGGAAAGACAAAAGCTTTTCTTCAGTTGTTTTCTGTTTTTTGTTTGGTTTTTTGTTTTTTTTTTTTTCTGTCACTTGTTTTATGGCTTTCTATCATGAAGTGCAACTATTCATACTCTGGTGAGTAGAATCACAGTTTTTTCCATGACAAATGTGTGAATACTAAACTTATGGGTGCACAGGAGACTGCTTGCTTTCCGTCTCCCTAGCCCCATGAGTCTTTCATGCATGGGTGCAAAGTGGACTAGGATGTGAGGTAGTCTCTTACAGGTGCTGGCCAATGAACTCTGCTAGAGTGTGGGACTGGTGGGCTCCCACCACTTTTGTCTGACATAGGTGTAGATCCTGCATCCTGCCCATTGCTTGGACCAGTCTGGACTGGGTTACACCATCCCTGGTGGGATCCAGCTGTTGTCAGTGTTATGTCAAATAACCTTTGCTAGACGCAGCAAACCAGTCTCTTCATGGGATTGTCAGAGATAGTCATTCTCTGCAGCCTAAATGGCATTGCATGCATATCTATTCCTCTGAGCCAGTCCCATCCAGATGACATGACAGGAACTTTCAGCACAGCAATTAAACAAGGGGATTAGGGCTGCTCATCTGAATACACATACCTAAAATTTATTTTACGGGTTGGATTCAGTTCCTCTGATTTGCACTCAAATGTAAGTTTCCTATCAAAGCACTTTACATAAAATGAGTGACCAATTTCCCTACGCGGTTAAGGAAGAGAGGTAGGTGACTTTGAACACTCACAGATGGTGATTTTATTTACGTAATTGGATTGATACACATTGATGTGCATAGTAGGGAAAGAACAAACTACAGTTGAGCAAAATCCTTAGCTAATATTTTTCATCTTGTAACTCGAGTCTTCTCTGTTGTCATCACAAGAAAGTCCCCTGGATTCTCTATGTTGTGATCTTCCCAAGTGTAACAACATTTCTAAATATAACAGTTAACTATATAGTCACCTTTGTACTGGATACTGGCCTGTACCAATCAAAATGTCCAATGTTTGTTTCCAAATGTAAATGTTAGTCCTTACCGATCTGTACTGGATTTAATCAGTGACCTAGGAACTTTACCAACAGAGTCCTCAGTTATTCTGGTTAGATCTGGTTTTAAACAGGTTTTATTAATACTAATTGGGGATACCATTTAAATATCCAGATAGTATGTTAATAACAAAGGCATTTTGTTGGCTCATCTAATGGTAATTTTTATGATTTCTGATTCAGATTCCATTCCTCAGATTGTCACTTAAAATATTTCAAGATGCATCTTCTGCAGTATGCCAGATCCATGTAATGACAATGAAGTTGTTCCAACTCATACAAGAAGTTGGGGGAAAAAATCAACAGCATTCCAGTACTTCAGAAAGTTCCAAATTTCAGTTATATTGAATATAAGCATAGCTGTCCCAAATGATCAACTCGGCTTCAATAAAGATTACTGCTATAAAATTAATTAAATTCTAGAAGGAGAAGAATTTTTCTTTTTAATAAACATACATATATATACACATACACACATATAATTGTGTATGTATATAAAAAAGGGAGTACAATTTCCATTGTGTTTTTATCATAAATTAAGCCTACAATTCAGAGATGAAGTAAGTGTTTTCTGTTGGTATAATCAGATTATTCTGTCTTCTTGGGTAACAGTTTGCAATGTGCTCACAGATAATGCAGAGAACAAATATATTAATTTTTAAATTCCAAATTATCATAAAACAAAACTCAAAATCTATAACTGAAAGGAAAGCTAGGGGGGAAAAAAAAGGACCAGATTCTTTCATGCATTGCTTGTATGTAATCCCACTGACATCTATAAATGTGTGCATGAATAACTGGGGCAGAGTTTGGCCCAGGATGTGGAAACTATGTGATAGAAAATGCCGAATTAATTTAAATTGCCTGGGGTATGAGCACTATCTTGTGGAATGAAAAGTAGCTGAAGGACTATAAACAAAAGCAGAAGACAAAACATTAAAATATAGATTTGTGGGAAGGTCTTTTCCTAGTGAGGTACTTCAGGGATCTGTATTCAGTATGGTTTTATTTAATGTTTTCACTAAAGATCAAGAAGTAAGACACCCATTAATGAAAGTCCTCCATAATGAATAAAAGGGTGGAGTTGCAAAAGGTGATGAAAGACAGATAGTACAAAGAAACCTGGATAAGAATCCAAGATTCCCATTGCCTTCAATAAGCTTTGAAGATCAGCAGAATGATGGGGAGGAAGGATAGAAAATGGGATTCATCTTGGAAAATATACAAAAGCATCAGGTGAAAAATTGTCCTAGACCAAATAAAGGGAGACAGAAACATGGAGAGCAGCATTATAAGTGAATTTACAATGCATTAGAGCAGGAAAAATAATACAAATACAATTTGAGGTTATATGTTGCAAAAGGGAGGTACCATTTTCTTGTGCTAAGGCTAGATATTGTGGAACATTACTAGAAAGAGTAACAAGGGACCCAAGGGCTAGCTTACAAAAGAATAACAATGTGCATACACAAATAGCAATGATACAGTCACCCCTATACATACTAAATCTGGGGAATAGATATCTAATACAGTTATGCATAGCCCACAGTGAAGCAAGAAATACAGGTCCCCATAATACCTTGAAAACTATTCTTAGGTTCAAGATAGTTGTTCTCTGAGGTGGCACTTGCCTCCTGAAATCCCTTCCAAAGCAAAATATTCAATGATTCTAAATATTGGACTCTAACTGGAGCTGTGTTGGCAGAAAAAAAAAGTTCTTATGCCACATTTATTTTTTGTCTCTTTTTAATATTCTTGTGGCCAACCTCAGGAAAATTTTATAGAGGTTAATGATGTTAACAGTGCCAAGTCAAAACTATCAATAGGTGAGCGTTACTTAGGTGTATTTATGAGTATCACAAGAATTTTTAGCCTAGGAGGTGGAGTCAGACATGTTGGGTCAGATTTCAAAGTGTATAAATAATCCTAAAAGTATCTCTAAGGATGTTCATCTTGCTAAGGAATTCTAATAATCTTATTAGATGCCTTTGTTAGTTGGCTCTTAATGACTGTCTTGAGCTCACATTAGAATTTAATGATAGGAAAACTGAGGAAATTAATGCAATGGATAAAAGTCTACAGCTTTGTAGGGTCATTATATGTATCAAAGATCACTAAAATCTTAATGAGGCAGCTGCAACCTTCCACTGCTAAAGACCAGCTTAGACCCACTAATTAAAAACTTGAAAATCTGACAGATCATTTTGGCTAACTACTTGAGTAATATCTTTACTTGTGATAGGGTTCAGAAAAGCACTTAAGCACATGCTTAAGTTCAGTTTTAAGCAAATGCTGGAGGGCTTTACTGAACTTGTATGCAAAATTCATGATTTCCTATTACCCGGACTTGAAACTGCATGTAACAATGTAAGCATTCTTTTCAAATAAGAAACGCTTGTGATTCCAGTTCAGTTCTGAGCATTGTTCTACATTTGCCGGAAACAATATAAGTCTGAGGGAATAATGTGTTTTGGAAACTTTTTATTCCCTCCAACATCAAGTGGAATTTTTTTTTTTAATACAAACATCTTTAAAGGTAAAAAGATGTGTGAGAGAGATTGGGAAAAATGGCTATAGCCTGATTCCTTTCATTAATATACTCTTGTAAATCAGAAGCAGCTTGAATGGAATTTAACTGTTAGAAAACTGAAAGATCAGAATCATGGCACTAGTTTCTTCTTTATATGAATTCAACATTTCTGTGATGCTGGCTTGAGTTTGCTAAAATAAAGACACTTTATATAACTCTGGCACGGTGAAATAATTTAAAAGCTTGTCTAAATTATGTAGTCACACCCTTCTAAAATCCCCCTTGGTGCCAGGGTGGTGTCCAGCCAGAGGAGGAGACATCCACATCCCATGGAAGGACAACAGCAGCAGGTCACAGGGGCGCACACCTTAGTTCTGTGTAAGCTAGTACCGGTTGACAGGCAGCAGGTAATGCTGTCCAGGTGGCACTGGGCTGTGCCAGTACAAATGAGCTCTGCTTCCAGCACCTGAATCATAGGTCCCTCAGAGAAACTTTATTTCCCTCAAGCTGGCATTTCTTGGAGTATCTCTGCACCGTACCCCACTGTTTCCTGAGGCTACATCTTTGGTGCCAAAACATTAGCTCAATAGACTGCAAAGGACCAATAACAAACACAATCAGTAAAATAACATGAAGTTATTCACTGATGTGCAAAAACAGTTGCTCAGTGATGCTTAAAAGCATCATTGTAAAGCTTAGCTCAGCTCAGTGCAATTGCTACCACGTGAGCACTAGTAGTAGTTGAAACGGTATTTCATGTTGACACTGTACAGAATCCTGTAAAGGCGTGCAGTGCCTTCCCAGCATGGCCTCATGAAGGATGGATTTCAGAATACAAATTCTATTTTTTTGCCAGGACTTCTAAATTTCCATTTTGAATAGGAGTGTGTTACTTAATCAGTCGAATGAACAAGAAATTATACTGTGGTGGTATAATCAAAAGTTACAAAGTTTTAATGATGTATGTTAACTATAGTTGACCTCCTTTGTGCACCAAATGAGACAAAAATCCTCATACAACACAAAGATATTTATATAACTACAGATTGTGCATAATAATTAATAAGAATCTCTCTCTTACATGTGAAGCAACATCTGTCAGAGATAGAGCTCGGTTCTTTATGGTTTGTTTTGAAGATGAATAAATAATTTACAATGACAGCTTTCAAATTATTTTACTCTCTTTTTTGCTCCAGGAATGTCAGTAAACAGATTTGTCTGTCCTTAAATTATTTGTTATGAAACTTTGATATATAAATTCACATTTTCTTGCATTGTTAAGCTATATTTGGTTGGAATAATCTCATCTGGTTTTATTCCTTAAATACTCAGAGATTCATCCACAATTTTTTAAAATTAAATTTCCATGAATGCTCACTTTTCTTGATCACTGATATTACCAAAATCTAAAGATTTGAAAATAGATTTGAAATACATGATTTGGGGACAAAATAAGAATCATTTTGTGGCTAAATAATTTTAGGGAAAAAAACTTCAAAGGCAGCAAAACTACTGCTAGTGTTACAGTGATGAGGATATCAAAGGTGCCTAGATTATTTGAGTAGACAAGAATAAATTTATTGCATACCTCTGAGGTAAGAATTGGCTCTGTCATACAGGAGGTGATCTTTCACTCTATTTGAATGATCAGATATCGTAATCAGTCAGAACTATGAAAATGTGACTTTCCACTCTACACCCAAAAGCAGATTTTTCTCAAATCAAATCACTTTGTGATTGCCTTCTCTCAACTGGCCAGCATGGTAGCGTGCAAGAAGTCAGAAAAGCATCTTTCTGAAATAAGAATTCCAACGTCTGCTGAAAATTGGACAGCATTTCATAGAAATGAGGTCCAGCTCTCTTGTTAAAGACCTAACAATGTTTTTCATACAGAAAAAGTTGTTTATCCTGAGAGTTTTAGGATTCTGCGGGATTACATTCATATTTTTCTAAAAGCAACACCGAGTTTTCATCTGGTTTCAGTACTACTCCTTCTCTACTTTATAATCAAGCTGTTACATGGTTTTCCTGTTCACTGTTATAAAGTTCTTGTGAACCTCGAAGCATGATGGTCTAGGCTGATAGATTAATAGCAAACCATTGCTCAGGAAGAATGCTTTATTCTGACAGATCAATAGAGTTCAGTCTGTAAAGCCGAAGAGATATTATTCATATAAAAAGTAGTTCATGATTTATTACATTACATTTAATTGCTTCAAATAGAACAGTGTAAATTCCTCTATGGTCAATGTCAGGATATTGAGCTTAATGAATGAAAACCTGATATTCTCATGTCTTTAGATTTGCCTAAATCCACTGCATTTCTTCTACACACGTAATTATCACCAATCTATCTGCATCTCACACACAGAGGATTGTCAGTGTATTCTATCTCAGACTAAATTTTATTCTTAGTCTGTATGGACTGTACATATAGCTGAATATTACCCACAGAGACAGTGTACAGTCTCTGACATACATTATAATTCCCTTCCCACAGTCTTCTGAAAAAGGTTATATACCGGTATAAATCTTGGAATCTCTAGGGGCTGATTTAAATTTTCAGCTAAGAAATTGTGCTAAGATTAGTGCCAGAACTGCAGGGTTTTGAGATCCCAGAAATATTTCTGGCCTTCATTATTTGTTATATATTCAAGATGATGACAAATTACTTTAAAAAATACCATAAATATTTAATACACTTGTGATATTAGCCCGTTTATAATAAATACTATGGGTGGAGTTATTTTGTAGATGATTTAGTGTAATCTCTTTGGCAGCCAAGCAAACTGGAAAGAGTTTTTTTACATACAGTTTTGTTAATACATAATACAGCTTACTACATGATTAATAACTTAGTGCTTCTCATTGGGATACATAAAATGTCGTAAAAATAAATAAAACCATAAAACAATTAAGGGGATTTGTACTCACTGATTTGTTCCTCTTTATGGATATACAGTGTTAGTATAAACAGAGAGGGGATCCTCACTTTATCCTTTTATCATTTCCAAATGTTGTTATAAGATGGTAACCCCACTGAAAACAAACAAAACAGCATGTCATGTAAATGTAACTTCGATCTAACATTGTGTTAGGTCAGCTCGGCTTTGAGAAATATGTGGCTTTTTCAACTGTTACTTTTGCTGGAAAGTTCTGTTTGTAAATGTCAATGATATCACTTAAAAGCAAAACAAGAAAACCTTATGTAGAAAAGGCACAGAAATGGTATTTACTAAAGGCAGTTTTCAGTTAAAATCTTCCTAAGACTTTACATTTTATGCATTTATCAGGATATTTAATGAAGAAAAATTGAGTTCATAGAATGATTCTCTGTCTATTCTCATGTAAACTCCCCAGACCACACCCTTTATATTAAGAAAAATATGTTCCCAGTAGCATTTTAATTTCAGTGAATGTTACACTATCTTTAAGATGCAAGGTTGTACCCCAATGGTGCCATACTTCTTCATTTCCTAATTTACACAAAACAAGAAATATTTCTATGAAAGTGGTTGAGAGTGCATCTGACAAGCATGAAGCAAGCCCAACTGCATGGGCAAACATAGTGGGGGCCAGGAACCAGCCTGCAAGGAAGTGACAACGTAATGAGTGATGTTTCATTAGAAAAGGGAGTCCCATCTAATCTATATGGGTAGAAATCGTGCTGCACCACAGAGCTGCAATATTATAAAAGGAAGGTTATGAGAGACTTTGTAAAACTGTTAATATTCTTCTGAAAACATAGTGCATGGGAGTTTCCTATCAGAAAGTTAAAGTGATAGCAAGTAAGAATACGTCCTGCGTTCATATCATAAACTTGGAAAAAAGGCTGCCAAAGAAATAGTTTGCCTTGTAACATTTATTTAAGCCATAGAACTCGTTGTTGTATATAAATAGTACAGATAAATAAAAAGTATAGAGAGATTTAAAAACTGTTTAAAAGTCATGGGATATTAGATTTGGAAATGCATCTACAGACTTTCCTTTCTGGAAGCCTCAAAGCTGTTGATGGCTGGAAAATGCAATTAAGATGTAACAGAGGAAATACTGCTGTAGATTGGCCCTCTTACACTCTTTCCTTCCATTTCCTCTGCTAGAAATTGTCTTCAGGCAGGGGTGCAGGCAGGATTCTGCTTGATTCTCCCTTGCCCTGCCCAGCATGAATGCCTACATGTTTTGGTAGTTGCAGGGCTGGCCCAAACATTTGGCATAAAAGGAAGGGCTGCATAGTCTCATATACTTGAAAAAGATCTAGAAGGCAAGAACTTGAGAAATCCAAGTGTAGTTTTGCACTTATTTTGTGGACTTTAACCCAAAAATATTTTAAATTACCTTTTAATATTTTCTCCACTTGTAGAACTACTAGTTTGACAATGGTCAGGTGATCTGCTGAATTAATTTATGAATCTCAGAGCCTGAAGAACATCTTTCCTTGTTATTAAAACAAACACTTAAGCAGTGTTTGTAAAATGCTTGTAATCATAATTTGATCTTCTTTTTCTTTTGTCGAACACATTCACTAAGCTGCACTATTCCAAAATGAATAGCTTCTACCACTGACAGCCATGCACAAGATACGTGTTGTTCTATGTATTCAACTCCTAAGATATTTAGTAAAATTGTGATGGCTATACTCACAGGAGAAGAACTTTTCTGCACGAGGAAACACACTGTTCACCATAAGTGTCTCACAATCTGGCACTACTTTTTGAAGATGTTTTCAAAATAGTTTGTTTTGTGTTCATTAGGGAAAAGAAAAGGGAAAAGAAAAAAACAAAAGGAAATGTGTTTATAGTGTGAATATATTATACTTTTTCAATCAGCATAGCCCCCTGAGAATTTGCACTGCAAGATGAGTGTGTGTGGTTCCATGTGTGTTTGCATGTATCGAAGGTGTTTTTCATTTCTACAATGTAATAAGGCTTGAACTGATGCAAAAAAGGACGTTTCGTTCTACAGCTTTATACTACAGGAAGAGCCCAAGAACAACAAAAATAAATTCAAATACTCTGTGTTCTGTTCAATAATGGTCTTTTGCAGGACAGTCAAGTTTCCCACAGAGTAAATACAATCCATATTATGTAAATATGATCCTGTGTACATTCATTTAATTTAACATTACCATCAGAATAGCACATTTCACACGTGGGAATGCAAACCCCAGCAAGGGAGCAAATTAACTGCCCACAAATTGTTTGCTAACTATGAAGTTTTCCAAAAGAAATCTCTAAGGTATATCCTTACCAAGGGCACAGTATTAGAACTTTAATACCACATGTTTCCATTTGAACAGATGGCAGTGAAAGGTTTGGCTGCAATGTGTTATTAGTTAACAGAAAAAGACTTACTGATAGAGATCAAGGGTACTGCTTAAATTTACTTAGAGGAATGGTGGATTGTCATCCATTCATACTTGCAAGTATAATTTATAATTACTTGTAAGTGTGTAGAACCTCAAGAGTCCAATGTCTTTTCTGCTCCAGAGACTGTACCTTATCTGCTATTGCAATTGCCTCATTAATGTGTTAAGAGATGTCTTAATTAAGGCTCACCTGCTGTTGAACTGAAACAAATTGTAACATCATTTCTGTAATTTCATTTCTAAAAATTCAGAGGAAGCAACACATTTTATGAATGTTATCATTTTAAGAAAAACAAATCATTGTTTATTAATGACACAGTTTGCATTAAGTGTCTAAAAGCTAAAGCAAAACACGTGCTTATGTTATTCTTGTTACTTATTTGTGCTTTAATACAGACTGCTGGGTGCTGGAATTCCTACACCCAGAACAGTGAACCCTGTCTGGGAGTTTGAGACTCGGCTGGCAGATCAAGAAACACAATGTTCTCCTACTTTCTGCTTGACTAGAAAGTGTTCAATGCGTAGCAGGTTCAGCCTTTGGTCATCCCTGTCAGATCCATAATGCTTCCCAGTGATGGGCAGGATTGAGTTAAGTGACTTCAGAGTGTCTGAAAGTCTTGTCTGAAGTTAGTGGGACCACTCATATGGACATAATTAGCCATACGTACCGGTGTCTGATGGACAACGATGAGGGGTGCTGGGCTAAGCTTGCCATTTCACATTAAAATAGTTGTGGAAAGATTGAGTCCAATTCTAGTGTGTTTGTTCTATGTGAATAGACTAAGGTTAAATTAATCTGCAGTTAGATAAGAATGAAGAATGATATAGTATACACATTAGAGAGAAAAGTTCCAACAAACATGACAGTAGAAATGTTGCTGTATTTCAGTTCTGCACAATGGTCTAAATAACAACTGAACACACACAGAATAGGCGAATGAGTCGGCTTTCATTCCACAGGAAATTTCCCTTTCTCCACGTGAAAATTTGATTTTTTAAGAAAAAATTGAGATTTGAGAGGTAAATTTATTTCTTAATTTCATTCAAGATGAAAGTTATTGCAGTCACCTAAATGTGTTCAAACAGAAGCAGAGTGTTTTTGAATTAATAATATAATATAAAAATAACATAATCTTTTTTTCACATGCAGGGATTTAGTACTATATTAAAGAAAAAATCCTGTTAACACCCAATATAAGATATGCATATATACTCATCTCCAGCATGAGAAATATTTTTGTTAAATTACTTTCTGGAAAAAAATTAAATTGTTTATTTTATATTTAGATATTTCACTTAGAATAATTATACATGTGATATAAAATACTTTTCCAGTCTTACTGAACCCTGTTACTGCTTCTACTTTTTTTTTCTTCAAGATGATGTTCCTTTGAGAAAAAAACAGAGTCTTGAAAATATAACTCCAATCTGCTCATGATTTTGTATGTGATTCAACTGTATACTAGTGCCAAATACTAATAAAAATTCTCAGCTGGCATTTTACTCCATCTTAAAATACTTTTACAGTCTGTTTTTGGCCATCTCCAGTAGGAGATGCTGGGAACATGTTGTCTTAGTCTTCTGAAAAAAGAGAAAGAATCATATATAAAGAGTATACATACGATAAGTACAGTGTAAGACTTGTAATCCCTTTACTTAATGCTGTTAAGCCTTTTCGAAAGCTTTCCTGGGTTTTGGGAACCAACACATCAGGAAGAACATTTAGCCATTAGAGAGTGTCCAGCACAGAGATCAGAGGTCTAGAGAATACGACCTCTAAGAAGAGCCTGAGAGAAGAGGGTTTGTTTAGTCTAGAGAAGACAAGGCTATGGGGAGACGTGATAACAGTGTTCAAATATGTACAATTGTACTGCAAAGAATTAGGCAATAATTTGTTCTCCTTGTCCACTTAGGACAGGGTAAGAAATAGTGGTCTTGAAATGAAGCAAGATAGAAATGAGTGAGGAAAAAACCCTTGTATATGGTGTCAATGAAAGCTTTGGGTGCCACAAATATTAACGGAAAAGTAAGTAAGCAATAGTGATAGATCTTTTATCTTTTGAGTAAGAGTCTTGTCTTAGATCATTTTCCTACTGAAGTAAGTCAGGCTATTGAAAACACAGAATGAGAATCCTAGCTGTAAAATAATGGGAGTTTATTTCAGAAGGTACTTGCCAAAGCAGAACATTTTGGTCGTTACAGGTAGCTAGAGAAGCCCTTGTTCAGCTATAGGTGGGTAGCAGGTGCTTTTTTCAGACATACAGCACACATAATACAGATGTGGCATATTATGATAATTATGCAGGTCGTATTTGCGAATTGTACCTGTTTTCCAGTATTCCAAGGTTCAGTTTGAGTCTAAAAAGCCTCCATGTAAGATTCCATAGAGAAGTTAGGTGATCAAGGGCCTTTTCTTTATTGTGAAGAGTGGGATTGCATCTTATACCATTTGAGATGCCCTGGGATAACCTGCAAGGCTGCCACTCCAGGAGGGTCCTGGTGGACAAGAAATTGTCCACGAGCCAGCAGTGTACTCTTGTGGCTAAGAAGGCCAATGGAATCCTGAGGTGTATTAGGAAGAACATTGCCAGCAGGTCTAGGGAGGTGACCTGCGGCTCTTCTCAGCCCTGATGAGGCTGCATTTGGAGTACTGTGTGCAGTTCTGGGCACCACAGTACAGGAGAGACAAGGAGCTCCTGGAACAGGTCCAACGGAGAGCCACTAAGTTGGTCAAGGGTCTGGAGAATCTCTCCTACAAGGAAAGGCTGAGGAAGCTGGACCTGTTCAGCCTCAGGAAGAGGTGACTGAGAGGGCACCTTATTAACGTGTATGAATACCTAAATGGTGGGTGTCAAGAGGATGGAACCAGGATCTTTTTGGTGGTGCCAACCAATAGAACAAGAGGCAAAGGGCAGAAACTGATACACAGGAAGTTCCACCTGACCATGAAGAACTTTTTTACTGTATGAGTTCCCACACACTGGAACAGGTTGCCCAGAGAGGTTGCAGAGTCTCCCTCACTGGAGATATTCAAGAACCATCTGGAAGCAATCCTGTGCCATGTGCTCTAGTATGACCCTGCTGGGGCAAGAAGATTGGACCAGATGACCCACTGTGGTCCCTTCCAACCTACCGATTCTCTGATCTTATAAGACTCAAAAAGGAAGCTTCTATGATACTCATATAATTAAATCAATCAACAAGTACAAGTATATTTTATCTTTTAATTACACACCCTGTTTTCATTCAATCTTCCATCTTGTCTTGATATCCTACAGCATATAGTCTGAAGAAACTAAAAATTAAGATATTGGTCATGGATCTTCAATTAGCTTAATTCATCTTTAAAGGCAGGTGCCTTTTTTATAAATGTCTGGAGAAAAAGTGCAAACTCTTGAGTTTGCCCCCAGTGATGTGGATGCTGTACAATTCCTTGGGCAGCTGAGGTCAAGCCTATGCCAACGAAGGCTGAAACAGAAAGCTGGAGACAGTTGTGTTGGCAGGGCCAGAGCTGGAGCGAGTTTATGAGAGGGGAGCAGATGGTTTGCTCTAAATAGAAACCACAGCATAAAGCTATGTCTAGGCAACCTGAGGCTGGGCTCCAAGTCAAGTTCTCTGATGGTGTAGCCATGGCCTGGAAGTCATAACCATGGGGATGAATGGAGAATTTGGCATGTGAGGATTTACATTCTAGTGTATTTCTTTTTGGCCATAATATTTGCTGATCACGTTCTTCCCCTAGTGCACTGTATAACACTATTCACCTGCCATGGTGTGCTGTACAATTGATTGACTATTTGTGATAGCCTTCTGTTTCTAATAGCCACTTGCTGGTCCTTGGCAGATAGCCACAATAGAACTAGAATAGCACAGGCTAGGTAGAACAGAAGAAGACTGTCTTGTTTTAAAATATATGTTTTATAGCTTCAGGAAATTGCTTAAACCATTGTATCTTGGAAAAGGAACAGGGGTTTCTGTTTAAAGCAGCCTTTGTAAACAGCCCCTTGACTCGCTATGTAGCTTGTGCAATCACATGGATGGGACTGGATGGAACTTATTATTTTTAGTAGAATCAGAGAAGACCTGCAAAGCTGGCAAACTAGGTGGGCTTTTCCTGATGGCTTGCTGATCTCAAGGCGTGTGTGGATATCTCTTCGCTTACACAGCTGTAATGTTCTTTCACACACTCTGGCTGGACTATCACATATGTTGCCACAAAATGTTAAGACATCAAGAGTCAAATGTTCTTTTGTTCCTTTTTCCTCTCTGTGTATGTTTTACTCAGTAGCTTTGTTTATTTTCTTAAAATATTTCCTTTTTGTTTGCATTTCTTGGCAAAGGCCTCCTTGTGTTTTTATAACTGTAATCTTCTTTTGGTCCCTCTGCCAGCTATATTACCCAAGATTAGCCACAAGTGTGCTCCAAAGGGCTTCAGTTCCTCAGAAGCACTTGTGGTGTTAACAGGAAACCAAAAATAGCTTTTCATTTTCTTCTCAGTCTAGTTTGTTCAGTCCAGGTATAACACTAAAGTACAGAAACATTTTATAACATCATTTTCCTTCTTTTTATCTACTCTCGCTCAAAAAATACCCCAAATATGTCATCTTCTCATAGAATCATAGAATGGTCAGGCTTGGAAAGGACCTCTGGAGATAATCTAGTCCAATTCCCCTGTTAAAGCAGGTTCACCTAGAGCAGGCTGCACAGGACACAAGATTGCATCCAGCTGGGTTTTGAACATCTCCAGAGAAGGAAACTCCACAGCCTGTCTGGGCAGCCTGTTCCAGTGCTCTGTCACCCTCAAGGGAAAGAAGTTTTTCCTTATGTTCAGATGGAACTTCCTGTGTTCCAGTTTGTGTCCATTGCCCCTTGTCCTGTCACTCAGCACTACTGAGAAGAGTCCAACCCTATCCTCTTGACACGTGCCTTTTAAGTATTTGTAAGAATTGATAAGATCGCCTCTTTGTCTTCTATAGGCTAAACAGGACAAGGTCTCTCACTCAACCTTTCTTCATTAAAGAGATTCTCCAATCCTCTAATCATCCTTGCAGCCTTTTGCTGTACTCTTTCCAGTGGTTCCCTGTCCTTCTTGAACTGGGGAGCCCAGAACTGAACACAGTACTCCAGATGTGGCCTCAGCAGTAGAGGAGGAGGAGAACCTCCCTCAACCTGCTGGCCACACTCTTCCTGATGCACCCCAGGATACCATTGGCCTTGTTGGCCGCAACAACACATTGCTGGCTCATGGTCAACTTGTCATCCACTAGGACTCCCAGGTCCTTCTACTCAGAGCTGCTTTCCAGAAGGTCAATCTCTAATGTGTACTGGTGCCTGGGGTTATTCTTCCCCAGGTGCAGGACTCTACAATTGCCTTTGTTGAACTTTGTTGAAGAAGTGCTGCAAAAAGCAGATAGTGATCTTTGGTATGGAATTATTTATAAAATTTTTTATATGGTAGGGAAATGGCTATTGTAGAGCAGAAAAAATTCCCTCAAATTCCATTTTTGAATCTGAACTGCCTTAAGAGCTACTGGCATTTCAGTTTTAATGTAATTTTAGGTACCCACTTTTGGAGAAGGTGAACAGGAATGCTCTTCCTGTTCCAGTTAGGATTAGCATGTGAGACAACTGTCAACTTTCAGGTGCTCCTAAAAATGTTACAACATGTTTTTTGTAGGGAAAAATCAAATAATAATTTATAATCAGGTCAAATTAAATAGTCAAATATACTTTAGGATCATTTCCATATAGTCAGTATGGCTTATGATGAGGTAGCAGAAGAAACCTCTTTTTGTGGAAAGCAGAATTCCTAAATGGTTAATACACAGACATTTTGCAAAAAGCTACATTTCTAACCTTGTACAATTTTTGAAATTATATTTTACTAGCAGGCTGAAAGGTTTTGGCTTGTCAGAAGCCTCCTTCAAAGAGCTAAATACCAGCACCTCCTGAACTAACAATGAGACATGTTTTACTAGTAGTGATGAAACATCTTCTATAAACACTCCCTACCTTACTGACCGTCCTTTCCCAGTATTGATTCACCACTGAAATATTTGTGTCACTTGAGTTCAAGTACATGAAACCAAACCTTTCAGTGCTGGGAGTTGTATGAGTGCCACTAAAAGCAGCATGCACTTCAGCAGTTAGTGAATTAAATAAGCAAAAGCATGCTAATGGTCTCTGGGAGACCAGTACCGCTGACCTTAGAGAGAGAATGATAATAAAATGAAGAATACAAACAAGAGATGGAACCATGGGCCTTTTATGGGTCATATCAATAGAACGTGCAGGGATTCAGAGCTACATGTTATTATTGTCACACCATCAAAAGAAATCTATTTTCTGTTTCTTTAGAATTGTGCTATCAGAAATACTCTGAATAATTTCCCTGAAATATTTGCAGAATCCTATCCCTATTACATTTCCACTCAATTCAGAAGTTGATAACAATTGTAAAAAACTTGGACTGATCTCTTAAAACCAGGAAATACTCCACAGTTAAGAGAAGTTTTATTCTTATTTCATAAGAGTCACAATTTGGCCAATAAATTATAGAATGCAAATAAATTATATGGAATTATTTTTATTGATAGGATATTTCAGAGTTAACTGGAATTTGGCTTTTCTCCCACTTGGAATAATTTAATATGGTGTTTAATTGTAAGGAATAAAATTACTTGTGAACAAAACATGTTATCTTTAGATAACGAATATTTGAAACTGAAGAATGTTAGATTTGGATTACAAGACACAATATTTAATTATAATTTGCCTTTAAAATATCCTGTAGCATATGTGTAGCTAGAGGGACCTAATCAGAATATATGAAAGAGAGAATAACTAACATGAGAAATATAGTTTTTGCAGCATAATATTCCTACATAAACCAAGGGGCTTCCACACAGATTGCATTTCAGCTTTTTTTCCTCTTATTTATTTGTACTATATTATGCATACTGGATCTCATGGTGGAGAGCAAGAATATGAGCAGCAATTTAGATCCCCAAAACAGAGTGGGGCCAACTATGCCCTTTTGGGAGTCTTTTGTTGAATATCATGTTCTCCTTTGCTGTGAATATATTTCAGGGGGTTGTGTAAAACTATTACACACTTACTCAGGCCTTATAAATCAAAGCAAGACTTGAATCAAAGCTGGGAAAAAAAACACAGATTACTTCTTTCAAAATATGAATGTATCCTGGGATGTTTTGTCTTGACATGGGCAGATGTTGGCAGTCAAGCTATTTGACCCTGGCACCATTTCACTGGGTATTTATTTTCAATCACATGAGAGGAGGAACACAAAAAAACCCAAACAAAAACAAACCAAAAAAGGGGGGAAACAATGTTCTTTCTCTCCTCCCTCCCACTCCAGAAAAATCATGTGTCCCAATTCTGTGTACTTTTATTCAGAAGATAATTTTACTTTTAAGAAAACTGTCCTATGAATGTTATAGTTTTTAATCTGTTTGGATGACCATTCATGTATCACCCAGTAGAATGGATTTGTGATATCAGTGAGGATTTCATGGATAGTTTCACGACATTTCCATGTTCTTAACGGAAATTTACTTACAAAGCTGTATATACCAAATTAACACCAAAAATGGTTTTAGACTATTTTTTTTCTATTTCTTACTCAGCAATGTAAATTTACCATGTTTATCTAAAGTACAAGTTTGAAAGGTAAGGTCAGGAGGAAGCTTATAATTTTTTGGTGCTTGAGCTATTCGGCCAGACATTGGTTAAGTGAGAAACAAAGCTTTGGTACTTCGGAACATTGTCTGCATATGCTAGCTAAAATAATCTAGGGGGAAAAAAAAACCCCACAAACTCTTCCAAAGCTACTAGTAACTAAATACAGAAAAATTGCACCTGTACTGACAGACAATAGCTGTGCATTTTACCATCATCAAATTTTAAAGAAGACAATAAAATTAGACTTCAGAAACTAGAAAATGTAACTATGACTTACTAGCCATTGCCAGCCATTACTCCTATCTAGCTTTCTACACACTCCTGTCCTCTGCCATCTTCTTTTACATAAATACTTCCTTCCACCCCTTCCTCCTTCTTATTCCACCTCCTTAATTTTCCATTCTCCAATGCATATTCTTATTGAGAGGTGCACACCTTTAAATAATCATGGACAAAAATTATAGTGGGTTTTTTTTGAACATGTAGGATAAAACCAGGTAATGTTAAAGTCCTGTATGTATCTTTTTCTTACTGCTGAGGGCACAGACATGAAACATTCTCTTTCATGCATGTGTTAAATAAAATACACAAGAAACAGGGTATTGCTCAGAGGTTACTGGAAATATCTCATAATTGGTGTCTTCCCATATATATTCTTGTATGTTTTATACTTACTACAGATTTAATTACTCATATATTGTAGCATCACGCTGCCATGAAGGGGACTGTCCCAGGGCCATTAAGGGCTAAAAACAATAAGTATTTAGATAGAAAACTCACTCACACCCACAGGTAATTTGTATCTTACACATCCTGGAGTGCAGGCAGGTTGAGTGACACTCTTACCAGTGACTCATTCATTTACTTGCACTTATTTATGACTTAGTCATATCTTAGCACAAACTTCCATGTATACATTTTATATACACAGCCTCTACTTAGCTTCCATGTTTTCAGCAGATATTAACCATATCTACATTTTCATTTTTGCATCTGCAATTAATTGTCTAAAAAAATCCATGTAATGAAAACACTGGTGGCTGAGAGACAGGCCAAGGAGAAGTACACACAAAATACACTAAAAATTTCACTTGTATTTACCTTGGTTGCCTATTAACAACAGTTGCACAATGCTTTAGCTACTTGAATTTTGAGAAGGAGCATAAAAACACTAGGAATTGAGGGAAATTAAGGGCTCTGCAAATGAGAAATAAATCTGTATGTATGTTGCAATTTGCTCTCTCTTTAAAAAAAACCATGATTCAACAATCACTCCTACACAGCAAAGATACAATAACACACTTTTCTAAACAGAGTAACAGTAAGAAGAGCTGCTAGAGAAGCTGACTTTTCCTTTAACTACTGTTCTTTAAAAGTGATTCTGTTCAACAATGTACAAGGTCGACAAGTCAACACAAGACCACCCTGCTTGGGGATTTGCTCTCAACACAGAGTTGTGTCGAATCCCTCAGCTGAGAAATGTCAACCAGCACCTTTCATATTTATGGTGACTCGTAAACAGGAAACTCAGCCCTGTCCACGACACTGGAGCTTTTTCATATCTTAGATCCTTTTATGAAGGAAAAAGGAAAGATCTTTAAAAAAAAAGGCAAAAGGAAAAAAGAAACCTCTCAAAACAAAACAAAGAATTTAGCAGGACATTTAAAGCAGCTGCCTTCTATTTTATGTGCCAAAATAAATATTGCCAAATTAGTAAGGCATACTGAACAAATTAAGCGCTAAATGCAAATTTATCAACTGAAATACAATGGTAGAGTAGCCAAGGAGCTTGCAATGGTATAGTTCATCTTTGTAAGTAGGTGTTTTGGTTGGCCAGTTGCTGGAGAGTGACATGGGAACAGTAATATAAAAAAGAGAGCATTTCTGTTACACCCAAGATGAACAGTTTGTTTTAGAAAGTTCAAGTAAACATTTTCTAACATATATTCACTAGTTTCTGAGCCTTGTTTGCTACCAAGAGGGAGATAAAAATTGGTTTTAAAAGTCTCTTATGAAAATACAACATCTCAGAAATGGTAGTGTCAGCATGATAAATTATCCAACAAAATTTTTGTGGAGTTTCTCATTTGAGAGAATAATGAGAAAGTATTGGTTCTATTCCCCTGTATTCTTATAAGGACACACATGGCCTTTTTATCGTTGATGTGATTTAACCTGAAATATCTAGAAAAAGCATCACAAGAACCACTATAAACATATGTTATAAATGAGTATGAATATATATATATATAAAACCAATAACCAGAGGGAAATAACCAGTCTAATACACCAAATCTAGTGTCTGGGTAGTTCATACACATGGTTTACATGAGAGCTCATGAACCATTTTTGTCAGTGTACTGTTCACTTTTCCATGAGTAAATTTCAATGTTACCTAAAAAAAAATATTTTCCATTGGGAAAACTGAAGCTTAAAATTTTGCTTCAGGTCAGTCCAAAACAGACTTTCTTGCGTTTTGGCATTGCTAGTTTGTTGGCTTGACACAAAACATTCAGATTTAAGATGAAATGTTTAAGGTCTCCCTTTGATAAAGCTGATAATACACTGCAGGAAACATACTGTGGCCAAGAAGTCTGATCCATGTGGAAAAAACAGGGATTTTTTCAAGTAATGAAGCTTGCATAGATCAATAAGGTTCTGGGAGTCATACAGTTAATGTGGAACTGATTTTGGACACCAGGCATACCTCCCTGTTCAATAAACCAACCAGAAACTTTGAGATTCAGAGATATCAATGTACTTTTTTTTTTTAAATATTAAAACATAATATTGATCAATTAGTGACTCATAACTAGTTGGAACCTTTCTCTTGGAGAACAATTTCAATATTTTAACTTTTTGTCCTGAATTCAAGGTGAAACAAGCAGTGAAATATTCAAATGCTTCTTGGAACCAGACTCCATTATTTTCCTCTTGCAATTTTCCTTTTTGACCCACTGTAGCTAAGAGTTCCCAGTAAATAATCTCACCTTTACAGTTTGAGCAAGCTATACGGAAATAATCTTCATTTTAAAACTATAAGGCAAAGTAACAAGATCTCTCCCCAACCTCTTCCCTTCCCACCAAACAAAAAAGAAAATGTCCGATTGCAGCTAGAAGGGTTTCAGTCATCCTTTCAAATGAGATGGTAAATGCCTGCATTTTTATCCTGTAAGTGTAGCTCTCATTGACCTCATCTGTATTACATTGCCTGCTTGCAGGGCCTCAGCCATGCAAGGGTTGTTGTTTGGGAGCAGACTGAAATCAAGTGGCACCTGCTTCTCATAGAGAAAGATTTCAGCTTCAGATTTACTCTCTTATGCTCAACCATATACTTTGGTTGAGCATCTACAGAGTTGCAATTGAAACCTGTCTCCCAGCAGGCTGTGGGAAGTGATCACTGCTTTGATTATCAGCAAAAATATTTGGCAAAACATGTGCAACACAATTAAGAAAAAACAAAGTTGTGAAGTTTACTGTTTGAGTCAGCCCAGTTCAAAACAAACAAACTTATTCCAGCAAAATGTTATTGGTTTCCTTGACTATAGAGCCCTTCTGGAAAAGAAAAGAACCCACAAAATTCCCAGTGCAATTTTAAATTCTGACGCACTTTGGGGGTTAGATTTTCCTCACAGAACACTGCAAACATGTTTTTTCACATTAATTTAAAATCAGAGTGGATATTTTACAGAAAGCTGGCTTTCTGTGCTCTAAAGAGGCCTACATGTTTCCTGATTTGTCATGAATCTTTGGTCAGGGTGAAAAAGAGAATATTTCCATATGCTGAAAACTTATATGGACCTTCATGGGGCTGAGACACAAAGAAGAGAGAAAATTAGAGCTGATCCAGGAGTATTCTCATAACTGAAAATAAGACAAAACCTAACTGCCAGACTGAACTGAGAGGGTAAGTTTGCATCACCACAATTTTACATACCATGTTGGCATTTAGAGTATAATATTTAGCCCACTCCAGCACTACTCCTGTGTGGGGAGATGCCTTTCTCCCCATCCCAGGAGGCCAGTCTTGCAAGACAAAATACCAAATTATTTTTCTTTCTCAGATTTATACATGTTTATCTTTTTTAGAATTCATCTGAAGTAAAATGGATCCAGGTTTCTTTCAAATAATACAAAACATATGGGAACAGGGTTGTGTAAGTCACAAGTTGACAAGAACCAAAGCCCTTCAATGATTGTCTCAGACCCACATGATATTCTCAAACCTGACAGACCCGTACGCGAGCAAATACTTGTAGCCTGCCCGTCAGCTTTGTGAAGACTTCACAACACAGATGACTGCAAGGACAGTTATTCCGCTCACTTGTTCTTCACATTGATTCATGTTAAACCATTTCAGAGAAACGGGTGAACTGATCTTGTGCCAGAACACTCTCACTGTGACACAAGCTCATTTTGCTTCTGGAAAACTCGTATCTGTATCTACAGATCTACAACAAACTTGCACATATGAACAAGCCCTCAAAATTTGCTAATATCTGTGTTCTCTAATGCTGAATTGACTGACATATGTTACGCTGCAAATTGCCACTGCACAAGTAAACATCACTTCGATAAAAATGAGGAAAAAAGAGTTCTTTTTTTAAATTTTTGCTAACATGGTAATTATAAATTAGAATGTTCAGAAATTACAAAATTTGCAAAATTTGTTCATACTGATAGTCGCTCTTTTCAGTCACACCTGCATTCTGCTTTCTGCTAACTTTAGAACAAAACACTTTCTGTAAGATTTTACCAATATGGAGCACCCTTCATATTCACCACTGAACTTGGCTACTGGGGTTGCTGAAGGTGGTTAACTTTACCATGGGCTTAGGTGTGCCTCATACAAATTGCACTCCACTATGCCATCCTTCTAATGTGATGGGTACATTGTGCTGTGTGGATGTGAATTGTCACCTGCTGTTCTGTACCATACATCTATGGTACAGATGCATCTTACAGATGTCATGTGGGCAGGTTTTGACTGCCATGCAGTTAAGGTGGAGTCCAACTCATTTGAAGACCTGTATTTATAGAAAATATATGTATTTGAAGAAATCTATTAATTAATACTGTATGTATTGATAGAATGAAGAGTAATGGTTTTAAACTGAAAGGGGGTAGATTTAGATTAGTTATTAGGAAGAAATTCTTTCCTGTGAGAGTGGTGAGACACTGGCACAGGTTGCCCAAAGAAGCTGTGGCTGCCTCCTCCCTGGAAGTGTTCAAGGCCAGGTTGGATGGGGCTTGGAACAACCTGGTCTGGTGGGAGGTGTCCCTGCCCATGGCAGGGGGGTTGGAACTAGGTGATCTTTAAGATCCCTTTCAACCAAAAAATTTCTAGCATTCTATGATTTAGGCAACACAGGAGTTGCCACCCATAATAATATGCACCTTCCAGATTTCACAGAGACTCGCATAGGCTGAATGCCCTCTGACCTCCAAAGCTGCAGGTCACTCTGTACAGAGCATGTGCTTGCTTTCCACAGCAGTTTAACATCAGCAGAGCTGCAGCCCAGCCTGATGTTGTGGCCGTGGAGTTGATAGATATGCCCAGTGTGCTGTATGGAGGGTAGCTCACAAGCAGGAAGCACCACCAGTTGGTGTGACAAAGCTGGAGCTGCAAGCAGTTAGATATATCACATCATATAAGAAGCTCAAACTACGCAACAGCATAAATTCTGCACATGCCACAGGCAGAGCATAGCCAATTATGTTTTATCAGTCTCAGACTACTGTATTGTCCCCTTCAGTTTTCGACATCGATCTAGTAGAACCAGTGCATATAAAGACACGCTTTCATATTCTTTCTCTCTTTTTTTCTTTTTCCTTTTTTTTTTTTTGTAAAAGTATTTCAAGGAACCACTTCCCATCAGTAATGCCATATGGTTCTATTTTACTTAATTGTTGCTCTACATAAGAAGACTGAAGATAAAAGTTATTTTCTGCAAAGTCACAGCTGTATTGCCAGCTGCATTACTGGCAAAAAGTAGTTATTCTAACATGATTTTTTCTTTTTATATTCTTGATATATAGCTTAGATTTATTTTGTCTCAATTAATTTGCGTAAACTGCAATAATCTAATGCCAGCTATCAACATCAGAGTCACTAATTTCATGAAAATATATTTAACTCTACCAAGCTTCCTAAAACCATATGGAAAAATATTCCTTGATGTACATACACACAGCTTTGGGGAAGACAATCAAACATAATCTGAGGGCAAAATGTGGCCACTTGGTCTTTTGAAAGAAAAGAAAGAAAGCTAGTACTGTACCTATCCCTCCATCCCCTGTACTACCAGGAGCCAATTTTTAACAAAGTGTGATTGTGTTAGGTACAAAATGAAGAATACACTATATTCTTTAAAATGCTTAAGGATTAGTGTCTTCAGCTAGGAGGACAATCTAGCTTTTGTCTACAAAGCTTGCAGTCTTGTTGTTTTATCTTAGAGGAAGTTTATTCCTAGATAGCGATCTTCATAACACAGAGTCGAGAATAGAGACATTGACAGTTACTGGATATAGTTTATTGCTTCTTTATAAAGCACTATTTAGTAGCAGGAGTGAATATTTGAGTCAGCAAAGACTTGCATTTTCTCCTCTCAGCTAATCTGTCAGTTTTTGATTATTTATAGATCTTAGGAGCTTCTTTCTAACATTCAGCCATAGCCAATACTTTGTCTGACTGTAGGTTTCCACATGCTTTTTGGAGAGGACACAGTTTAAACTTTAACTTTTATAGTTACATAGGACATATAAAATGCTTGCTTAGTGTAGTTTGTGCGCTGAAGGTTGCACAGATCAGAGAAGATAACCAGCTCTGGGAAATTCAACACACAAATGCATTCATGTGTCAGTACATCCCTAAAGTTTTCAGAAGTCATTCTCTAGTCCTTTGTTGGCAGCCTCGGTGCTTTCTCTGCCTTTGAAAATCTCTCTCACTTAGAATATCCTAAAAACAGTTACAATCTCTAGTTAGATATCGAAAATGGTGTCATTATTTTGTTGTTTTCTATGAAACATCATTTACTCTTCTGTTTTTAGAAGAATTACTGTGGTTGTTTTTTATTTTTTTTTTACTGACTTGCCAAATGGATGTTACCAGAAATAAACAAGTAGGATTACAAAAGTGAGTTTCTTTGAAAGATGACACTCCCCTCTCTCTCACGGCCACTGGATAGAATACCTTGAAATCTGAACAAAAGGTACTAGTTTCATCGTCTAAGTTAATTGGTGACATTTTAGAAGATATTTATCTCTCTTGAAATAAATTAACTTCAAAAATAAGTGACAGTATTCCTTATTTCTGATTATTCTGATATTCTTATATCAAGGCTGACAAGATTAGTTTATTAAATAAAGGACCCTTTAGGGAACTTTATGGTTTTCAGTCAACATTAACTCCTTTGGCACCTGACTTCTCAGAGCCTCAGAACAACCTGAAGACTTGCAACACTTCACATGAATTTTTCTGCGACACAATATACTGCTCTGAAAATTCCCAGCTCAATCTGCAGTCAGAACTAATCACTGTCACTGCTTAATGACATTACCTGACTAATAATGTTAGTTAGCAGCAGAAGTTTCCTACTAGTAAAGATAAAACTTGTGGAATAAGAAGAGAGAAGAGAGCAGGTTTCTGCATCTGCCTGTCTCTAAACCAAAGCCTCTCACCACTGCTGAGTTCCCAACACTTTCTCCTTCTCATCCCAAACCCCCAGTGACCATTCCTGCTCCAGAGCAACACATCTGCCTGGATCTTCCTAGCTCCCCATCAGACACCTCTGTACTTCTCCCAGCCTCCTCCCTTGCCCTTTCTGTCCATATCCTCCCCAGCTGAAACTTGTCATTGCAACCCACATCCATCCTCTTCCTTTCTGCTACACACGCTCTGAAGGCCAACCCTCCTGAGCGCTTCACGCTCTGATGGGCCATCAGCACCTATTTCTGTCAGCCACAAGCCCTTATCAACATCTGCTGGCAGTTTTGAAAGAATTCACCTAGACATGGAATGAACAAAAAAGACCAAGATGTGGCCCTAAGGATATGTCTGGGGGTAAGTTAAACCAAATAGCAGTTGCCTGCTAGTATTACAGAAGTACTTCTGAATAGCAGATAAAAAATATCCTTGCTTCCTACAGGCATATTTGAAACAATGATTTTTGTTTCCCATATTTTTTTTAGAAATGACACTTTTAGTAAACTGCTGAAAGTGTGCATCTGTCTTTAATAAAGAAAACTAAATTAGCACATCTTCTCTTCTGTTGAATAAGAAAAAAAGGCAGAGAGGCAGGACAAAGAGATTCAGCTTGGTGCCATTTGAATCATAGCTAGCCTAGCATGCAAAGCCTGAAATAATGCTAAAGCTGAAAGAAATGATGTATAAATGGAAAAGTCATCCCCCGTGTTTAACAGCAAATAGTAGATAAAATACACCATGTTCTGGTGCAGAAGAACAGCTTTGCGATGGAATTATTCCAGTTTTCCTTGTTGTGGCTGAAATGAGAAACTGTCCCACAGATCACATGTAGCTGTAGGAGTAACCTGATACTCTCTTTCCTTGGATGATCTTGTTCAAGCTCTGCTTGAACTGCTACCCATGGCTGACAGTCAGTAACGTGGCCCAGTTGTGTTAAGTGCTGTACAAACATGTAACAAAAGTTAGTCCCATACCTGAAGAGCTTGAAACACGGGTATGGTATTAGAGGCTATGGAGTAAAATATCAAACTTTCAGAGCAGTGTGTTTGTTATTGACATAATGAAAATAATAATTCTGTCTGTTAGGCCAACCATTATCATGTTGTTTGAAGGTGTTACGGAAGAGAAGTTTTAATAGGATGCTGCTATGGCTTTGTGGATGCTCCTCACATACAGGAATAGAAAGGCTAAAGCCTCAGGTTGGTTTTGGTAAAATTGGACTAATAGACGGTCCAGGTGGGGATCATTTGGGACAGAGAGGGCACTGTTTGGGGGACAGAGCACTGTTGTCAGCTTTGCTTTCACATCAGCTAATGTTGGAGCACGGACCATTCGGTGAGTAACCACACTGGTTACAGGCTTTCAGCCATTTCAGCTGATTGTCATGAAGGTGGAGGTGACAGGTGACATTTTGCTGGTGTGGAAAGATGAAGAACTGAAGCAGGAACAGGACCTGAAAGACCATAACCTGAAGGTTTAAAAGAGGAAGATGACGAGCTTGAAACAATCAACCAAGAAAATGAAGGTTAGAACACTGTTATGAAAGTATTTTAACTGAAACAAGATAGATTTATAACAAAACTACAGAAGAGGAATGAGCGGAAACTGGAAGATCCTAATTTATATTAACAGTCATCAAACTTATTTTGATTCTGCCTGATATATATTGGTTATGGGAAAAAACCTTATGGAACAAAATGAAATGCAAGTTAGATTTATCTGAAATGACTGTAAATAAATTCATGACAGAAGCAGATTAACTGTAAACTGAGAAGCAGGATAACTTAGAGTTTTTGCTGTGCTACCAGAAGTTTCAGGCTTAAAAATATTCAACATGGGCAAATGCTGTGTCCAGAAAAAAATCCAACTCAGTTATGACTGCTGTTTCACAGTAAGTATATAGTGCCAAGCTGATTTCGGAAGAAACTAAATATAAGCCAGGAGTAGGCTTGTGTTGTGAGGACTTCTACTTCAGACATATCAAATTTAAGTTCACACTGTGCTCTTTTTGGGTGCTTTGAAAAATGTCCTGAGATTTGAGTTCATGCAGATGGAAAAATGACAAGGAAAGGATGTGTGGGTTACTAATAAGAGTATGAGGGTTGAAACTGTGTCTCAGTTTATTTAAACAACTCTCCTTTCATGGCCGTGTATTCCAAGGACACAGAGTGGTCCTCAGAAGACAGGTTCATCCTGTGTCTCAGTATAAGTTGAGTGGTAACACTCATGGTTTTCTTCATAGCTTGTTATAAAGAAATTTTAACTAAGTAGGCATCTGAATCCAGTAGTAAGTAAATGGAGAAAAAACATCCTGGTGTTTATTTTTTTAAAAAACATCCTTTCAAATATCCTCCTGAATCTGATGTCAAACTACGTGCCATTTCATTTCATGAGTGACACTGTGTCCCTGTCCTGGGAATGTTATCCTTCACAGCTATCCCCGAGGCAACTGCAGCATTCCAGTGCAGCAGCCAGCCAAAGGAATGAAAGCTATTCTCATTTAACCTAAACTATTCAGAAATTCTTAGCAGATATATATTACGTCCATTTAAGCCATTCAGTGGCTGCTAATATTTTAGATTACCGTTTAGTGCCTTTATCAGAGTTGTCTGGGTTAGAAATTTGATATAATTTTTCTTTTGATTGAGAAGCACTTGAAGAAAACACAGCCTTGTAGGCATGTTAATTCAATGCTTTCTATTCAGAGTGTGCCCTTATTTGTTGTTCTATAGTAAATGTTGAAAAATACTATACAATAACATCTGTTATTACACAATAGTTCTCTATTTACTTCCAAGGAGCTTACACTAACCCAGCATTGCGTAATTTTTTTTCTTCACATAACACAATGAGAGTGTATGCTGGCCTGTAAAAAACTGTATGGCCTCAAGTAATAAATACCTCTCAAAGACACCCAGCACAAACCCTCAATTGTTAGAGCAGTTTTGCCAGAGAAGTTGCACTGTGGCTCAGCCCAATGAAGAGTAGCTATCTCAATGCCGAAAGATTTAAATTGTCTCAGAAAGATTTTGAAAGAATTCATGACAAGCAAGTGAGTCAATTTAGATATGGGCAGTTTATGTGATTTGAGAGTGACAGGTGCAGTGCTGGATGTCCAGTGGAAGCATGAAGATGGGGCTGTGATTACATCCCTGGCCTTGATAACAAAATCACACTGTCCTAAACAATGGGAATAACTCTTTGACCAGTTTGCACAGACTGCTTTTGGAGCTTGTGTGTCAATGTGATCATCCTCTCTTTTTTCCTGAATAGCACATGACATGGGGTTCCTTGCCAGAGCAGTTGACACTTCTATTTGAACTGTTAGAAGTGTGATAACTGGTAGCATGTAGGTGAAAGAAAAAAAAATACTTTGTTTTCTTCCAAAGTTTTAATTTAGCAATGAAAATTCTAGGAAGAAAACCTTGTTTAACTTTCCAGGAACTCATAGAAGCTTGTGTTTTGGTTTTTTTCATGTGTAGTGACTTGTGACCAGTGACAGCACACATCACTGTGTCTAAGCAAAAGCCTGTTGCTGCTATAGTCTCTGTAAAGAATTTGTTACTATTGTTAGTTGCTTAACATTTGAAATTAGATGCCTTCTGGACAATACACATAAATAAAGACAGCCAGATGGAATCCATCTGGCCAAATATAGATTTTTACATCCAAACTGGTCCCTAAAAACTCCCACTGTAGTCAGTGGCAAGAAAAGTACACTTTCAGGCTTTGATTCATCTCAGGTTAAATTACACACCTAGAACGAGCCAGCTGAATAGCCCTTTGCCTAGTTCCTATGTCTCCCTACAGATTTCAAAGGGAGTTTAGGGGTACATCCACACTGTAGATAATGAAGTAGAATGTTCAGGGAGGTAAGTCCTACCTCTCTTATCACAAAAAGTGTAATGCCTTAACCAGTTACTATGGTCTTAGCAGAAAACTATGTACAATTCATTTAAAATACTACATTCAAAATGTAAAAGGAAGAAGGGAGGTGGGGCATGTTTATACACTTTTCTGGTTTGCTTTTGGTAGTGTATGCAAGCTAACACATTTAAGTCAGGTCCATTATACCCTCAGGTAGCAACAAGTATGAAGCTACTTTTCTTCATAGGATTGCTATTGATGTAGCGCTATTGATATTCTAAAGGATGACAAGCAGTAAAAAATCAGTACAGAAGTAGCCTTGACAGTGTCATAGTAAAGGATATGCTTTGTAATACATATTTCCCCTCCCACTCTTTCTGTTAATGATTATTGGTGTAGCGTGCTTTGTATGGGAAAAGCAGAGTTATTATTGGTGGTTCTTCCATCCTCCAGGTTTTAATACTGGCCTCACACAGACTGTCATGGGCCAAGACCAGTAATTCTTTGTCAATGATTTTAATGAGGAGCAGGAAATAAGGAGATATTTTTGGTCCTTTTCTTTTGGAATGAATGGTCCCAAAAGAATACGATGTAACATTACTCAACTCCAAAGTGAGTAATTCCAGTGGTTCCACATGAGCATTCTGGTCCAACTTTCAGGGGATGGTGACTTAGCCAAATAAATGGTAACAGTCACAAGCAATGCAGGCTTCCACAAAGCATTTGGAAGAGCTAGCCCATTAGGATATTTTTATTATGCTTATTTACCTTTTGCAATATCAATGTACTCCTTACTCAACTGTAGGAACATGCCTAGCTAAAGTCTGAAGCACACTGCTGCAATTCTTTGCTACTTTATCTTCTGCCTGTAGTACATGCTGATCCACAGTATGCATAGAAAAAGAAGAATCACTGTGTTGATTTGCTCTGCAACTTCATTCTTGAATTTATGAATGGAAAATGCACTATCACCCTGGTTATGTGGTTCCTAGTGTACTGCAAAGGCCATATTAACATAAAACAGACTTCTGTGAAAACTGAGCTTGTCGTTCGGTCTGAAATAAAAGGGCTGTCAACAGCCGATGAACTCCATAATAGTAGGGCACCCTCTAATTAAATAGAAGAACTCCAGCAGTGATAAAATAATAGAAAAAGAATATTAAGCTGATACATAAAAATGGGCGTGATTTTTAGTCAAATAAAGACACTACACTAAAAAGAGGAAAGTTGAACAGAAAGAAAAAGGACAATGAAAATGACAGAAGCCTGGAGAGTTTTAGGTGTGACAGAAAGTTGAGGTGGTGGTGTGTGTTCATCTGCAGATTTGTAATTCTCTTGTGTTTTCTATCAATTCTAAGAAGTTCTTTTGCAAAGCGTATGATCTCTTTGCTTTATAAACAATGGTTTTTCTAGAGAGTTAATATGTAAAATTACCTTAATGATGGAATTCTGGAAAAATTACTCGTATTTTTATATGCACATTATATTTGATGGATGGCCTACTTGGTGAATAAGGAATTGGCTGGATGGTTACACTCAAAAAGTTGTGGTCAACGGCTCGATGTCAAAGTGGAAATGGGTGATGAGTACCATTCCTCAGGATCAGTACTCAGACCGGTTCTCTTTAACATCTTTGTCAGCAATATGGACAGTGGGATTTAGTGCACCCTCAGCAAGTTTTCTGATGACACCAAGCTGTGTGGTGCGGTCGACACACTGGAGGGCAGGGATGCCATCCAGAGGGTCCTTGACAGACTTGAGAGATGCGTCCATGCAAACTGCATGAAGTTCAACAAGGCCAAATACAAGGTCCTGCACCTGGGTCAGGGCAATCCCATTCACAAATACAGGCTGGGTGGAGAATGGATTGAGAACAGCCCTGAGGAGAAGGACTTGGGAGTGTTGGTTAATGAAAAGATCAACATGAGCCAGCAGTGTGCACTTGTAGCTTAAACAGCCAACTGTATCTTGGGCTGCATCAAAAGAAGTGTGACCAACAGGTCAAGGGAGGTGATTCTCTCCTTCTACTCTGCTCTTGCGAGACCTCACCTGAAGTACTGTGTCCAGTTCCGGAGTCCTGAACATAAGAAGGACATGGAGCTGTTGGAGCAAGTCCAGAGGAGGGCCATGAAGGTGATCAGGGGTCGAGAGCACCTATCCTATGAAGACAGGCTGAGACAGTTGGGATTGTTCAGCCTGAAGTACAGAAGGCTCCAGGGAGACCTTCTATCAGCCTTCCAGTACCTGAAGGGTCTGCAGGAAAACTGGAGAGGGACTTTTTACCAGGGCATGGAGTGATAGGACAAGGGGGAATGGGTTCAAACTGAAGGAAGATAAATTTAGTTTGGATGTTAGGAAGTTTTTTACTGTGAGGGTGGTGAGATGCTGGAACAGGTTACACAAAGAGATTGCGGCTGCCCCCTCCCTGGAAGTGTTCAAGGCCAGACTGTCCTGAAATTAAGTTGTTTTAGAGAAAGATAGGATCCAAGGACCGAGTTAAACTCAAAAGTCTGATGATTATTCAACCATCAAATCTGTAAGATACGGTGGCACCAGAGTTTGTCTTGGGAGGACCAACTACATATTCTGGAGATGATGAAGTATTATGAAAAAGATGCAATACACGGAATATAAAATAACTCTTTAGATAGAGGAAAGACCGGATGACACTCTTGTAAATTATGCAGAATATAATTTCCTTGAGGAAAAGCTCTGGGAGTTGGTGTAAACTGGTTGGAGGGCAACAAGTTTTCCTGCAAAATGGACATACAACTGAGTTATGTTTTGTCATAAAGAAACTTGATAGGATTTTTTTTGTTAAAAAACAGTGTGAGTTGTTATTTCCAATTAATCCTTTTTTTTTTCTTTTTTTTTTTTCAGAAACAGATTGGTTTCATATGATTCAAAGAAAGAAGATGATCACAGCTGTCTTGTTAGAAGGGTCTGGAAACATTACTGGAAGAACATGCAACAGAAGGGAGGCCTTCTGATGGTAAAGGACACCCTGAAGTTGTTTTTGTATTTGAGAATCTTCACAATAGCACATTCAAAACTGCTAATGGAGTGATCTTATGGGAAACTGTTGTAGATATTACCTTAAGCTTTTTGACTTGTTTTATTTTGGATGGCCAGAAAACTTGGAAGATATGGGAAGATACAAAGAGATCTCTCAAATATCAAAAAATATTTTCAGCCTGGAGAAGAGAAGGCTCTGAGGAGACCTTATAGCAGCCTTCCAGTACCTGAAGGAGGACTACAGAAAAGCTAGAGAGGGACTTTTTACAGTCCCTCTTTTTTTTTGTAATTATAGTTCCAGAGGCAATGGTTTTAAGCTGAAAGAGAGTAGATTTAGATTGGATATTAGGAAGAAATTCTGTCCTGTGAGGGTGGTGAGGCACTGGCATGGGTTGCCCAGAGAAGTTGTGGCTGCCCCTCCCTGGAAGTGTTCCAGGTTGGATGGTGCTTGGAGCAACCTGGTCTAGTGGGAGGTGTCCCTGCCCATGACAGGGCGGTTGGAACTAAATGATAATCAAGGTCCCTTCCAACACACACCATTCAATTATTCTTTTATTCTATGATATAAATAGAAATCCTGAACCTTGACATCTTACAGTTCCGGAGCAGCAATGCACAGAGAACAGGGAGGGGTATGAAAATAATGCCATGATCATACAGGATGAAATTAATTCTTGTATCATTCCAGTGAAGCATTTCTTATCTCCTGCAGCAGAACAACAGGCTGGATGAGCTGCTAGCATTTTTTACTTCCAAAAGGTGTAAGAAGATGGAACTTTAAAGTAAAAAACCTCAAACATCATTTAAGAAAAGGACTGAAGATGACTTTGTTGAAGTTTCCTTTCCATACCTGCTTTGAAGGTAAGAAAAAAGATATTATAAGTCAACAGGAAGTCATATTCCATAGGATGAGACACCATATTTACAAATTTACAATTTACAACATAATGTTGAGATCATATTGCACTTACAACAACAGAGAAAATAAATGTTTCTCTAGTAGCTGGAAGCCAGCAATTACCATAGCACCTGCCCGTTCTCCAACTTGGAGAAGTTGGGTTCAATGCTCTTGACATTTGCTCCTCCCATGAGCGACCTCATCTGAGTTGCTCCCTATTTGCTGCATAACTGTTTGTGAGTGTTATGCAGGTTATGTTCCATTGGCATCCATGGAGACCCAGCCCACACAGGAAAAAAGTGATGACAATTTGGATGTAAAATTTTAATCTCAACTTCATCTCAAGCATTCAAAATTGTTTTAGTCCAAAGTAACTTCATTTAAGGGATTTGGATCTGAAGTTTAAATCTATCCCATTCTAAATATTATTTCTTATTACATGATTCAGAGGCAGATGGATGGCCTGATTGCAAACTTCCTACTTAGACTTTTCTCCCAGGATTTGATTCAGGCTCAGTTCTCATTTTCATATAGCTTGACTGTCAGGATTTTTATTTTTATGAAAATGGACTAATACAGCTGAGCCAAAATAATGAAGGCATTGCTCATTGTAAATTAAATTTAGAATACAAAAGTGTCTGTGCCAATTAAAAAAAAAATCACAGATAGACTTCATAGATACAAATTTCAAACCACATTATATTGCTGGAAACTTTCTTCTTTCAATGGAAGTGATGACACAACTTTAGATGGCAATATCCTGAGTAAAACACTGTAATAAGTACTCAAAAACTATTATTAAGGGAAGAAAAAGACTTGGTATTCATATTAAACCATGTAGCCTTTTGTCCCCTAATCTTCAGCCTTATCCAATCTTGAAAGATTTATAGTTGGCTAATTCTATAAGGCAAAAGAACATTCTCCTACCCAGCAAGGTCATTCAAATCCACTCCAGGCAGTGATCCATGGATTAACACATGTCACTGAACTCCTTATAACTTGACTGCTGTTGGGACATTTCAGTTAAAGACCATGACACTCTGAATGTTGGAATGGACAGCTGATCTTACCTTCTGGTTGCTGAAGACACGAGTAAATTTAAAACCCTTGGCAATATGTTTCTTTGGTATATTTCTTTTTAACAGGGAGTCTGCTCTCATAAGCTTGATAGAGAACTATAAATTCTGCTGTGTATATACATGCATATATAGTTGGAGATTTCCAGAGGTCTAGAATATTTTTGTTTCACTCTAGAGAAGTCAAATCAAGTTTCTGACAAACCCCTCGAAATATTAGGAAAAATTTAGGTTGGAAACAGATACACAGCCTTGATCCAACTCCACTCAAGTTAAAGTTTTCCCATTGACTTCTATGTGAATAAATCACACTACTGGAGTGGGTGGTCCCTCTGTCCTCACAGTGGGCCAAATCACCCCCAGATCCTAACTCACCATGTGCTGTGGTTTGGACTCAGTGCTGCTTTCAGGTTTGGCTGAGCTGTGCAGTGGGAAGAGTGTAACAAAGGATGGGTTCGTAGCAGATTGATGCTTTTGTGTTCCCAACATGGCCTCTGGCACAATTTAGATCATCCTAAGGCGCTAAAATCTAAAAATTATGAACAGCAGTAATCAGTCTTCAAGGGCAACTTTGGCAGCTGAAAATCACTGAAATGCTATAGTAGTTACCCACACCCATTCCCTGGCCATTTAGTCATCTTTGCTGGCTTTATACCAGCTGAAGATCCCCCCAAGCGTGTCCTCGTTTGGCCTTTAGAATCACTAGAAAAATACAAGGGGACTGGAACTGAGCCGAGTTGTCTGCCTTCTGCCATGGTGCTTGGCTTTTCAGTCACGTGTCACACCTCTGGTCAAGGCCAGCAATATATTGATGAAATGGTTATCACTTGTGCTCTTAATGAACAACAAGAGCAAGCAGCAGCATCCTTCAGGTACTAGTAAAAATTTATTTTCCTTTCAGTGTTTCAGTGCATGTTAGCAGCTGTCCTTTGCTGGCCAAGTTGGCTGAGGTATACTGAAATCATGGAGCTATAAAAATTTACATAAGCTGAAAACTGGATCCAATATTTATTTCTTATTTGCTGTAGAATAACTGTATAATCTGTTTCTGAAAATATATTAAAGGAGCAAGTAAGTATAATGATCTTTGTCCAGATCCACAAAGGTAGTAAACTGCCACGATACCTCTGAATTCCTGGAACAATACAGGTTTGCACTTATTTAGGTCCCTCACATACATGATATTACTTGAAATATTGTGTCCAAACATCTGTATACAGTTAAGTTCTAGAGAACAAATTTCCAGGTAAGATTAAACGTACTGCATATCTACAAATAATACCTGTCAACAAATTATCCTAATTCTTATGTGTAAACATAGCACTTGTCTCTCTGCCTTCCCCACCAGTAAATTTCAACAGTTGATTGAAATTAATATGTTTTACCCAAAAAAGAAAAAAAAAGATTGTTCTGAATTTACTACACACCGAGTGTCTTGTTCTTGCATTATATAGTTGTCTGAAATGGAAGAGATGGTTGCATCAAATAATTTCACTAAGGCCCTTGTGACTCTTGTCCTACGCACTCTGTGCTGCCTTACATTTTGCAATCTGGCTTACATAAGTCTTCCACTGCTGTGTAGCTGTGTCCAGGTACACTGCACTACAGGAAGGGAGCTGGCCTGCTGCATGGCAAGGCTTGGTTTCCAAGTGTCCACAGGATGGATCAAGTGGACAAAAGGTTTCCTCCATCTTTTATGAGTTGCCAAACACTGCCTTGTTCAAGACACTTCAATCTTTCCAGGGCTGGAAGACAGTCTAGGTTTGTTATAAGGTAGGTAAATAAACAGCTCTTGGCATCTATATGTTGAGCTCTTTATGCAAGAAACATAGGCTTCTTTGTATCATGCTTTAGCAGACATTTATGTGATGCAGTGTCCTTGAAACTAGCATCTTGTGGAAAAAAGAGCACATGGAAAATTACATTATTAGCTAAATTTTGGAACATAGCATGCCTAACTAACTTTTTTGGTCTATACTCTTCCCACTTTCCTTATTTTTCAGTTTTGACCCTACATTTGGACCCCACGTGCACTCCATTCCTCATAACCAGCTACTTCATACGTGATGTTCCGTGTATTTCTTTAGCAGCAATGGGGATTTGATGTCTCTGTAATTCTCACTGTGATCAGTGTTTTGCCAAAGCTGGTAAATAATTAATTACGTGGCAAATATATTCAAGAAATTAAGTTTTTATTACTTCTTTGTCTTTGCCTTGGTGTTTCATAAGCATCAGAAAAATTGTTGTAAAGTATAAGATCTATATTTATGGAAATCCAATGTCATTTTGATTAAATATTGTATTACTTTTCAATGTCTTATGCTTCTAATCCACATTAATATCTGATAAAAGCCCTAACCATGTGTATCAGAGTAATGTCTCTCATTCCTGTGCACCATTTGAAATTTTGTCTCATATTTGAAAATCTCTTTTTTTTGTCATTGTGCTAGCTCTCAGTGGACCATACAAAAGAATTTGGTAGTCCTAGCTTCTTCTCTGCATTAGGTGATCATATTGCCAAATTATGAACAAAATACCAACATATTCTGGTTGTCTTTATCAGTTTTATCAGTGTTACAGAGTGCTCAGTACTAATTAAAGCTGATATCAGACTGTGCAGTACATATTATATGCAAAGAATAACTTGAAGTGTTATATGTTATCTACAAATAGTTAAAAAGTATGCAGTTTTCATTAAATGTTACCTTTCTGTGGGATGTCAGGCTCTGCAATGGAACAATTAATGACATAATTTATTTGAAAAAACATTCTATAAGATCCAAACTATTAGACAATATTTGTCACAAGGGTTTTTATTAAAGAAAAACAGCCAAGTTCCTCTCTGAAATTTTGTCAAAAAACCTGAAACCGTAACCTTTCAAAACTTGAATACAACTCTGATTTTACTACATTTTTTTCCCAGTTATTTAACCAGATCTACTTGGAATGCACTCTCTTTTTTGCATCTTTCACTTTATGGGGGGTTTATTTGACATAAGAAAAATAATGTTTCTCAAGAATATTGTGAAATGCAGCTGATGAGATGTCAATTAGATAGATTTTTGCTGACAGAAGACTGGGAATCCTCATCATTTGCTCCTGCATTGTTCCTCCTCTTAGATGCTATAAGTGATCTAGGTTCTGCTCATCCTTGCCTGACTTTCCTTGTTTTTCAGCAAGATCCATCAGCAAGATCCTTCTTCCCTGCCATCCTTTTCCAGATTATTCAGCTCATATTACAAAATTACAGAGCAAAATAGTAATGTTCCCTTTATGGATAATAAAAAGTATAATTTGAGGGTTAGAATAAAAACAGAAGTCAGGGACAGAAGAGGTTATAGCTTTTCCATAATGAATGTACCAGAAAGGAGGTGTAAATCCTGGAAACATTGCTAACTATTGAGGGCAGAGAAAGCAGTCCTGGGACCAGACATATGGGAGGTGGAGGATCACAAGCTTTTCATCTGTACTTTTGTATAGAGAGGTATGGCTAAACTCTTGGGTGCAGCAGGTACCCTGTTCCTGGGTCCCAGGATGGCACTTTGAGAAGTTTTGTGGAGTTTTCTTGCCAAGGCCATGGCCATAGGAGGGTCACATCAAATAAGAAGGACCAGAGCTTTTGTCAGTGTTCTAAAAGTAGCGGCAGAAGTCATGAGGATGAGCTTCATCTCTGTCACTTGCTGAGCCCAGGGGATGGTCTGTAGGGAACTGCATCAATTCTAGATGAATCAGAAAAATACGTGTAGGAGTTTGCCATCTAGTCCCTGGTCCAGAAGTTACCAGTGTAGTTACTGGCTACCAAGGATTTGTCCATAACATTTCAGACGAAAATGTATGTAAAGAAAAATCCATTTAAATACCAAAACTTGGAAGACCATGTTATTTTTGTCTCTTCAGAAGAAGCTCAAATTCAAGGCACAAGTGTTTTCATAACTTCAACTCAGGCAGTCTCTGTGTCACCAAGAAATATGACAAGTCCTAGGTATTAAACTGTGCATAGTTTACTTATGATGGAAGATCATAATGGGAAACATATTTTTGTGATGTATTTATACAGTATGCAGTAGAAGTGTGGAAAATAACAGTTTTGTAGCAGTGATTAAAATGTGAATATTTCTGAATTAAACTGAGGGTTTTGGTTTGGTTTTCTTGAGAAATAGCTCTGGTTTCTGCAAGCTTTGTCATCTCTGTAATTTAAAACACAGTTCAGAACGTAATTATAAATGAAGGCAGTTTATCCCACTCTAACACTTGTCATTAAGAAGCTTGAAACCTATCAGTTTGACACCTAGATCTCTCTTCAGGGAGTGAAGGGAGATGGTATCTCCCCAGCTGATTCAGCACACCTAGCTTAAGGATCTCACTTAAGATGGGGTGTATTGCTCCCTCAAAGACACCTCTCTTCCTTAACTGTGGATTCAGGCTACAAAGCAAGCTTCAGCTGGTACCTCACTGCCAATAATCTCCTCCACTGACAAACTTCTTTTTCAAAATTTCTAAGGATTTACTGGTTTGTTATTATTGTCAGTCTACATTAAAGATCCAAATTAGAGATGTAGAACTGTGGAACTGTGCCGTATACTTAAGCAATTCAAAGTAATTAGCAGAGTTTCTCCTGGACAGTATTTTGGAAATTTCTAACTAGTTGTTTGGTTTTTGTCTTGTTTTGTTTTGATTTTTGCTTGTTATTTTTGCTTGTTTTTTTTTTTTTTTGGTGTGTGTGTTTTGTTGTTTTTTGGCTGTTTTTTTGTTGTTTTTTTGTTGTTGTTTTGTTTGTTTGTTTGTTTTTGTTTGTTGTAAAGACACCTCCCCTCCTCTTTCTCCTAAGGATCAGAGAGGAAACACACAAAAATGTCCCACCTTCAAATTATTCTTTTTCCTTGGAAAATATGACTAAAGTCTCACAGCGAAAAATTTTCTTCTGGTGTTCAATGGGGATGTCCCAAGAAGTAGCTTTCACCCATTACCCCTTGTCTTTTCCATGTGACGCCTTCTAAACCGAGAGTCTCCGTCTTCTTGATAGCCACCTTTTAAGTACTGGAACATGTCAATAACATCTACCCTAAGACTTCTTTTCTCAAGTCTGAACAAACCCAGTTCTCTCAACCTTTCCTCCCATGGCAGGTTTCCCAGTGCTTCGATCATTTTTGTGTCCCTTCTCTGGACATTCTTCAGGTTGTCTGCATGTTTTTCGCATAGTGGGGACCAGAACTGAACACTGTATTCCAGGTGTGACCTGATGAATGCCGATGCAGCCCAGCATGCAGTTGGCTTTCTTTGCCACTGCAGCACACTGTCCATTCATATTGAGCTAGTTGTCCACCAAGACCCCCAGGTCCCTTTCCACAGAGCTATGCTCCAGCCAGGTGGCTCCCAGTCTGTGCTGCACTCCTGGGTTATGTTTTTCCAGGTGCAAGACAGTACAATTGTACCCATTGAATTTCATGAGTTTCTTGTTAGTCTACTCTTCCAGTCTGTCCAGGTCTTCCTGGAGGGTGGCTCTCCCTTCTGGAGTGTCTGCTTCCATGCTCAGTTTGTTGTCATCTGCAAACTTTATCAGGGTGCACTTGATCCCAGCATCCAGATCACTTATGAAGATATTGAACAGCTTTGGGCCCAGTATCGATCCCTTGGGGACCCTGCTTGTGACAGTTTGCCAGTTTGAAAAAGGACTATTTACCATCACCCTCTGGTCTATACTGTAGCACATCAGTTTCTCTAAAAGAAGGGTGTGGGGAACCATACTGAAAGACTTGGAGAAGTCCAGGTAGACAATGTCCACCACTTGCCCCGCATCAACCAAGCAGGTTATTTTCTCATAGAAGGCGATCAGGTTTGTCAATCATGATTTGCCCCTGCTGAATCCATGTTGGTTTTTTACAATCACATGCTTCATTTGTCTTGGAACAGTCTCCAGAAGGATGCATTCCATAACTTTCCTGGGGACTGAAGTAAGGCTGATGGACCTACAATTACCTGGGTTGTCCTTTGAACCCTTCTTGTAGATGGGGGTGACATTAGCCTTCTTCCAGGCTATGTTACTTCTTAACATCTTAAGACTGTGGAGTTAAATGCCCTCAACTCCCATTTAGTTTAATAGTTAAGGTAGAATAAAAAGCAGGAGAATTTTTTACCTTAGAGAGTAATAAGCAAGTGGATCTTGTGGGCAGAGAAGATTTCTCCTTTCTCTCCTGAGTGAACCCTTAGTTATCCATCTGCTTACTCTTCCTTTAAGCTCTAATTTATTTTAAGCATAGCTGAGTTTTTATATCACAAAGCCAAAAATGTTTGTCATGAAATCTTAAATCCAGCTTTGGAGTTGCCAGTCACTGAGGACTGAAGCTTATGGATGTTGTTTTATTGACCTTAGGAGAAAATACATGGGACTTTAATGGCAAGACCGGATCAGTAGGAGGTCGCTAAAATGAAACCTATTGCAGATAAAAGCCCAGGATCATGACATTAATCTGTGCATCTTTAGCTCCCACTACCTTCTGCAGCAACTAGCAAAGCTTTTAATTTGGTGTGGCTACCATTTTCAGTTTTAAATTTTCTATGGAGAAAGATCACTTACAATAACTTATTAACACTTGGACAAAAATGAGATTTTAAAAATGCTTTCTAAACTATTGCATTTAAATATTTCAAAATGGAAAATATCATCTTTCTCAGTTTCACTTAACTTTTGTTTCAGAATTTCAGCTACTATTAGGACAAAATTAAAATGAACTGTTTAGAGATTACAGAAACAATAAAATCTTTCTACAGATGGGATGGGACATTCTGAATATTGTGCTTTTTCACCCTAATTCTCCAAAGGAAAGCTTTTCAATATACCATTTTGCCTGAAGGAGGGGGATGTGGTTTCCTGATTAGTTGTATCCCTTTTTAAACTGGTTTCTAAAAGGTGGTTAGATATTAAGATTCAGATTTGGTTTTGGTTGTTTAGTTTGGATGATTTCAAGTAGAAAACAATTCTTGCCTGTTGTTTTGTCTTTCATCAGTTTCTTATGAAAACTCTATTCTTGGACAAAAAGCTAATTGTTTCTATAAAACCATGTCTTAGTTACTCCTTGACATCTAGGATTCTTCCTGGATATTAAGAACACAGCTGCGGTTTTGAATTAAATGACACTGGCTTTCATTAACTTGAACCCCCAACATTAGGATGAAGGGACTTAGTGGAGAAAACATTCTGCTCAGACAGGCAGTGGTTTGCTCTGAAACCTCTAAGACTTCCCCAGTATGAGACACAGGACTGGCTGCTTGCCCCTTGTTCTTGGGAAAGACATTTTCCCCTTTTCTGTGTCTGGAGAAATTGACCTGTCTGACACTAATTTTAAGCAAAGATTTGGTAGACTTTCTGTAATTAATTCTTCCAGATAATATAGCTAATATGCATCTGTGTTATGCCACCTTTCCTTCCTCATCAAGCTACACTGCCACATACAGTGCTCTCAGCAGTGTGCACCCCAACTGCTCTGGCCTGAACAACTTCATTATGGAAAGACTGAATGAGAGGAAATGACCTCAAGTTGCACCAGGGGAGGTTTATATTGGATATTAGGAAAATATTCTTCACTGAAAGGGTTGTCAGACACTGGAACAGGCTGCCCTGTTGAATGACCATCCCTGAAGGAATGCAAAAGACATGTAGATGTGGAGCTCAGGGACATAGTTTAGTGATGGACTTGACAATGTTAGGTTAATGGTTGACTCGATCTTAAGGGTCTTTTCCAACCTACGTGATTCTATGATTCTAAGTTGCCAGGCTGTTAGACTAGATGATCATTGTAGGTAGCTTCTAATTTAAATTATTCTGTTCTATTCTGTTCTATTCTGTTCTATTCTGTTCTATTCTATATTTGATTAAATTCTAAGCCAGTACCCTCTAAACTTCTGATGTTCAATACAACGATGGTGAGAGTACAACTGGTTTCCCTTTTCCTTTGCTCCTGGTTTCTGAATTCCACCTCTCATAGTAGATGATGACCTTGGTCTGAGTTTATACAAGATTTTCTCACCTCTCGTCTGGAATTCTGTACTGCAATATACCTGGGCCCTAAACCATCTCTCCTAGGAATCTGCAAACAAAAACAGTAGCGTAACCCAACAACACAAACTATATAACTATCCCAGAACATCCTCTTTCTCCATTGGCTTCCTCTAAGAAGAAAAAAAAAGTGAGTTGAATATCTTTCGCCTTGCCTGCAAGATGATTGATGGCCTATGTTCAGGATAGCTAAGGGCAAAACAGTTCATGGTCCAGAGATCCAAATTAGTAAGTCCATGCAAGTGCAGAGTAGGACTTTGTGGACTCACCAGTTTGCATCTGGAAGCAGTATAGCTGCATGTACTTGGCACTGTGCCCAAGCTAATACACCCTGCCCTTTGTGTGTGAACGTGACTATTCTGCTTCCAAGCCTGATTTGGCAGTTTATCCAGAACCGCCCTTCTGGTTCTGGGGTTAACACAGGAGGAGCGAATCTGTCTGCAGCTGGCAGTGTGGACAGGCTTTCAAAGAATCTCTCTGGCACCAGAGTGGGAACCTGGGATGCAAAAATCCCCTCCCCAGGCACAGCAAGTCTTTCTACCCAGAAGGTAACGCTTGTCTGTGCAGAGGAGAAAACATTCTTTTCAAGAGGTTGGTCCAAGTTTCTGGAATTAATTCTCACAGGAAGAGAAACTTTAAAAAAAAAAACAAACCCCAACGTGTTGTCCTGTCTATCACATGCCGTTCATCTGACCTACTTTTCTGCTAGATACATGCAGCACATTTATCACTCAGCTCTCCCACTCTCTCTCCCCAGAACTGTTACCCAAATGCAATTATATTCATAGAGTAGCTCCTCGCATTGCAGAAAGATAAACAGCGTATGACACCTATTACTGACATGGCATCATGCTCTTTAGAAAGGCATTGGGATATGAAGAGATGTAAGATTATCCCTAGAACTGGATGAAATAGAAAGTGTCTATATTAGTGTGGTACTTCAGGAGACACAAAAATTAAATTTGCTAAGCCTGTTCGCTGCCAGATAAACCTGGACATGCTAAACTTTCAGATAAAAATATTGCTGTATTAATCCATGTTCTGTGATGCTGGTTAGAAATTACGTTTACTTGTGCCTTATATTATGCTGAACACATCATGCTAAACAAACAGTAAATAATAACTACAGTCAAATACCAACTTTCTTGCGGGAAGCACCTTGTTCACCGTTTCAGAGTTGCTGATGCATTTCACAGCAGCCTGCTGATTATAGAGGAGTATCATTCTGGTGTTAAAAATACTTGAGGTTGCCTCTTCTATTTCTTGCTCATTATCAGTCCTCTTAGCCAGGTCAAGCTTCCCTTGAGGAAAATGGAAATGCGAGTTTTGCCTGAGGTGAGGTCCTCAGAGCTATTCCTGTTGATCACACTTTTGGCAGACAGAGAAGAGCTGAGTGAAAGTTCAGGAAGAAGGAAAAGGTTTATTTCAAATTTGGAGCCTGAATAAACTGAGCCAGCACAAAGCAAAACTGAATTAAAAAGCAAAAAATCTAAAAATTAAAGAGTTTCCTGTGATTTTACATGCAGTCCGGGCTTTGGATTACTTAAATGCAGAACTATACCTCAGCCAGGTGTATTTGAAAGATTTTTGAACTTTGCAAAATATTTGATGAAGCTGTGCTGAATTCAGATCTCTAATGAAACATGGAAGCAGGTGAGTTCCATGTGTTTTGGAAATTTTCTCATAAATAGTTTGCATTGCTCTAATAGTGACAAATTTAGAAAACTACTTTACCAGATGTACACAGGAAAAAGAAAGGTGTAATATGAGGACCAGATAGAAAACCTGTACACTGAGCTGACTGCTGTGCATTTCTGCTGTTCTGAACTGAAACAGCACAAGGCTGTGTCCAAGCTGAACACTGGCAGAATGTAATGGATGGTTTCTGTGAGAAACTGGTCTGGCTAGGAAGAAAGAAAGGAAAGAAAGAAAGGAAAGAAAGAAAGAAAGGAAGGAAGGAAGGAAGGAAGGAAGGAAGGAAGGAAGGAAGGACAAGAACAATGTGAAGTTCTGAGTAATTATTTTAGCATAATTTTAACAACGTGAGTCATAAATGTTCACAGTGAAAGTGGTTAAAAAAAGAGGTCTCTTTCCTAAGATTTTTTAAATGTTTGTGTCTTGAATGGCTCACAGCAGCTGACTATGTGAGCTATGAGTTTAATACTTTAATTAATAGTATTTCGTGTTGCAATCAGGTTTACCTGAAAAGAACTGGTGATTCATAAACAGTAAGAAGAGGTTTCATACTTCACAAAACCTTACAGTTCATAGTTAGTGTTGGTATGTCATGCTTATTATGTTTGATAGGTTTTAATGTGTAAAATGGGAAAAAGCCAAATCTCCTATTTATTTATTTATAGAGACGGTTGGAAAAAATATTCCCAGAAGAAAGTTTTAATGGATGTCTCCTGCATTTTCAAGGCAAATAGAAAAAAAACCCAAAACAAACCAACATTCACCAAAACAAAACAAAATGAAACAAAAAAACCTCTGGGTGAACAGTGCGCATTTATATCCAGAAACTCCCGCATGTTTTGCAGACCTAAACCATACTATTTGCATGACTCTGAATTTCCTAACCAGACAATATCTCATGTGATACACCATAACACTTTATTTTGATGAGCTGACATGGTAAATTATGGAAATATCTAGGTGTGATTTTAAAAGATGATGACACTTCTCTGAAGTGGTAGTTTTGTATGTCTATAAATATCTATATCTGTAAGCATAGGCATTTCCAGTATAAATAAAACTTTGCTTCAGGCATTTTGGTCCCATTTCATTCCAGCAAATTTAAGTGCTTACTATGGTACAAATGAAATTGTTCTAATCCCCTTCAATAGTCAATAGAGAAACTGGACATATCCAGAGGTCAGTCCCAGGAATATATTGACTTTTAAAGTGCTTATCTTCTGTCACTAAGGCATGACATTAAATGAGGTAAGTCAGTAAGTCATGACCATCAAAACAGTTCTATAGGAACTTTCCCCCATTAATTCATTTAAGTTTTTAGTACTAAAAAATTTAAATCCAGACACTGAAAATTATTTTACAGTTGCAAAATACAAATATTTTTCTAAAGTCTGTCATTGGACCATCTATAATCAGAATAGAAGATAAATATGTCAAACATACTATTTACCACAAATGATTTACCAAGAACTACTTCAACATTGCTGCTAGCTCAGAATGAGGATCTAATCCAGTTCAGGGTCATGTAGGACCTATAGGCAAATGCTGTGTATTCAAAATAGAGGCTTTGGGAAGAACAGGCTCCTATGACAAAATATACTGGGGTTTTATTGTGACAAACTCACACTTTCCTTGCCTACATTAAGTTTTATAAGCAAATCAACTTGCAGGAGAAAATAAAAATTGAGATGACTTCATGATTTCCAGGAACAAAAGAAGTGATCTCAACCAGCATGTAGTTAGCTTCAATTGCCTCTTTACCACTAGCCATAGCTTGGTATTTTCTGATTGAAGAAGCAGCGTTTCACGGTGGACATGTTTTAGACAGTATTTGGCATACCTAATACCTGGCAACAACTGCTGTTACTCTACTGCTGGGCAACAATGTCTTGCCATAAAGGATGTTGGCATATGTCAATAATTCTTCCAGGAAAAGTTTCTCCACTTCCCTATAGGAAATAAAGTTTCCATAAGTCATGGACAAGGTATAGTGTAAGTCATGATTCATGACCACCTCTTATGGGCAGCAAAAAATGCCTCTGTCCTTTTTTCAAATCACTGTTCTATATGGACTTCATCTTTTCTTTACATATAATTTGCTAGAAGTCTGATATTTTTGTGATTCATTTCACATTGAGTCCATAACCCTGAGTCACAACTAAAATATTTGCAGAAAGAATGTGAACAGCCTGTAGGAGCATATTTTTAATAAATAGTAACCTTATGCAAAGAGCCAGATTCTTCTACTCTTATTTGCACTGGTGACTGTTCAGAGAAAAACCCACTGATATCCATAGAGTTACTTCAGAGTTACTCAAATCCTACCAAGCAGAATTTAGCCCATTACCATAAATCAATGGCTAAATTGTACTTATTTAGAATGAAAGTGGGCCAAGACCTACTTACTTAACTCACATAAAAATTTCTAGTAATCTCAGAAGGATTTTTGTCCGTTTAGGGCAGGATTTGATTTTATGTCCATTCCCTGGAGGGTGGCTTCTCTGAGATGGTCACCTTCTTGCTGCATTAGCAATTTTGAAATTATAGGTAAGAGAAAAACCTTCTAATATTGTAGGAAATGCATTTACATGGTAACAAAGTTGCTGATGTCTTAACATTTTGCAGAGTATTAACCACAAAGGAATAGTGTTCTGGTATTAAAAATAATTTGACATTGTCCCTGCTATTTGTTGCTCATTATCAGTATTCATTGCCAGTTCAACATTCCTCAAAAAAATTTAAATCCTACCTTGGGAAAATGAGGTAGGGAATATGTGCAATGGCTGATGACATCATCTGCTAGTAATGGTTATAAATCTTGAGTGAATTCGTAAGTACAAATGTGTGGCTTGGAAGGTGCCAGATTTCACGCCTGCATACTTATAGCTTGCAAATTCATCACATGCAGAACTTGGGAACATCATTTCCATCCTGAATGTGCTTGACTACACCTTGATGAAGCCAAACCAGAAAAGAAAAAAGGTCAAATCAGAAAAAATAAGGTGTCATATATAATAGGATGATAATTTGTATTTTATTTCAGATTTTTAAGTTACTTCAAATGCTTCATTTATGTCTTCAACTAAGTGCCAGTTTGACATTTTGAAGACATTTTAGAAATTAACCTTATGATATAACAGCAAGAAGGTTTCTTGCATACCAAGTGCACCATAAGTGAGCGTTAACAAAGCACTAACGTCATTTGGACAGGATAATAACAGCTAGTGTGTCCAAACCTCTTAAAAGCACATTCTAAACTATTATATTGCCAATTAAGCAGCAAGGTGGAAAATTCTTGTCTTTCTGTTGGCATGGAAAGTGTCTTTCTGTGTTGGTTTTTTTCCTCATAATTTTTAAAAAAGTAAAAGAAAACTTGAACTTTACCTTAAAAGGTTTGTATTTAAAGAGGTGCTCCTCAAATAACTTGTACATTGAGGCAAAACAATATCACCTGGGAGAAAATTGGCAGAAAGTCTGGTTTAAAAGGGGTTAGGTGGCTCAGGGAATTGGTAATGAAATCCTCAGATTTTACCAATCTACTTTGTTCTGAATCCTGACCACCTTTGGTCGTAACCACTGAAAATTCCTACTGCAGACCAGTCCAAGCAGCAGAGGCTCAGACCCACTTCTGATCCCCCACTACGCACTAGGTGGTTTGGATTTAGGCAGAAATTTGAGACTTATCTCAGATTTACAAGGGCATGGAGTGATAGGACAAGGGGGAATGGTTTCAAACTGAAAGAGGGGAGATTTAGATTGGATATTAGGAAGAAATTCTTTCCTGTGAGGGTGGTGAGACACTGGCACAAGTTGCCCGGAGAAGCTGTGGCTGTCCCCTCCCTGGCAGTGTTCAAGGCCAGGTTGGGTGGGGCCTGGAACAACCTGGTCTTTTGGGAGATGTCCCTGCCCATGGAAGGGGGATTGGAACTATGTGATATTTAAGCTCCCTTCCAACCCAAACTGTTCTATGATTTTATGATTCTGTGATTATTGCTGTCTGAAATATCTCCAGTTGGGTATGAGGAAAGAGTAGCTGACATCAGTGTCAGCTCAATTCCTAGTGAGCAGGTGCCCACCTTCCGGATGCTATCCAACAAATAAACTGCAACCTGAATGCTGTTGAATGCTCAGTTTTCACCAAGTAGTGCCTCAAAGGGCATGCAGGTTTCTAAGTTTCTGCTGATTGTTCAGTCCCTGACTTACTTGTGGGCAGATGAGGTTATACAAAAGCTCTTATGGACTTGTGACCAGGCCATGTTATTGTAGCACTCTATCACTATTCTTTGGTGTCACCAAAATGTTTACATGTGTCCCCTTGTTTAGAATCAGACCTGAGCAGTAAAACTCAAGGCAGGTCCTCTAGCACTACTGAGATTTTGTTCAGAGTTTAGATGCAGGAACCAGTAATTAGCCTATTGAACACAGACCTTGCTACATCAAAGGTCATTGACTCTTGAAATAAAATCTCCTTGGATGGAGTTACACAATCACGGTCACATCCTGACACTGTTAGCTAAGGGCATTCTAAAATTTTCCTTGTCTTTTCTTGACATTATTTCCTCCTTCTACTCTTGAAGTGAGGTAGAAGAGTCAACATGTGGCATTCTCCTTCAAGCTGCTGATCCAACTGAACAGCAGCCCCACAAACAAACCAACAAAACATCTCGTTTATGTCTTAAGGAGTTCTCTGATCTGATGCAACACCAAAGCAATGTGCCCTCACAAGAGGAATGCAAGTGAAGTTCTATTTTTGGGCCATAATTTGGCTTTAGGTATTTAAATTATTTGGAAGACAACACCCTCACCCAGTCAGAGGCAGTGCAGAGATCATTCCTCTGTGCTTGCCCAATGCTAACCCCAGACCCTGTCCTTGCAGGTCCGTGAAGGTGCTCAGGATGAAAGAAACCATTTCACACAGAATCATGCAGAATTGGTAAGGTTGGAAGGGACCACAGTGGGTCATCTGGCCCAACCTCCCTGCCCCAGCAGGATGATCCTAAAGCACATGACACAGGACTGCATCCAGACAGTTCTTGAATATCCCCAGTGAGGAAAACTCCACAACCTCTGTGGTCAACCTGTTCCAGTGTGCGGGAACTCGCACAGCAAAGAAGTTCTTCCTCATGTTCAGGTGGAACTTCCAGTGTATCAGTTTCTGCCCTTTGCCTCTTGTTCTATTGGTTGGCACCACTGAAAAGATTGTGGCTTTTTCCTCTTGACACCCACCCTTTAGGTATTTGTACGCATTAATAAGGTCCCCTCTCAGTCGACCCTTCCTGAGGCTGAACAGGATTCTGCAGACCCTTGACCAACTTGACCAAGTAAAATTCACCTCTCGTGTTCCTACTCTTGTTCTTTTATAATTGGAGGATCTGTTATACAGCCTTATAATCTAAAAGAAATCTTATTAAAAAAACAAATAACTTCAGATATGTTTCTCCAGCCAGATAGAATCATATAATACTTCTGCTTTTAACTCAACTGCAATAAACATTGATGAAAAGTTAATGGTACAGATTAATTTGTACTTTGTGGCCAATAGTTTTATTCTTTTCTTTTAAAAAATATACGCAAGATCTAGATTCCTCCACATATTGGATTGTAAACCCACATTTCTGCCATCTTTAACACCCTGGGACTGCAAATGAACAATTCTCTCACAGTATAACAGATTTTAAAGGCCTTATTCCTTTACTGTATGTGCACAAATAACTCAGAGTATGTAGAAGCATTTTGAAAGAGTAATTTTGGGTTGATGATATAAAAATGTTCTACAGAAACCAGAATTAAACTTAATCAGTTAGCTTAATTAAACAACTGATCTGTTCAAATTCCTACCTTCTTAAACTTATAAATCACACATTCCACTATATACATTATTTATATATTTCATTCTAGTGTGTATTTTTATTTTCTATAACAGATCTACTCATAGCTACAGTTCAACCAGCCACAGTACTATGCTGGTGTATGTTGTAGAATGTCCTGTTCATGGTACAGAAATTTGGAAGAAGTGTGAGAGAATGCATACATGAATAAATTAATTCTGACAATGGAAGTCAGAAACAAACCAAGAAGGCATAAACACATTTATTTTGAAACTTAAATGAATATTTTCAACAATTATAAATAAAATCATTAACGTCTTACACCACATCTTGTGCAACAAACAATCAACATCCATGAATACTGGGTTATGGAAATTCATCCTAAGAACCATGCCACATTGTTTTAGTCATTCCATTATATTTTATGCTTTTGTGTTGGCCTTCCTCCCACTGTTAGCAATCTGGATCCAGGGAATAATCTCCAGGGAACTATGAGTTTGTTTAGAGGGAACTGTTTTTTCCTCACATGTGGACTCTAACTGTTAAAACTCCAAACAATTCCTCAAAACAGTTGTGAGTCTGAGCTAAAAAAGAACGATAATGGCTCTTCTCAAGGGAAGAAGGTATTTCAGCTGAATGAATGGAAACTGATACTGCACAAGCAACTTGAGGTAAGAGCAATCCAGTTCTGCCCAGTTCCAGAAGAACATTAGCATGAAAATGAAGAGGCAGAAAGTTGAGTTACATCACCTCATCAGCACTATCACTCACTGACTAATTTTCCCAAAGTGCAGACCACTATTTTTAGCTGTTTTCAGGAATATGTGATAACTGCCATGTTTCCTATTATCCTTGCTATTGGCCTCATAGGCCATCCATATTATTTTCCTTAGGGATACCAGTGAGTCCTGCAACAGTGGAGCCTTCTCCATAACTTGTTAGATATCATTAAAGAAGGATAAAACCATGATCAACTGTTGTGCAGCACAGAAAATGAGACAGAAGCTATTAGGAAGAACAAATACTAATGTGGGGCCTTAAGACAAAAGTCATACAAATTTAGATGTGGGAATTCCCAGCAACGTACCTGAAGAAGAATCTCACTGGACTCCTAGAACCCAGTTTTCCTGTATTTTTTTTTCCCAAATAATATTGCAGTGACGTTCTTTTTTAAAGTGTTGCAAAACATGCTATTTTTATTACCTTTTTTGTTTAGCTGATGGCTCATGCACAACTGTTTAATTTCCCCTTAAATCTGCTACCCTACATAATCATTTCCACCAAAACATAAGCTACACTTCAATATCTTATTTGTTAAAAGATTCCTATTTACACATGTGAGAGGTTTAGGAAAAATTAAAGTATTTGTATTTCTAAAGTTCTCACAAAGATATTATTTTTGCCAGCAACATTTAATGAAAAGAAAAATGCTGGTTTTTTGCACTATATGAGTGTCTGTACAAACATATGTCTATGAAAGAAAATGTTATCTTCTGTTTATATAACTAAACCCCTATTTTCAGTGACTCACATTGTAGAAGTGTTGAACTAGATCTTTTCTCTATTAATACCATTCAGTGTCCCAGATCATAAAATATCAATGCACCAATAATAAAACATTTTAAATGCTGTATTTAGATGCAATTTTCTGCACTCACATTTAAGTATTTCTGCAGGATTGTGCATTCAGAACATTATACTGGAAAGAGTTTGCATCAATTTTCCACTGCTCACTGCAGCCACCAGCACTCTGAACACACAGAATCATAGATTCATAGGGTCATTTAGGTTGGAAAAGACCATTTCACACTTCAGAAGTCCTTGTTGTATTTGCCACTTATTCCACTGAAAATACATATGTGGTCTACCAAGATAAAAGATTCTAAATTCCTACACATTACTACAATTCCAATATAAAATATTCTTAATATAATTCCAGAGGGAAGAGAGAGTAGTTCCCCTCTCTCTTTCAAATGGATTAACATATCCAGTAAGCCTTTTCCCCGCCTCCTATTTATTTGGAAAGATTTAGAGCACAGTGTGGTTCTAGCTGGCGACTGGGCATTGCTGGCTGACTGCAGCATCACAGGACTCCCTAGTTACAGAGGTTGGTTTGTATCCTGATGAGATATGGATTTAGCCAGCCAAGCCTTGGCATCACTGGAGCTATAGCAGGACTGTGTTATTAATCCTGTCTCACTTGGAGAGACTTCGGTCAATCTGACCAATTTTGGATCACATATCTGGGCTCAGACTCTATGTGGTGCTGAACTCCCCTGGACATCAGATGCCTAAACCCCTCTGAGACTTGGACTTTAAATTGTGATGGCACAAAATCAGCATCAGCAAAGAATTAATCCATTATCAAAATGTCTGGAGAGGGATTTTCATAAAAATTGTTGTGAGGCACCCAACTCTTCTTTGCCTGCTGTAACATGGCATACATGTCAGTATGTTGGCCCACCCATATGACCTGTTTGTTAAACAGACACATCATCTCAGATTTTTGACAATTGGCAGTTTCATGCATCTATACTGTTTTATACAAGACAACTTATTTGGAAGAGATACATTACTTGTAATGGAATTTTCAGACAATGCTACACATATGTGAGCGTGACTGTCTACAGTCTGCAATTAAGACATTAGCTTGAGATGGGTAGAGAAAGGACTGATATGTAGATTCAAACTAATATTTTAACCACCAGACTGTCATAGCTGTGACCAACACAGGCAAAGGGAGCAAGACTTGAAGCAGTCTGACATCTTTGGGAGCTCAGGTTACTTGCAAACAAGGTATGAAAAGATGCCAGACTGTGAGGAAATCTATTGATTTAGGGTACTCCTGGACAATGTAAGTTCTTATAAAGCTAGCATAAATGTATAAGAAAAAGTTCAGCACACTGCCACACCCCTGTCATTTAAGGATGTTCCAATAAAACATAGTGCCAAACTAGAACCATTTGATTTTACCTCTGAAAACTCAATGCCTTGCCTGATTTCCATAGCAGAAGGACTTACATCTAAGTCTTGAAAAATGCAGTGTCAGTAACAAGATTCAGACAACTCAGTTTGAATAAAGTTTGAAACCTTGGGTGAAAGTCACCTGAACAAATGTAAGTATTTTTTGTCTGTAACTTTGCTAGTCAACCCAAGCTCCTTGTAGACTCAGTGGAGCAAAGTAGAGGTTTTAGTGCAATTCATGTTAGGCATTTTAGATACTGACTTTTGGATAAACTGAGTTGCACTTTAGCAGGGTCTATTTCTCCCCACTGACTATAAGGGGCCTCAAGTGATAAACTCTGATGTACATGTCTAGACTGTAGATATTTGTAGTTAAGTCATTGAATCCCGTTTCTTCAACCTACAGTTAGCAAAGTGCAAAATGTATTCACTGCACATCATTGTTTCAGTCAGAATGGATAAAGCCAAGCTTTGTATTATTTTTTGATCTATCTGCTTATGGCCATTGTTGGAGATGAACCCTTGAGGAGATGGATCCAAGGTGAGAACCAGAAGGGTTGGTACTGTGTTCCTCCATTCCTAATCTCAGCATTGAGAACATTATAAAATGTAAAGGAAAGGAAAGCATAGTTTTAACTTTGAAATGTAAGAAAGTGACCATCTAAAGAAAGAGAAAAGACAGGCTTATAAGATAAGGAAAACCTAAACAAATTAGACTGAGCCTCTTATGACCCAGTTCAAATATTTCTGGTGGGTTACACGAAGCTGATCTGTGTACCACATAAAGCACAAAGTTTAAAAGGTATGAGGAAAATGCAGTTAAAGGAGCTCATAAACACTATTGACCCTACCAAAGGCATGCAAAACACACTAGAACCATAAAAAAGTAGTTTTTAGAAATGCAGTATTTCTAGTTATTATCTACAGTTGCCTAACATAATAGAAGGGATTATAATTAGGGGTGTACCAACTGTTTAAGAAATTTAATTTGAATTTGGATTAAGTCCAGCATTTAAGTGACCTAATTTTTATATTATAGTAAGCTACAATGAAAGAGGAAACAATAGGCATTTTATGATATACCAAGTAGTTTATAGTACATTAAGTGATCATGTAAATATCACAGATAACTCACATTATCATAAAACAACATAATTTATCCTTTTGTGTTTGAGGTGGGAAAGATAGGAAAGCTCCATTTTCGATAAGGAACTGCCCATACTTTTTATTGAAACATGGACATCTCTTGAGTTCCTGGATCCACGTTGTGAAATTTTGTGATTAAGTCACATCCCGTTCTGTACCAAGGCCTGGGAAATATGAGAGTACTGTTGTTTCTGAAAACAGAAAAATGCTGTAAATTTTTGATTCTGTTCAACAGAACAAACAAATTTTTAATCCTCCCTGTAAAATGTTACTGCATAAATATTTTCACAAGTAACCCACATGACAGGCAAAGAATTATCAACCTTTGTCCAGTTTTACACTGTCTGTTCTTTCTTTTGAAGACAGAACATATGAAGCTGTAACTTACAATCCATTTAAGGGCTCTAGAGTGAAGCAAACATCTGTACCCTCATGTGGAACAACTTCCATTTAGAAAAAAACAAAGGCATAGATAGAGCCTGTTGTGTGTGTCCATCAGCACAAACCTCAATGGCAAAGATTTCTCCTGAAATTAAAATCCCATAACTTAACCTCAAGATCATCCACGCTTTTTGGGTGTTGTGGTCCATCTCATTTCTGAATGCCACATTTGGAAAGAAGTTTGAAGCAAAACTTCTTCCACTACTGCAATATGCTTTTCTCTAATGAGCTGTCTCTGTTTTGTGCCAGTAACAGCTCTGCTTTGTGGTCAACTAACATACTATTCATAGCTACTATATATCCCTCCTGGGATCCATTTCTCTATTCCCAGTCCTTCTACTGACAAAAAAGTTTTAGGTGGACAAGGAACACAAGATATGGCCCTGTTCCTAAAAGAACCCTGACAAATGGCCGAGGCAGCACATTTAGGCTTTATGAGCAAATATATAATACAGCCTGAGGAACTGGTAAATAAAAATGAGATAAAAATCCAGTACAGAGCTTTTTAAAAACCTAAATATTCCTCCTTATTATAAATGCCCAATTGTTTTAATCTACTTTATGGTGGGTACAGAAATATTCAGTGTACCGAGAGAACCATGAAACAAAAAAAACTAGTAAAAATGTATGAGCTTTAATCAATGTAGACTTATTTGTATTTACCTAAAAATGCTATAAAGTTTTAGACTACAATCTTAAACTATAATTAGATAACTAAAAGTCATATGCAAGTCACAATATAATCCCTGTATCTGCTTATTGTTTTGACTACTATACTTAAAACAGGATAAATTTTATGAATTTTTTTGCAAGAGATAATTTATTTAAGTGAAATTCTCAATGATATCTAAAGCCTTAAAGCCTCAAAGTTGCTTCTGGCTATATTGTCGGTAGTCTGTGTACAAACAGCTTTACTCAGATGGAGAGGCAAACTAAACACTTGATTTTGGAGAAAATTTAACATTTATGTTTAATTTGAAAATGGAATGGGGTCACCTTTAACTGAAGTATGATTTTGGTTTTCTTCAGAGAAGTCTTGTTACCTGAAATGCACAAATCAGTGAGTGGCAGGGGACAAGATATTTTGGTATCCATTTATATATACACTGAAGTAAAGACAAGAACCCTGTTCCTTCAGCTTCAGAAACAAACCCTGAAGTAAAGGAGAACTACCAAAGAGTAAGCAGTAGCCAGCAGTAAATAAAAGCAAACTCTTATTTTTAATAAATCAAAGGCCATGCTTTTTACTGGCAATATTTGCAGGTTTCTAACCTCTCTACATGAAGAGTTCTTTAGATATTTTTCGAAGTTAGGCAGCATTAATTGTTCGCCTTTCCCCTATTTGGATCTGATAGTCTCATGTTAATCTGCAATGAATTCATATATTGTAGAAAGATGACATGATTATTTCATAAATCATGGAGATACAGCTAAAAAAGGCAACAAAACCCACAAACTATCTCTTAGAGATTCAGAAGTAGAACTAAGTGACCCCTTTTCCCTGTGGACCAGCTGGGTAAGCGCCAGCACATGCTGTCAGTCGTGGATCTGCTCTGTCTCCCTAGGTGAGAAGACCGCTGTGGAAAAAGAAAAAAAGTTTTATGAGAAAAAAAATGGTAACAAGCTCTAATAAGATTCTTGTGAGCACTCACAGTCTGCACATGACAGAGGGTGGTATCAGTATTCAACATTACACTAATAATTCATGAAGAACAAGGAAGTTAATCCCCTTTCAGTGTCTGAATTAATCAGCCAAAATAGAAAACAAAACTGGCAGGACATTAGATGTTCGTGTGCTAGTTTATAGGGCCTCCATAAACCAACACCAAGAGAACACAGCTAACAATTTACTGATTAAAACAGTAATAACTATTCAGATTTTACATATTTAACAACTGAAGCTACTAGTGTGGGATCCAGCCTGCAAAACCAAATACGAAGTTAATTAAATATCCAACAAATGTTTGTGAAGCTACAGAAAGAAAAGCCTTTGGTTTCCAATTTCCTTTATTATGTCCCCACCCCATGAATCCCTCCCCGGGCCCGTTTCCTTTTCTTGTTCAAATTGAACAGCAACTTTTCCAAGAAACTTAAGAGCTGGGTTTAAAAAGTAGCTTAAGAGAGTTTGTTGCTCAAGTGACCTTTGATTTCAGTGAGATGTGAACACCTCATTCAACACATTTCTTCTTACCTAAATCAGACACTCATTAAAGATATGAAGTAGCTATAATAATACAAACAATACATACAAACAATACATATTAAAATAAAATAAAAAAAGATATTTATCTTCACACTGCTCTCTTCAGGGGACCTCTCTTTCCTTCCCATACCACAGAAGCCAAGAACTGATTGCAGTTTTTGTCCAGGCTCAGTCAGCCCTTCAAATGGAGACCAAATCAGTGTTTCTCTTGCACTTGTCCCAAGGACACTGAGCAGCCTGTTTTCATTAATGAAGACACTCTTGAGATACCCCTGGGTAATCAAATGAAGGTCTGGTTAGAATTATAGACTAGACACTGGGACACTTATTTTAGTGTAGGGAGCAAGGGTAACACTTGCAATGAAAACTTTGGCTGTGAGAAGGGTTAGGAGTAAAGGTAATTTTTGAGGGTCCCCACCAGGTTCATGATAATTGGATTAAAGCTGTTAGGGATATGCCAGCCCCAGCCTACAGGACAATCTCATCTGCACTCGCTTCTGCTATGTGGATCATAGTTCCATTTAGTATTAGCAGCTGACACAGTAGAAATGCAGAGAATGGACCTTATACTGTATTTCTCAAGGACAGTGAAGTAAGCAAAAGTTATGACCTTAAAGCATAGTGCACTATTACCACCTGTGCAATACAGGAATCCAAATACCCATCATTTTCTGGATCTGTCCTTTTACAGCATACCCTTAAACTGATATTTATCTCTTTATGGAAGAGGAGTATTTTTCCATGTATAATTTGTAGACAACTCATCTACTGTAGAACTTTAAAGTAACTAGTGCATAAATATTTTTGACTCATTTCCCCCCATTTCTAATTTCACAAGACTTCTCCTGGTACACCACCAGTTTTTGCAAACCACATGCCAACATTTTTCAGAACAAATAAGGAGAATAAGAACTCGAGACAAGTTGTAGCATCAGATAAATATCAACAGAGCTGATGTGAAAAGCAGTTTGTGATTTGCAGATCTGAATTGTAGTGGCTGTAGTGTCACCATAAAATGGTTTGATTAAATGATTAAACAAAGTTGTACATCTGAGGAGTTTTTTTCTTTACTACAGTCATTTGATAGCCTACATAATTTCATTTCAGGTAACAAATTGAAAGGATTTTTACAAGCACCGAGTGCTGGTCTGAGTTACTTATCTGGAAAAGTGAACAATAAAGTTGGTGAATATTTCTGGAAATCCCATCCTTCAACCCCAGCTTGCAGTAGAGTACATTTTAAACAGAGAAAAATAAAATCAATAAATGGAAGAGCAAAGCTCAATCTCAAAATGGGAGGACAGTTCATTATTTTAAGTTTTGAAAACCAAGGTTATTCCACTGTGGCTGTTCTATTTTAGAGATATCTCACTATACAAACAGCTACAAAAGAGAGGAGGATAATGATCCTCAGATATAAAGCTTAACTCTGATCACACACTGCAACGTGTCCTGGGGAATTAGTCAGCTCAGAATGTATGGCTTGCAAAAAAGCATCATTTTAAACAGTCTTTTCCTTATTTTTTTTTTTTTAAATCAGCCAGTTAGGCACAAAGTAGATCATGCTAGAATAATCCTTCCATGTCTGAAGGTGGCTTAAGTGTCTCATTCAAAGCTGTAGAGATATGTTCATCAGTGTGTACGTGTAGGTATCTTTAGAAGGTATATCACATGCTCACGTTCCTTTCCTAGTACACATCCCCTCCCTCTGGAAAGATTGCTGTATCAGCCAGACCAAAAGCTAAACTACAAAGAGCTAGTGCTGCTCTCTGTAGCACAGCCCTTTACTCCCTGTTTAGACTAGCATGAAAAATCCAGAGGGTTTATCTTATCCATCTTCTATAATGTCCTTTGCATAGTCACTTCAAGTGCAGGAGAGCCCAGTGATAAGTAAGGTGCTTCCAGGAAGTGCAGATGAGGCATAATATTTGGTTTCCCATATTTAGCTACTGTTTGAAGAAAGTTCCTGCATTCCGGGAGAGCAAGGGCAGTGAGGGTTTCCTGAGCTGCCTTCCAGGAGTTAATATACACTTCTGCCAAAATTAGGACCTTTCTGCAGGAGGCCCTGTACAGGCATGAGAAAACAAACCCCAAACCCGACCCCAGAAGACTCACATTCTAAACAGACAAGGAAATGTGTGGGAGGCATCAAAAAGAGCAGTTCAGTGACTAAACCAGGAATAAAATCAGGGTCTGCTGGCTCCCAGGAACATCTCTGCTGCTACTAGTAACAAGTGAATTGCTCTGCTCTATCCACTCCCATACGAATCAGCCAGCTGAATAAAGCATGAAGGCCAGAAAGAAAGCAGCCTAGAAACAGCTCTGGGATAAATTAGTTCTTTATATATAATTATTTCATTTACTATTTCATGGAACCGAGCAAGCTAAACACCATGTTGTGGTTCTGTAGCTGAACAGAGTGGCATAAAGCAGAACACTTATTTAACAAAATGCCAAATTCTCCTGCCATAGATTCTGAATGCTCAGGGGTTGTCCCTGCTTGAACGAGGCACCAATGGCTTTCAGCAGAGCTCGATGACGTATGTCCTTCCATAGGCTTGGAAACATGCCGTTCTGTTGGATGTACATTGTGTTCCATGGACACACTGAATCTGTGTTCTCAGTACTTACATGTGACTCAGAAGGAAAGTATTGATAGTGGATATGGCAGCAGATTGCACATGGCATTGAACTTCACACATTAGGCTTGCTAGGAGATATTGCCACCTATTGTTTTCTATCTTGATTGCATTGCTTTCTTCATAAGTAGTTGGGTTTGCTGCATTTTAACAATGTTTCAGATAGAAACTTCATGAGATGAAAATCTGCCTTTTGTTATTGCAGTTAAATAAACAGATGATTTTCAGGGAGAAATGGGTCTTTATCTTAGTGGTTTCTTTACCAGATGTCACTGTAATACTCAAATTTTGCACAGACCTGCAGAGTCAAACTTATCTCAAATTTCATAGTATTTTCCCTCCTTAAGTTCTAGACAGCTTTGCATATTTTATCTTTCATATGAAAAGCCTCCCAGTTAGTTAGAAAAGTGTATAAAAATGTACTTTTTTGCTTCTTTTGCATACTCTAGAGAAAAAATAATAAAAAGAAGTCTTTAGTATCTAGGAGCATTTGGCGTATTTTGGGGTAGTTTATTTACTGCAATGCAGATCCCTGACAACCAAAACTTTTCATGAGTTTGTCTCGATTTTGCTGAATTTCTTTGGGCAGAACGAAACTGGTAAGGTGTTTGACTAGCTAAATTATTTAGTTTTAAAATTTGCCTATATTAAATGAAAAACATTCAAAAGGAAATGAACTAAAAATTCCCTGGAAATGAATGTATTTTTTCCCCTTCAGATCAAATGAAACTCTTGCTTGAAACCAACTATCTATTTCTCATTGATTCTTAGTTTTTTTAATGTGAAAATCTAAAAATTTTATCCTTGAATAAGGTCACAGCTCTTCTTCACAACATTATTATTTTTCTGTTAATGAAAAATGTAATTATGTGCCTGACTTAATCCACTGATCTTTGTTGTATGATTAATTGCAATTATTCAACTGCATCTGTCTTGAAGTGGCTTGAAGACTCAAATGCAGATACTGCTCTGGCAATATTAGGGTATGGAAAATCAAAATGAAAGTCCTGAAACAACATGGAAGCTTCTGGATGAACAGGAATGTCACTCCCAGGGGAATTTCCCTATCAGTTATTCAAACAGCTGTCCCAGTCTTTATAAGTGACATTTTGGTCTCTCTATACAGTTCCCACAGAAGGGGATGTGTTATTGGGACTTTTTCATCAAGGCATTGACCACAGTCTCGCAGAAGAATATGTGGCAGCTAGTTGCACATGTCTTTCCAGCAGAGCAGCCTGTTTAGTGTCACCATGAAACCAAGCTGTGGCACACTAATACTGAGAAAGAACGGGAGTCTCAAGGGTCAGAGCAGAACACAGGCTTTGTCAAATGGCACAGTGGGAAGAGATTTTAAAAAATCCCAAACAACAACAACAAAACATTATGCAGAGCAAGAGACAGAAAAAGACCAAACTGTCCACTGTGTTCTTGATAAAAATGCTAAGTGCAGTTGTAGCCATAGCCAAGCACAACAGCAGAACTAGGACACACAAGTTCAGAAATACACAGTGCCTTGTCAGAGATGACTGGACAAATTAGTTCTGAACATTAGACAAACACCAAATGGTATCTATTATCTCAACATTTGATTTCATATTAAGGTTACTTAAAATTCTATTCAAACTCATTTCTTCTTGTTTCTGGCATTTCATCCTGTAGTTAACATAGTAATTCTCTTTTAAGGGCAGTTGTTCCTGAGTCTATTCCTTACCAGGTTCAAGAAGAATGTTATATGATTTCAGAATTACTTATGGAATAACTTGGGAAACTTACATTAAATTAGTAGGAAGCCAAGATTTGTAAGTTTTATATAGGAGAAAGATGTTAAAGGAATTGTATTGCTTGTGGAAAGCAACTGGGAAAGAAATTTAGATTGAATTAGTGCAAAATCACCAATCAGCTTTTTGTAGATGCACAGAATCAGCAGATGCTTCATCTCCTAGTATCTTGAGATCATATCTTTCAGAAAGAATGCGTTAGTTAAACATAAAATTTGTGTTTAATGTACAGAAATATAAAGTTATAATTTAGTTCTATAGCAAGGATAGATTAGCTGATTTAATGGTTCCTGTGCCCTAAAACTCTCCAGACCAGAAATAGCATCCCAGAAAAGGAAGAATACTTTACACGAGTAAGTTAATTTTTGTCATATTCATCTCAGAACACTTTGAAAGAGTAACATAATAGTAGCTGAAGTCAGAGGCAATAAACTTGTATGACTTCATATCACTTGGGAATGGCATTCAGCCATTTTCCTACAGCTTTCCATGATGAATGTTCTAAGCCTTTGTTTTTAAAAGTTACAAATGGGTGGATAGTTTGGTGACTTTTTTTTTATTAATAGTGATTTTTTTTTAATGTTTAAATTAATCTTAAACCTCATTAGACATATGTTTTTATGTTTGTAGGAACAACATGTGAAATTTTATAGTTTACCAGATTCTACAGAGATTAATTTTTATTTTATTATTTTTTTGCTTAAGGATCAATAGTTGGTAGATAGTTTTCTTGATATTCTGTGATGCTAGTGATTTAGTTTATATCATGCATACACTCATCAGTTCTGCTACAGCACATAGATCTTTTCTCCCCGCCATTTGATCTAATCTGGCACAAAAGTCAATCACTAAATAAATAAATGAAATGAAAACAAATAAATTTCCTACTAGCTGCTGAATTGAATGAACTTGCATAGTGATATCAGTGCTAAATAGATAATAGAATGTATAAAATATTGTTTTTTCTAGTTTGACTAACTCAATGAAATTACTAAATTTGACTGAATGTAAGATGATAGAATCAGAGGACAATGCAGGCTTGAAGGGACCTTAGGGGTTCATGGCACTTGCTCACAGCAGAGTCATCTGTGAGGTCAGACCATGTTGCTCAGGGCTTTATCCAGCCAGGTCTTGAAAACCTCCAAGGGCGGAGTCTACACCACCTTTCTGGGCAATCCGTTTCTGACCTAATTGGGATTAAAGCATATTTGACTGGTTTTACATATCTTGATATATTAAACAATAAAAAAATTGTTTAGTGTGATGGTTATATTTCAGACTGAAATAATTAACTTTTTCCATTTCCCACTGATAAAAGAGGGCTAAATTCATCAAACTCCACGGGAGGAGGTAGTACTAATCCTCTCCTACCCCATAGCAGAAGATTACAGAATACAGCCAAGATATCTGACACTGCCTCAATTCTCTAATTTGTTTCAGGGCATCAGAAGCCATCTCTTACTACTTCCAGAAAAATACCTTACCTTATACAACTACAGGCAACAGCAATGGGAGGAAGGCATGCTGTTTGGAAACTGGAAGTGGGTGGATTTGAATTGAAGTCACCAGCAAGCAGCTGCGTATCTTCATTACTAAGTAAACTCCACTGAGACTGAAATCACTCATGATGGAGCTAGGTCACCATGTGTGTTTAAATGATTATGAAGGCAGGGAACAAGAATATCAAAGTGGCCCAGCAATTAGCCGTGTATCCCGAAGTCCTGGTATATGTTATGGGACACATTTAATTATTCTTTGACAGCTAGAACTGTCTTATGGCCAGGAGGAATATTATAGAATCACAGAATCAAAGGATGATTTAGGTTGGAAAAGACCTTAAAGATCAACTAGTTCCAGCCCCCCTGCCATAGGCAGGGACAACTCCCACTAGACCAGGTTGCTCCAAGCCCCAACCAACCTGGCCTTGAACACTGCCAGGGAGGGGACAGCCACAGCTTCTCTGGGCAACCCGTGCCAGTGTCTCACCACTCTCACAGGAAAGAATTTCTTCCTACTAACCAATCTAAATCTCCCCTCTTTCAGTTTGAAACCATTCCTCCTTGTGCTATCATTACATGCCCTTGTAAAAAGTCCCTCTCCAGCTTTCCTGTTGGCCCCCTTCAGGTACTGTACAATATCCAATAGATTGCCATTTTGGCAATGTCTCAGATGGTATGACAGTATGATTAAAATTTCCAGATACAAGGAATTGCAGTAAGGTGTTAAACTCTTCTCTCTAAGCTTTTTGAGAAAAAGGTGGCATGTTATTCTCCTCTGATACCTTTACTCTTCCATGTATGTGTACTGGATATATATGATTAAAACTGCAGTTTTCTGTGAATTCATAACAAATCTAACTTTAACTAGAAATTCTACATTGCTCTAGTCTGATCCATTTCCCACTCTCTTCACAAACACTTGGCCTTGGGCTTATCCTTGGTGTACCCACTATCAAATCGCATGTCGAATTGTTCAGTCAGCTTCCACTATCACTTCACTAATGGTGCCAGTTCTTATCATCATCTCACAGACGCCTCCTCACCCTCTCCCACTTTGCCTCATACTTGGGAAGAAATTCTCATCCATATTTTCAGTCAGGATATTTACTGTTGTTTTTTGTATGCTTCTTAAAACCTGCTTCTGGTGAGACACCAGCATTGTGGATATTTATGGTTACTGAGATTATACGTTATTTAATTGTACCTTGTGCACCAGGACTCTAATGCTGTTTAGGATGCATAACTGTAATAGAATTAACAAGTCGTAACAGATCTTATGTTAAGATTGAGAAAGGAAAGACTTCTCTTACAGGAAGGTGAATCCCTACTTATCCCTAGAAATTGTTTATCACAGTCTAATAAATGGACTATTTGAGACCAAAACTTAATTCTCCAGAAATTGTTTGTTCAGGGAAAAATAACTTAATGAAGTGGCATAAAAATGTCAAAGGATGTCCATTGTTAGAAATAAGATTTAGACAGGTAGACTAATCCATAAATGAGATTGTGAACATGAATGTCCAAAATTATGTCTCTTTTGAGACACTTCACTGACTCAAGTGGATGTTTAAAGTCAAACTGATTTCAGACACTTTGGTATGCCTATATAATTTCATTTACTAAAAATTTGTATGCAAAAAATATTTTGAAATATTGACCTAATTTGGATGAAAAAAAAAAATGAAAAATTAGGATTTCCTGCAGGGATGACTTTTTAATTTGTTAAGGTTAGAACGATCTCCCTTATGAGGAAAGGCTGAGGAAGCTGGGTCTCTTTAGCTTGGAGAAAAGGAGACTGAGAGGTGACCTCATCCATGTTTACAAATATGTAAAGGGTGAGGGTCAGGACGATGGAGCCAAGCTTTTTACAGTGACGACCAATGATAGGACAAGGGGCAATGGATACAAACTGGAGCATAGGAGGTTCCATGTGAATATCAGGAAAAACTTTTTCACTGTGCGAGTGACAGAGCACTGGAACAGGCTGCCCAGAGAGGTTGTGGAGTCTCCTTCACTGGAGACATTCAAACCCCGCCTGGATGCGTTCCTGTGTGATGTACTCTAGGTGACCCTGCTCTGGCAGGGGGGTTGGACTAGATGATCCTTCGAGGTCCCTTCCGACCCTAGAATTCTGTGATTCTGTGATTCTGTGATCTGGCATATGTGTTTAATGGGGACTGAGTATACCTGAGAAGAGGACATGGAAGCACAGCCAGAAAGAGAGACCCTGTTACATAGCAGATAAATCCAACAGACATTAGCAAGGAAGTTCTTGCATGATCAGTGTGCCTCTAAGCCTGGACTGAGAAATACAATACAGATCAATGAAAGAAATGTAGAGGGGCAATATAGCACCTGTATTTGACCTCAATCATTCAGAAACCACAAGTCATACCATAAATGAAATAATATTTTATTATTCAAAGAAAAAAAAGTATGGGGCCACATGTTTTCATAGCCATTAGGTCAGACTGATGTCACATTTTTTATCATTGCTGCATAATCTTTGGAACAAGAAATGTCCTTCTTTCCCTCTTCCTTTTAAATTAAAACACTCTCTCACAACTCCAGGAGCCAGACCTCAAAGGAGGAAAACCAACAACAAGAAACAGCCAAGATCTGGGCAGTCTTATGGGAATCAGCAAGAGAGAAGGGCACCTGACAAGATCATCACATGGCTGATCTTCTGCGGGGCAGGATTTTCTTCATGCATCTCCACTTTCAGGCTGCTTTGGAGTCTATGTCCTTTGCTCCTCTGCAGCTCTGAAGCAATGAACATTAATAAGGAAGGCCACCAGGGAAATCTCAGTTTCTTGGGCCTTTGCTACCCTCTCTGTTGCTTTTATCACCACTAAGAAACTGGAGATTTGGCAAAAGCTGAGGTTTACTGTATGGATGTCTCAAATGACCTCTGGTGATGGAAAATGCTTAAGATTTAGTTATTCTGTGTCAGATCAAAGAATAAACATCAGTGGCTATGCAAAGTCTGAAGTCAGTTTAAAGTAAGTTTTAATATACGACTTCAATATGGTTTTGTTCTTTAGTAAATATTTTTAAATGTTTATACAAAATGCTTGTATCTGGTCTGTAGGAAGAGTTTTAAACATCATAGACTGAGACAGTCTATGGCACAAACATCCTAATCATAATAGAACAGTCTTCTTGAGAATGCTGTTTCCACTACTGTTGTCTTTTTCTTAATTTAAGCTACTATTTTACCGGTTAGTGAAAGTAAAGAATTCTTATTTACTCAATTTTAGCATTTCTTCCACTGACTCTATGAAACCCCAAAAGTGACTTGTTTCTGAGACTTGTTTCTTTCCCTCTAACTAGATGAAAGTTTTTTCAGTGGAAACACTGATAGACTTCAATAGAAAACATAGTATTAGTATTCTCTCAATAGTGTTTTATCAAAAAAATCATCATACAGGCCCCCCTCTACTACATAACTGTTTTAAACATTTGACTATATGTAAATTTATATTTCAAGTAATTTTTACTTAATATATTTCTTTAGAAAGCTTGATTCCAATTTTTTTAAATGCTACAGGGCCATTTTATTAGGGAACTATTCATCTTATAGGGTATAAAATGTCTTCACTTAAAATGTGTTGTAGAAAAATAGATTAAGGCTATCTGTGACTATTTTCCCTCAAAGTCATAAAGAATTTTGAAGATTCAATTAATTTCACTTTTTTACCAGTCTTTGTCCTTTAATATATTACAGACAGGCAAATTCTTTCATAATATAATGGATATGTTAAAATAAAATAGCCCACCAGCAGCCTGGCCATGAAACAGTCCCACAGGTTGTTCTAGACTTGGCCCAGAAATTACTTTATTAGAACCAGCCAAGCAAATGTGCCAGCTCATTTTCTAACTGCTGGAAAATTTAATTCCAGAATTGGCATATGGGTGTTGCAGCTGCCCAGCTTGCCTCAGTGTGGCCAGATTTAGAGTCAATAGAGGAATAAACCGAGATATCACTTGTATCCTACATTACACTGAACCCTCTGGAGGCAGCAAAGATGATACTGTTATGCTTAGTTATTAATGATCTAATAAATGTTTATTTCAACACTTTGTGTCATCAGCCAATGATTTCAGCACTCGTTCCTGAAAAGACCATAATATAGGAACTTACAAAAGATTAATGCTTCATCTGTGCAGAATGCACAGAGCTGAAAAGCAGAGGAGGTTTCCTGACACCATCTCTGGTAACCAGGTACTGCAGAATTAATTACAATGAGGAACAGAGCTCAAAAGTTGAGGCCTGGATTCAGACTTTACCAAAGTTCAGGTGTGTGGGTTTGATCCAGACCGTCCAAAATACAAGCTCCCCATTAACATCATGTTTCTAATAGCATTTCTCCAAATCTCAGAGCAGCTCAGATGCAGGGATTGATTTCTATTCTATTTGCATCCAGTTACAGTTTATGGATCATTTTTTTAAACCTCGGTGTATGTTTATGATACTATATAAATAATAACAGTGACATAATAAATTGCAAAAACATGTTGTTTATAATGTTATAGCAAGTAAAAGATAAAATATAAAATCTGGGCTTAAACTGCATTTTTCTCATCCAAAATGAGATTCTCCACAAGCACAAAACAAATGGGTAAATTAACTATTGGCTTACTGTTTCATCCAAGTGTGTGTCATCTTGCAAAATCCAAGACAAAATACAAAGAGGGGAAAACAGTCTACAAGATGTAGCCATAGCAAGCCAGCACATGTTATTTGAAATTTGTGATCTCTAGCCCATCACTTCAACAGCAGTGTTCACAGTTTATCAGATATAGACGTTGTCCCTACTAAAAAGTGTCAGATGTTTTTCATTTGCTTTTAAGATTATATAGCAGTTGTAAAATTTGCAAAAAAAAGAATCAGGTTTTAGATATGGTGACTTTGCAAGTACATTTGTTTAATCAGGTATCAGTAAATTGTTTAATTATGTAGTATCAGTAATTTTTATTTTTTTTTTATTTCACATGGTGACTTGAATCATGTCAAATCCCTCTTCCACCTGATTTTAATTAATTTTAGTAAATAGTTCTTTATCTGTTTGGTGAGGTTTCAATGCAAACACCCAGACCAAATTGTCTTCCATGCCTTTCCAAATTTATTAAAATGCTGTTGTTGTTGCAGTGTTTTGTTTAGCCAGTGTTCACTGGCATAACTCAGCTGCGATACTGATCCCAAGTAATATGTTCAGGTGGGAAGGCAGTCCCCTTTGCAAAACCAGCTGATTAGATTGAAGGTCTCTGCAGTGATATCCACAACTGAATTATCTGCCTTGTTACTCTTAAACACGGTGCCTTGTTGCTAAAACTCAGCTTCACTGAGAAGACTAGGAGAAGTGGATGAAGCTATGATTTACAAAGGTAATGAGTTTGAGTTCTTCTATTTTCTATAACAAATGAGATACCTTTGAAATTAGGAGGAGGTTCATTTTGTGATAAAAGGAGTCACTGAAAATTGCACTTACTTTTGCATTTTTTTGCCATGGTATCAAATACAGAATGTAACTTCTGAATTCTCTGAACAAACTGCACAGGATTTTTTGATAAATGAGTTTCTGCACACCTAGAATAGTTGAAATTATTAAATATTGAGCAATATAAAATTATTACTCTCTCTTGCATTTTATTCAGCACAGTCTGGGTGCTCTTAAGTTACACATGACACACTATGTTATATTACTATTTCATATATATGATCTAATATGCATAGCACCCCCAGGTTTGAAAAATGAGCTATTCAGAAAGAAGGCATAATTCAGGCACTATTACCTACTGTTGGTCATTTTTTGATTGCTGGGGACAACATAGCTAGCTACAAACTCCAGCCACTCTGGACCAAACACTTTTCTCATTATTCAGTTTATTTTCATTTCCCTCACAAGAAATTTCCCCTGAAATGGCAGAAGGACGATATTATTTGATTCTATAGTCTATACAATTCTTTAGTTGGGAATTTTGACAGTCACAGAAATTTTTTCAAGTGAGAATCAATTTCTTCTATTCTTGTCCTTGTGCTTCCTGCATCTTCTGTCTTTCTTTTAACCAGCTGTTGAGGAACTGAAGTGCCTCTTTCTAACTAGTAATGTTAGCTGATGGTGATCAAGCTGTCCTTCCTTGAGATGGGCACCCAAGCAAAATTCTCTGTCCTCCCCCCTCAAACGGTAGGACTTCTAGTCTTTTTGTATTTTTTATGAGTAGTCTTTTTCTCTCAAGAGACCCTTGAACTACTCATTGGGGTCTCTGGTATAGCTCTCAGGATCATGCAAACCTCTCAGCCAGAAGCAGAACTGGCAGTCAGCTCAGATAAATGTAAATGAAATTTTTCATTATATTTTCGTTTCCATCCTTCACATTCACACCTTAACACTCAGAGCATTCTTGGACACAGATCCTGATGTACTTAAATAAATATGTGTTTAAATTATTTTGTGTTTATTTTTATTCTTGTACTACCTCTCTGCTTCATTTTTTCCATTATTTTAGTGGCTTACAACGCTTCATACTCCATACCATATATATCACTGGATAAGTGTTTTTATATTATTAATTTCTGAAGCCACTGTTACACAGACGCAAAGTGCCCCAGCACGTATGCTAGGAAACAGGTACGACTCCCTGTGGTACGGCAAGGAGGCAAAGAACAGCACAAAAGGAAGTTGTTCACTGAGCAACGCTAGTCTGAAGTAGTCCTTACAGACATAAAGCCCAATGACCTATTTCTATTTCACTTACAGCATTTTTGTTCCATTGTATAGCCATGCACTTCAGTTATGTCTCAGCTTAAATTGACAGAAGGCAAAAGACATTTAGTCTTTAAAACTGTATTTGGTCATATCTAATGAATTGAAACCAGGGATTCTTTTGCCATTTAATATCATAGAATAATAACATCATTCAGATTAGGAAGGACCTCCTGAGTTTGCTACTTCCTCATCTTCTTCAGAGTATGGTTAGATGTGAGGCCAGGTCAGGTTTCTTGGGACTTTTCCCAGCTATATCTAGAAAACCTACAAGAATGGAGTCTGCACGACTTCTCTGGGCAGACTGCTTCAGTGCTGGACCATCCTCATTGTGATTATTTTTTTTTTTTCTTCATAGCCAGTCAAAAACTCCCATGTTGCAGTTTATGACCATTGACTTTCATAGAATCATAGAATGGTTTGGGTTGGAAGGGATCTAAAAGATCATCTAGTTCCAAACTCCCTGCCATAGTCAGGAACACCTCTCATTAGACCAGGTTGCTCAAAGCCCCGTAACCAGCTTGGCCTTGAACACGTCCAGAGAGGTGGCATCCACCATCTCCCTGGGTAACTTGTTCCAGTGTCTTACCACCCTCACAGTAAAGAACTTCCTAATATCTAGTCTAACTCTACCTTCCTTTAGTTTGAATCCATTTCCCCTTGTTCTATCACTCTATGCCCTCACAAAAACTCTCTCTCCAGCTTTCCTGTAGGCCCCCTTCAGGTACTGGAAGACTGCTCTAAGGTCTCCCCAGACCTTTCTGTTCTCCAGGCTAAACAATCCAAATTCTCTCAACCTGTCTTCATAGCAGAGGTGCTCCAGCCCTCTGATCATCTTCATGGCCCTCCTCTGGGCTTGCTTCAACAGATCTAAGTCCTTCTTATGGTGGGGACTTCAGAACTAGACACAGTACTCCAGGTGGGATCTCACAAGAGCCAAATAGACAGGGAGAATCACCTCCCTTGACCTGATGATCACATTTCTTTTGATACAGCCCAGGATAAAGTTGGCTTTTTATGCTATGTGTGCGCACTTTCAGCTCATGTTGAGCTTTTCATTAACCAACACCCTCAAGTCCTTTCCTCAGGGCTGATTTCATTTCATTCTTCACCCAGTCTGTATTTTTGTGTGGGATTGCCCTGACCCAGGTGCAGGACCTTGCATTTGACCTTGTTGAATTTCATGTAGTTTACATGGACCCAACTCTAAAGCCTGTCAAGGTCCCTTTGGATGGCATCCCTTCCCTCCAGCGTGTTGACCGCGCCACACAGCTTGGTGTTGTCAGCAAACTTGCTGAGGGTGCACTCAATCTCATCATTCATGTCATCAGCAAAGATGTCAAAGAGAACCAGTCCCAGTACTGTTCCCTGAGGAATGCCACTTGTCACTGATTTCCACTTGGACATTGAGCTGTTGACCACGTGCAACCATCCAGCCAATTTCTTGTCCATCCATCAGACCCATGCCTCTCTAATTACAGACAAAAATTTCATGTGAGATGGTGTCAAATACTTTGCACAGGTCCAGATAGATGACATTAGTTGCTCTGCTCTTGTCCACCAGCTGTGAAACCCCTTCATAGGAGGCCACCAAATTTGTCAGGCATGATTTGCCGTGTTGTCACCAATCACCTTCTTGTTTTCCATATGCCTTAGCCTAGTTTCCAGGAGAAAATCCCCATCCTCTCATCACACACTTCAGTGAGGTCCCTGATCTTCCTTTAGGCATGGGCAGGCTGCTGTTAGGTCCCTCAGTGCCATGTTAGGCCCCTACAGTGCCTCTTTAAGAAGAGGAGGACCAGCTCCCTCAACTCCTCCTTCTATGAAAAGTACTCCAACCTTGAACATCTTGTTTGCTCTGCACTGTACTCTCTCAAGTTTATTGATTTCTTTTAAGCCAAGGGACACATATTTGGATGTAGTATTCCAGATGTGGTCTAATGAACACCAAATAGGAGAATAATCACTTCCCTCAACCTATTGGCTCTGCTCCTGTTGATACAACTCAGTATACTTTTAGCTTCCATCTCTGCCAGGGTGCATTAAGCTCTCCTGGAAAGCAAGTTCCACTAGGAAGCTTTATAGATTCATATCCCACTAAGTTGCTTGCACTAAATTGCACTATAGTGGAGCATAGCTCTTCACATTCATTATATACAGAGCCTAAAGGGATTAGCACTGTGTGCCTTAAGCTAGTTGATGTGAATTAGTCCTATAGGTTTGATAAAATGTGCATACCGTTAAACTTTTTGAGATATGATTTATAAAATGTAACAACTAAAATAAAATATTGTGTACTACAACATGGTCACTAAAGCAACAAAATGATATTCTAGTTAGGAGTATAGTTTTGAATAAGTATAATTTAAAAAAAACCTCCAAGTAAGAGGAAAACCTTAGTCCAAGCCAAAAGAATGGAAAAAGGACATATTTGGTGAAGAACTTTTCATAATTAAAACTGAATTCCTACTAAATAAAAGGTTATAAAAGAGTATTCTGGTGAAAGACAAGTTGAAGAAGGAAGAGAAAACATCATCTTTCAAAAAGGAAAAGTAGATAGGATATGAAACAAGCTCAGACACTGCAGCAGCTAAGGTTAATTTTTAATTTACTCTGGGATGAGGGTTTTTTATTTCTATGCTCTTGTAGATGTTTCAAAGTCTGTCATGAAGAACTTAACTTTTTCTATGGTTAAAAAAACCCCTTTGTTTCTGTTATAAACTTGTCTAGGATATAAAATTAAATTATAAAACTTTTAGGAAAGTCACCAATTCTGACAAAATAGATGTTTCAGACAAGCCCATTTTGGCACCCACAACCAAAGGAAAGGTTGGAGAATCTTAGCTCTCAGCTTGTGTGCCCTGCCAATGTGACAGAACCATGGGGTTCCAATAAAAGGGCAAAAGATCCTCCTGTCAAACGCTATCCTGTGTTCTTCTTGGAAGAGCAGAAAGTAATGAAGCAATCCACAGTGTGAGGAAAAACCCGTCTTGTTACTTGTTCATTCTGCAGAATGCTGAGCATTTATTTGGGATTCTCCCCAGTGTGCCCTTCTCTACAGGTCCAAACAGAAGCCTACTGATGTCAGGAACATTACTATTGTTTTTGAAGGATTGAGAACAAACTATTCCTAATCCTATTTGTGACCTGGTGTTTTTAAAAAAATATTTATTAGTCTACTGACAAATAGAATGTTGCATGTACCTTTCTGTCAGAAACATAAATGAGTTGGGAGAATTTTTTTTGTTTTGGGTTGTTTTGGAGCAGAAAGTATTTCAAGGTGCAGTGCTCCCTCTTTTTGAAGTTATTCTCTGTTTTTCTTGCAACAGGCCAACCTGCCTAACAACTACCTAAGCATATTTGATGTCTGGGTTCTGTTATTTTCATAAGCATTTTGAAGAGATGTGACGTCATTTAGCAGTGATATGCTGTCTAATTCAAGCTGATCATGGAGAAACTTCATATGGATTTTCCTCTTTAACACCACTAGAAATTAAGTTTCTATGTAATTCATCCTCCTGTTTAAAGTTTCAGAACCAAGGTGACGATAGCTAGCAGCAGTGACATTACTTCAAATGCTTTCTTAGAAAAATAACACAGTATGTGAGACTGAACAGAGAAGGAGGAGCTGGGTTTTCAGAGTTCATCTCTGTATTTGGTTGGCTGGCTTCAATTAACACATTAAACTTTGTAATGTCTTTATGTCTTCATTTTTTAAATGGGGATAATTATGAGTTCTTCATCATATCTATGAAGATCTCTGAAGATCTGCTAATGAGAGAAGGTCTTACCAGTGTAAGGTATTACAACATAGCTGATTAATGGAACTGTGCCTGCAGGGGAGGGGTAGTGGAGGAGGAAGAGGGTGAAAATAGAAACCATACTTTTGTCAGATTCAAGGAGCTAGTGAAGAATGAGGACAAAATGCTACATTGCTTTGTAGAAAATTAAGGATCACAGCTACATCTATCACCATAAATGGCTTGCTTGAATTGCTTGCATTTTCTGTCTGAGCTGCAATATTTCATTCAACTAACCATTCCTTAAACACACATCCTGAAAGCAAATAACTTTAATGTAAATAATTTGTGAAGCATTGTTCCATCTGTTGAAAATGTGCAGTAGTAGTTTCGACCCTTGTCTAAACCAGGCAAGCTACTTTCAGGCAAGTTTGGGAGGTAAATGAACTGTCTGGCTGCTTTTCTTGGCAACATCTCTTATTAGTGGGAGGTGGCAGTAAAGAGAACATGAGGAAGACTGAAAGTGTTTACTTAAAACTTTAGCCAAATGGCTAGGGAGAGTTAAGATAAATCATAACTGTCAATGATGACAACTTTAGACTGCTACTAGTTCACTCCTGTTTATGCAGTTTTAAATGTTGCACTTAGAAATGTTTAGAAGCTGACTGAATTTTTATTGACAGATGCCATAAGTTGTTTAGATGTAAATATTTTGGACTTGGTTCTAACAGTGACATGGAAGATTTGCAGGAAGAAGGCTGTAAAGCTTCACACAACACTTGAGAGATAATATTTTTTAAGAGTGTCTCCAAAGTATGCGTCTGTGACTCATATTTCCCCAAAGAATAAGGTCCACAGATCAATGTAGTCTTATTACACTTTCTCACACAAAAATAAGCCACAATAAAATGTTATGGCAATTGGCCATGTGGGATTATTGAACTGAGTCAGTTTTCTTTCCTTTTTTTCCCCACTCTTGTCTGGAGCACCTTTCCCTCCACCCTACTTTTTTTTTTTTTTTTTGGATGATAGCTCAGATACTAACATTTAAATAACAGTTAAGATGTCAGAGTAAGCTAGCAGAAGGCCAGAAGTTCAGCCAGTAGCCTCAAGATTCTTTCTTAAAAGATTGAGTCATGCTGACCAATGCTATGAAATAAAGTACTATGTGAAAGATGAGGGTGAATTGATCAGGGATTTAGATCAATTTATATTTTGCTTTTAACTGCGACAGCTGCTGCTTCTTTTAATACACTTACTTAAGCTAAAGTAAGCAGCACATCTAGATGCTCTTTTGTTTATATAGTTCTCTAAGATTTGCTTTGTACACTGTAATATTGCAGTACTGGTTCCAGGAGGAAAAATAGCCCAAGAATTAAAATAGTCTAACCTTCAGTTCAAATCCCTTCTCTGTTTAGAAATGGAAATATCACTAAGAGACTTATCCTCCAAATATCTTCAGTATGGACAATCATTTTTAAAACACACAGTTTAGCACAGAGGTACTTCCCCATGGATTATACATGTATTCCTATTTGGATGGACCAAAATGGAGCTTCTTGGTGAAGTTTAGGGCCTTGGACAAGACATACACAAGAGAAAACAGATTGTTTTCTTGTTCCTCTGTTACATATGAAACCGTGGTTCAAAAGCGTATTCTGTTGCTTGACATTGAATTGCTCTAAATTCAAATATGGGTTGTTTTAGCCTGATGAAATCAATTCCTACCTGATCATGGAAAGACCTGAAATTGCTTGTCTTATGCCACCAATTTTTATTAAATTTACACTCTGTTTTTAGTGATTTCCAGCACCTCTGTCCTGATGAGGCTGAACAGTGTGGTTGATATCTCCTATCACAATTCCACCAGACTTTACAAAGCAGTTATTAATTTTCAAAACTTGCTTGAGAATCTTGATCTAATAGCAATGCCATGCATTCCCTTTTGTGACCCAACTTTCCCTCCAAGAACTCACATTGGGCTGTGGAAGAACTGGATTTATTTCCTACCAAGCTACTGGCTGCTCAGGAGACGATGTATTTTTAATCTCTCCTCTGAAAGTTGTTTTCCTTTTCTGAAAAAGTGTAGAAGATTCACTGACTCAGAGAAAGAGAAGAAACATGCCTGTAAAGGCCTGATTTACTAACTTTTAAGAAAAAGCATGGTCAAATAAAGTTTTCTCAGCTTCTGTCCCTGCCTAAAGGCCTGGTTTTGTACTTTGTGTTTGCCCAAGTTAAATATACAGGCAGCCACTGATACTTGAGACTCAGAAGTCTGATGTACTCCTTTAACCACCAGACTAGACACTAACCTTAAGGTTTTTAATCATGTCTTGCACTGCGAATCTTCATATGTCCAGGTAAATTAGAAGAGCCTAAACCAAAACTTTTTGGGGGATTATTCTTCACTGCAAAGCAGAGCCAGGTATATATCTCAAGATCAGGTGGCATCAAATGACTCATATCCACTCTGTTTAGACCTAGATCTACCTATAGCAGAAGTGTCTTGAAAAGAACAGGATAGACTAGTCTAAAACAGGGAGTACACTAAATAGTGTTGATGAATAAGCATTCAGCACTTTAACTTTTTTTTATATCCCTTCTGATTTAATAACATCAGTGTAATCAAGGAATTCTCTGTAGCATTTCATGCTCCTACTTCAGGACTTTAAACTCTTCTGGAGCCCAGGTCTTTCTGAATTAAATTAATCAGTCTAATTTTAATGGAGTAATTCAGCTGCTGAAGCAGAAGCATTTAGTGCAGCTTGAGACCTGTTACAATCTTATGTGGCTAACAGTTACAGTCAGGTTTGAAAGATTTGTGCCCCTCTGGAGTGGCAGTTAGGCTCTTGTAGGTTAATCTAGGAGTTTGAGCTACACATCTTGTACGGATGTCTCAATGGATCTGCAATACCCAACTTCAATCAACTGAATCAGTCCTTGGCTATATTTACAGAAAGGGTGAAATTCCATTTCCTTCAGACAGTTAAACTTTGGAGAGCTGCAATGTATGTGTCTACAGGTGAGCTCCACTTTTAATCAGTGGTGATCCAGACACAGAGTCAATTTCCTAAATGTAGGCACACAGCTGCTCTCATGGTGTATTTGTCTTGGTAGCCTGTAGCTACAATTCCAGAAAACCTGAATCTTCCAGAGGTTCTCTGTCATATCTGCCAGCTACTCACCTGAAATGTGGGTATTTCAGGTACACTCATGCAGTCAAGACACCGACAGATACATATTTTAAATAAATTTATTAAGCAAATGGTTTGCAGGCAATAAATGAAATTAAATAGAATCTAGAGAACTGTTGTATTCCTGCCAAAGAGCTACACTGTCTTACATACTGCATTAATTAACTTGGTAATGGATTTAGTTCATTTGCCTAAACAGGGACATCCTACATACCCAAAGCAGAGAAACCTTTACCACAGGATCCATAGGGATCCCAAGAGACAATTAATGGAGAGAAAAGAGGACTCCTGGACATGATTTATTTCTTCTCAACAATTTCTAAAATAGGTTAGGAGGAGTAGCACACTAGAAGAGCCTATTTCTCAGTAGACTGCAGAAACAGTCTAAGGTGACTATACAAGTCAAAACATCTTCAGTGCATATATCTAAAGATAGTGATCTTTAGAACTCCATTGTGAATTCAATTATCTCATGCCATTTGAGCCACAGCATGCTACAAAGATGTCTGCAAAGGGCTGTTAGATGTAGCATAAAATTTACAAAAGACCAGCATCTTTCTGTGTGGGATTTTACCTGGAGGTTAACTAGGACATCCTGAATCTTCTCAAACAACACTGGAAACAGAAGTCTAGCAACTGAACTGAGCCTTCTAAGCAAAACCAGTGTCTTCTCATGAAGGATCCTCTGCTGGCTGCTTCAAACTCAGTTTGACTTGACACATTAGTGTCACTGGTAATACTAATTTAGCAAACCAAAGTTTTATTCTGACCGTCATGTCTGCAGCTGATTTGTAAGAAGAGGAAATGTCCTGAATCTGAAAGTAGTGCCAATGGTTCCAAAAAGCAGAGACATGATTGAACTGATAATCATTCTTGATCTTAACAGTTGACTGGCTTTGATGTAAAAATAAATTCTAAAGAAACTGAGAGTTTCAAGGTTAAAACATGAAAAATCCATAAATCTTTCAAAAGATCTGTGAAGGGATTTTTAAGAACAGAATTTTCCTATATACATTTGGAAAAATTAACTGTTCAAATATTCTTCAAAGCTTGGCTTCATGTTAAATCTCTGAGAGTCACGAAATAAATAGTTTTAAATATTACAAAGATAATTTTTATCCCAGAAAGAACCTCACTTATAAATGATGGACAATCAAAAATTATTACAAAATTTGGAAATCCAAGGTGGAATGGAAACTGATTTAACTCATGGCAGAGATGCCCTCTGACAACAAAGTAATAGCCTACAATATTTCAACTATCTTTCTTTCAAAGGTCTTACACATTGCTGAACACATTTTGAAAACTTCTGGTATAAAGAATTTATTGGCATCACAATACTCAGTATAAATCTGTAAAGATGAATCTGTTCGAACTTTATGGAGCAAAAATTGGAAATCTTTGAAGAACTGGGGACACTTAAATAGAAATCTGGGGGGAAAAAAGCACTAGGATTAGTGAAGCACTTGGGGTTGCTTTACAGTAGAGTACTGGAAAGCTTGTTTTATTCAGTTAACATACCACAAATGAAATGAATGGATAATACAGTACAGCTCTGCACAAAGTTGAAAAGGGCATTCTCAAGTAACTGCAGTCCCATAACTATGGTATTTAATACAGAATATAGTAAAGGACATGTTATAAAAGTAAATACATAGTGCTAAACTAACAGAGATAACAAGAATGATTTAGAAAGAAAAGGTCTTGGCTAACTTGATGCTTCAGGAGGCTGTAGACAAAGCTGATAAAACACAGCATAATTTATCTGGATCTTCAGAACATTTTGACAAAGTTCCATACTAGTGGTCTCTGTTTAAGCTAAAAGTTGCCAGGATCGAGGGAAGTACATGGGAGTGGATAAAACGCTGATGGAAAAACAGAAAACAGAGAAGCTATGTTAGATTGTGGAAAACTAGATTTACTGGGGCCCGACAGGGGTCAAAATTTAGGCCTCTACTGTTCATGATCTATAAAAATGATATAGGCTAGTAAAATACACTGACAGCACAATGTGGAAGGAGCCGTGAACCTACAACGTAAAGCTAGAAAAATTCAGAAGTGTTTTTTGCTTAGCTTGCTTGTTTTCATTGTTCAAAAAACACTAATAATCTGCTTTGCACTAGCTCATCAACATTAACACATTTTAAGAATGTCTAAGCTATAAGGAAAATAAATCCAGGCCAGAGCAAAAAAAGAGTGTTTTGGCTCATATGCAGATACTACATTAGCATGCCTGAAAGTCCTGCATTGTTTGGGGCAGTGCCAAAAATCAGAGATATAACCCCAGGTATGACATGAGCAAATTCCCTAGGTTTACATCCTGGTTTTTAAAGAGTTCATGACTCAGTAGTGTTAATACAGGCATGACAGACAGATCTCTGAAGTTATAGAGATAACATCAATGGGAAGAAGAAAATTCCAAACTGTACTATTGGTTCATCAGGATTCTTTCAGGATCCCTTAACATTTTTAAGACTTATTGTAGTCCTAAATTTTATTTCAGTAGTAGAGTAGACAACACTAGTTTCACAAAAAGTGAGTTCAGTGTTACTACTGGTTTATCCTTGTCAGGCAAAACAGAACAAGTAATTCCTGACACAGATTTCTCTGTCCTCATAGGCAACAGAAATAAGTTTTGTTAAATGATAATGTCAATGCTTGCTTTTTCCGACCCATAAATTGTTTATATTTCTGTAACTTTGGAGTAGGGATCACCTCTGCTGGAACAAATCTTTTTGTTTAAGAGATCTCTACATTTGTAGTTCCCTAAAGTCTGGTTCAGAATTCTCATACTTCTAGTTGATAAATGAAAATTCTTTAAAGAAAAGACTTCGAAATAGTACTATCATTGATGGCTTCTGCATTTTTCTAGGTATAATATTATCTTCTCAAGCTAAGAGTTACCATAAAATAAGCAAATTACTTTTATTAAAAAATTAGTCATAGTAAAATTAGAATTGATGAAGCAAATAGACTGGAAATTGGAACACAGCAGAAACTGCTCACAAGTTTTTCTTTCTTTCCAATGTCTTTTTATGAAGAAAAAAAGCCTGCAGCTTTTTTTTGTTTAGTTTTTTGTTGTTTTTTTTTTTAAAAAAAAGCAGCTCTTTCCCTAATAATAACAATTGCTCAAAAAGTTTTCAATATTGGGACGCTATAGTGACTTTTTCATAAGTTTCTCTATGGGTCTTCATAAACCTTCATGTGCTGCAAAACCCCATAGTCATGTGAGTGGTCCCACTGAATGCAACAGTATATGACATCCAGGAACGGAACCCAACCTATATGTGCAAACCAGAATGCGGGGCAATGATTTAAAAATTTAGGACTAAATTATTTAAAATTGCAACCAAAATACTCTATGCTTGGTTTTGATTAAATATTTTCATAGGAAAAACATTTCCTGACCAAGTCTATATCTAAGTTTTTGTTGAAATTCATCTGATTATTGTTTTTAGGTAACCATCAGGGAGCAACATCTTCAATACTCAATCTAACAAATCTAACTCCAACTCTAAGCAAATGCAGTTTTTTTAAATTCAGAAAAATAGGATGTGGTAATATATAAATAAAAGTGTGAAAACAGATCTTACTACTATATTTAAGATAGAACACAGCTACATTGTCATTATACTTAATAGTATGTGTCAGTCTTACTGTTTGGACCTGCATAGCTTGTGTCTTCTTAGATAAACTTTTTTCCCCCACCCCACAAGCACAGTGGCCTCATTCATGCCACCTTCTGGATATAGTCAGTCTCTAACCCATATTGTCCCCTGATCTGTAATGCCTGGGAGAATACTAGTTGACACATGCCAGAACCGTGCCAAGGAACATAATAAGCATTTGTCAACCTAGATTATGGTGTACCAATGTTCAAGCCCATATCTTGTCCATTCTTAGTTTATTTGTACAGAGGTAACTCACTGGAACAAAATTTTCCTATGTAGTCATGGTCAGTGGTATCTTGGTTAAGTAGTCCCAAGACGATGGAACTATCAACGAGGAAATACCTACTATTTTGCTAACAGTGAGTAGAAATCCATAGATCTGTTTCTGCATAAATGCGGTATTAAAATATATACTTAAAACATGCACTTCAGTATGAGAAATACTAATTTCTTCAGTTTAGCTATGGTTGTCTCTGAAATACAGTGCTGAAGTAACGTGTATAATATTTTCAAATGAGAAGCATACATTTTAGATTGCAGAATACCACAACAAAGAGCTATCTAATAATATTTTTACTGGGTATGGAGAACTGAAAGATTCAGGCCATGATTAGCAGAGCCAGATCCAGAAAGAGATTCAAATAAGGTTCTAATTAAATTTAAAAGACTCAGTATTATCTTGTAAAAGCTTATGATGTAGGGGAAACAGCACAAACAGAATAGACAGCAACCACATCAGGTGTCATAGATGCCAAATATTTCAAAGTCTAAATTATGTTCAATTAAATCTATTTTAATAGAAATTTTAATTTGTGATACTCCTGCCAGTATTTTGGGGTAAGAGAGACACATTCTCTGGGGTAAGGGTCATTCTCCTCTGAACTGTACGTAGATGAATGCAGGATAGATGAGGTGTATTATTCACCCTTGTTTGGACAAATTAAAATCAGATATTTGTGGAAAGGGTGGCCAGTTGGATCCATTAGCTTTACAATATCAGATAGTTTCCTTCACCCTTTATTTGGCATGATGGCCTAAACCAATACTTTTGAAACTTCTTCCACCTCAAGACAGGTGTTGCGTTAAAGGGAGAGAGTAAAAGCCTCTGAGAGGTGGATGGGGGAAAGCCCTCCCGTTGAGTCAAGGCTTAGACACAGCTTTGTCTGTCCAGAGTCCTATACCAAGAACTTGCACCAAAACAGATTCACAAAGCTGTAAGAAGCCAACTTTGTCTGTCCCAGAGCTCTACTAAGAGCTTTTACCAAAACAAATGCACAAAGCTGTAAGATGCAAACTTTGTCTGTCCAGCATCCTACTGTGGACTTGCACCAAAACAGATTCACAAAGTCATAAGCAGATGACTTTGTCCGTATCAGAGTCCTAAGGACTTGCACCGAAACAGATGCACAAAGCTGCAAAAATAGAGTTTATTAAGGCGACAGATACAACAGGTTCAGAATTGCCGTTGATAAATGCACCGACTGCAAAAACACTATTAATGATATTGCTAGCACCAATAGTAAATAGTACAACCCAGAGATACTTCCACTCCAAAGGTGAAAGGCACAAATGCTTACCCAGATAGACGTCCCTGCCTGGATTAGAGGAAGAGAACACAGTCCATTGACTGGTTCATCCTTCTTTCCGGTTCTTCTCCTTCTCCCTCCTCTTCTCACTGTGTGTACGTCTGATTGAACATGTGTGAATGAATGTGTGAGTGTGAATGAGTCTGTGTGAGAATGTGTGTATGAGTCTGTAAATGTGTGTGTTCCAATGATCCTTTTTTGCATCTTTTATCCCCAAAGCTACAAGGTTCCCACCCACAGGTGACATGTAGTATGATTTGGGTGGAGAGACGAGTGCTATAGTCATATATGTATAGCATGTACACCAAAATCTTCATTAGCATAGAGGAGGGTGTCAACTTTTCATAGGTAAATGAGGAAAAGGCTACCCTTTGGACAGCAAGGCTCCTCGAAACAAAGGACTGTTATCAATAAATGAAGTCAACAACTGTTATCAGTTTTATCTTGCTAGCCAAGCAGAAGTCTTTGCCTCCACAAAGGCCTATTCTCAGAAGGCATCCCATGCTAGACAGAAAGACATGGCTTCCCAGAGTACACAAGATTTAGCAAGTTTTTTTGTGGATTTTTTGTATAGAGCTGTCTAGGAATTTCCTCAAATTCCACAACAGGTACCGCAGTTTTGTAATTTCACAGACAAACATAAGCTCTCAGACTCTTTACTGGGTACTGCTAACTTAACAAAGCCTTAGGAAAGCCTGATACTTTTCATTTAATTAAAAGAATAATTTAACTAAAACCTCTGAAACAACTGGAACAACAAATTAGAAAAGGAGAGACAAATTTTCAAGCATGAAATTGTTTATTTATGTTTGAAAGTGGGGTTTTGTATCTTAGACCTAATCTAGGACTATGCGATGAAGGTTTTACAGCTTTATCAATTGGTCTAAGGAAAGGTCATATATAAATCTCACCTTGCTTATATTCTGACATGCATTTTATTAATATTCATTTGTCCCAAGCCATTCAAGTCTGTGTGTTATCACTCCCTATCACTGTCACTGATGCCTAGCAAAGATGACATGCTTGCTAAAGGAATCCAGGTGTGTATGTGCAGGATCTTCCTCTTGTGCCACATTTCTTCTCCATTACAAGTAAGCTCAGTGCACCACAAACCTTTGCAGTGGGAGGAATGATGTAATATATCATATTATATGGTTTGACTCTTTAAGGGACTAGATAAGGTCAAGGATACTCAGATTCTCACAGGATGAAGCCTGAAGTTTGAACAAATCTGCTTCACGTTTCATGTTACAGGATTTGCAATTTTCTTTTGACTTATTAAGAATGCAGGAAACCTGTGTAACTGTTTAAAGGAGAACAGTAAAAAAAGGAATAAACTTGCTCTCAAGAGCAAAGATTGAGTTATACACGTCTGCCAAGTCAGAGCAGCTTGCCTAGCCTACTTCCCTGCAGCCTTGCTTTTGAGCCTCTCTTCCCATGCTAAGCAATATTTTCTTTCCTTTGTCATGAAATAGCCCCCTATTTTGATGTCATTTCTTCTGTTATACAGGGGAATTTGTTCTACTGGTGGGCCCTTGTTCCGAATGAACACTTCTGGCCACAGTTTTGATGATGAGAACATGATATAACCAACCTATCAATTTAACTTTGAGGCAGATTGACCATGAAATCTTTCCTTTCTCCTATCAATGAAAATGAAATTATACATACCCAAAGCAAGAAATTGGAAAAATCTTATTCAACAAGTGAAAAACTCACTCAGATGCTGGAATGATTTCTTTCTTCCCCCTTCATATGTGATTCTTTCATCTTAATAACAAAGTCAGGCAGAAAAATAGAATTATATGTTTTCTTAAAAATACTTTCAAATATTTCAAACAGTAATGGTAGTTATGTGAAATCTAAGATAATAAAGCAATAAATACTGAATAATATTCAGTGACTAATGTCTTAAAGCTGAAGTTAAATCAATTACATCAGTATAAAATTTGAATAATAGAGTGTGTTTCTTCTTCCACCACTTGTCTTCCATCTGAGCAGAGATCCAAGTGACATCTTCCTCTGCCTTTATGCTTTACCCAATTGTCAGAAATATAGACTTCAGACTTTAGTGAATACATTGTGTATACAACTAGAAGACAACTGCATGCATAAATATAACAATGTTACACAATTTTATAAAAAAAAATATCTTACACTACCATGCCCACTCTGCCCACAAAAATTGGTATTAAGTACCCTTAACTAACCTCCTCAACTGGATCCCTAGACCCCTGTCTTCAGCCTGAGGACCCTGTCAAAGCTGTTAGAGTCCACTGGGACAGCTGGGCTGTCTTTTCAAGTCAACAGTGAGGCCATGGAAAATGGATAAGAAAAGCAGTGCCTTTTCTCCACAGAGAAAGCCCTTCAGCTCTCTATTGAGACTAGTCTCAATCTCATAAAACTGGAAATGCTCATATTTATCTTATGTATAAATTGACATACTGAGGCCAACCTGGTTTTAGGTAGTGTTACAATTGAGGTAATAGTTTTCTGATGTTATTAACTCAAAGATTAAAATAACACCTTAAAAAGTTACTATGTTGTTCACTTTAGAAATCTAACCTGAGTTCAGTAGCCAAAATTTGTGAGTTTAAATTCAGTGTTTGGTCAAGAGAGGAAGCAGGGTAGCCCCAGGAGGATTCACAGTGATAACCTGGTTGAAGTTAAGGTAGAATGAATATCACCTCTTGAAGGGAAACACAGTCCTTTATGGAGCATTTAAGACATTCAGTCCTTTCTAAAGAACAGTAAAACAGAAATATGAGATGTTAAAGGATTTGTTTATTTATTTGAGTCTGAAAATGGATTTTTGAAGTGCAAGTATTTCTTAACCTGTGATACTTAGTACTTGAGCCAGGTTATCTTACAACGTAGCAGAAATCACAGATCTTCCTTTTCTAAGAAAAACATCTGTATGATCCGACTACTATAATAAAAAATGATGCTGATATTCATAAGTCATCATGTATTATTTCTCTTCATTTGAGCATACAAACTTGGGGGAATATTCAAATTTGAAGTCATATATCTTTAAAGTCAGTAACATGAGATAAATGTCACATCATTTTCCATTATACAGTTAACATGGGCCGGTGCAATATTCAGCACCAAATGTCTTTATTTATTCTGTAATGCACTGAACCACTAGAAATTTTTCAGATGTCTGTGGATAATAGGAAACAGTTCTACCTCAAGGTACAACCTCGTTGAGGTGCTGAGCATTTCCCACATCTTTTGTGCCTGTATAAAATCAGCCGCAAATATTTTTGTGGGCTTAAAATCTGTTCAGAGATATAGAAGTTAACAGATAATAGTTGGCACTTGCTCTGCTGGTCTTGACTTAAGAAGTTGCAGAAAAATTAACTATTTAAGATGACATTTACTTGAAAGCTATTGCAGCTTCTATTAGCAGCAAGAGTACAACTAACAGCACTAAATTCTTGTATCAATTGATTGCATTTAAGTAACTGAAAACAAATGTCCCCTTTATATGCTCCTTTGGAAGATTATATTAGTTTGACTATCTTACTACCCTTGACTGAAAAAAAACCCCAACATTTTGGCATTGAAGGAAGACTAACTGTTGTTGAGCTCTCTTAACTTCTCTTTCCAGCTTGAAAACAAGTGTTGCTTGGACTTGGCTTTGTAATACAAGATGAGGGAGTGGATTTTGTGCTTCATGCTGTAAATATTTCTATTGAAGATAAAATACTGTGAATATCTGTGCCTTAATTCTTCTGAGTTGATGCATATCAGCCATTTAGCATTCTTAAAGCTCCTTATAGTGCTTTGTTTTAATTTTATTAAGTCCCAAACTCATTAACTGTTGATGACTTTTTTTCTTGGGACATTTTACAAGGGCATATAGTGATAGGACAAGGAGGAACAGTTTCAAACTGAAAGAGGGTAGATTTATATTGGATATTAGGAAGAAATCCATTCCTGTGAGGGTGGTGAGACACTGGCACAGGTTGCCCGGAGAAGTTGTGAATGTTCCCTCTCTGGAATTGTTCAAGGACAGATTGGATGGGGCTTTGAGCAACCTGGTCTAGTGGGAGGTGTCCTTGCCCATGGCAGGGGGGTTGGGACTAGATGATCTTTATGGTCCCTTCCAACCCAAACTATTATATGATTCTGTGATATATTATAACCATTCAGTCTGTTGTCACCTGCAGTGTAGGCAATGACCCCTAAGAAAAAAGCAAGAAAAGATTATTCTTCTCCCTAGTAAGCTCAAATTATCCAGTCATTATTAGAAAGGGTTTTTGTTTGTCAAAATGTGTAGCTCAAAACACATTTAGGACCCATTCCAGTTTGTTTTCACTGGTCCTGTATTCAGCCTGGACTCACCTACTGTACAACATTGCAGCATGCAATAGTGGATACTTGTCTTTTTAGAAATGTTGCTGACTCTGATACAGCTTCACAACAACATAAGATAGAGCAGAAATGATTGGGCCATGAATAATGTGAGGAATCAGTCTTTCTGAAAATAAACATGACTTATAGTGAGCCTTGAAGTGCAGATAGACTTGAGGTTTTCTCTTTGCTATGCTGGCTGGGTTACCTCAAAGATTTCTTTGATAGTACTCCAATATGTGCAGCCAGTGAATTCTGCCTCAAGCTGCCTTTGAAGACTTCTTCCTACTTGGATCGAGATGTCAAAATGTCCTCAGTTCCTTTGACTCAGCTGCTGATTTAAGCAGCGCTTGGCATATCTCCAGAATAAGATTAACTCCTGCTTCTTTTTTTGACTGTATCTTGCACTGTGAGTTACCAGTACCTGAACCACTCTCTGTACTTTTACACAGCATCTTGCACCTATACCAAGTAATAAAATCAGCAGGAAGTCAGTTTTGTGGGCATCTGGATTATACTGGGGTCTATAGATATTGAGATCAAATCTAAAATTGAATTTCATAGAATAGAATCATAGAATCATAGAGATTGGAAGAGACCTTCAAGATCATCCAGTCCAACTGCCTACCTACATCACCACTAAACCACATCACCCAGCGCCACATCCAGACACATCCTGAACACCTCCAGGGACAGTGACTCCACCACCTCCCTGGGCAACTGATTCCAATCCCCAATAACCCTTACAGTGAAAAATTTTTTCCTGATGTTCAATCTGAATCTCCCCTGCTGCAATTTAAAGCTGTTTTCTTTTGTCCTTTCACTAATGGCATGGCAGAACAGACCGACCCCTGCCTCACTACAACCTTTCAGGGAATTGTAGAGAGCGATGAGGTCCCCCCTGAGCCTCCTCTTCTCCAGACTGAGAGAAGAATTTTGATTTTTTTGAACTTAATCAAAGATCATGTTATGTCTGCAGTTTAAAGACAGTTCCAGATATGAAATGAGTCAAAGGTGTCCTTTTTAGTTGTCTTGTCAAGAGATCTTCCCTGTGATGTCCTACTTATTTATCTCATACAGCATCAGTCTCTGGTTCAGAGGACCCTCTCTGCCTTTTTTTCTTCCTGAAGCCTTATCAGATGAATGAAGCTACATCCTATCTTAGACTATCTCTGTCACAAAAGTACTTCCTCTTCTCACATGACATAATACAAAAGTGACCTCCTGGATCAGCAGGCATCATCAGCCACCATGTCATACAGCTCTATTCAGTTTATCAAGCTCTGTTTTGAAAATAACAGAATTTTGTGTCTCCCTGGACTCTTACTGGAACATAATGCATGATGAGGTGAGTGAAGAATGACTTAATTAGACCTGTAGTTCACTATGATTTTTAATATCTTTCCCTCTGGACAAATCCTGCAGGACTGACCAAATCCTTAAATTTAGAGGAAAGATTGTGAGAAAAACAGGGTTTTTCAAAATCTCATGACTACTCACTAAGGTGATCTCTCTCTCTTCCACTGACCCAACACTGCATTACAATGCTACAGTTTACTACTGTAAATGTTGTTTTCCAGATGAGATACAAAATCAATTTTTTACCAGCTATGGTCATTAACACAGCCTTGTCAGTTATTGAAGATAATTCCAGTTTGGACAGTTACATTCTTTTTGGGCATGGGGTAAATTAAAACAGTCTCAAACTGGGATTATTCTGTGCTGATATGTTTGGTTTATGTTTCATGTCACAAATCAAACAGGATAAAATGTAACCTTGAATAGTGTTTGGAACATGATGCCATTGGTAGGTCTCTTGGGAAGTCCTCTGGGGAATATCTCTTTAGACAAACCCTTGCTGGGGACAAAGCTTGTAAAGACTTAATCCTAGAGAAAAAAGCATTGCTATATCTCTGTCTTTCTGAGATACCAGGAATTTTCCCAATTGTGAGTACATAGATGAAACTACATCTTTTTTTCTGGATTGCAAGAAGCACACCCCTTTAAGAAACTGGGTCTTCATGTTTTCTCAGCAATTCTGATTGTACTGTGCTTTCCTAAAATATTTCTTATCATATGCAGGCAAATTTTCCTTGCACAAAACATCTTGCAGTCCTCCCAGAATGCATTTCAATACTGAATGAGGGCTCTCTGTATGTTTAAAGCCAGATTCCCTCAGCTACATTTGGAATTTCCTCCCAAACCACAAAAAGAGAAACAACTAACAAATGACATTTATGGCACAATGTATAACACACACCAGATATATATGACATTTTTTATTTGGACTTTTCTAGCTAAACAGGAGCAAACAAATGTTTTCTGAAATTCTCTATGGTTGCTATGGTTATTTTTGTCTTAATATCCACAGCCAAAAGGATTATCTCAGGTCAAGACCTTAGCCCGGTGAATGCCCTTATTTAAACAGTAAGGTCATTTAGGAAAAAAAATGAAGACCAAAAGGCACAATAATATTTAATAGTAATCGCTGTATTCTTGACTCAGTTGTTTTGCAGCTGAACGCCATGCTTCTGTTCCCAGTGTTATTTTCCTCTGACTTTCCAGGTATGCTCCTTGTGTTCAGGCTCTCCATCACCTCTTCTTGCAATGTGGAAATTTGCAGTCTAGCTGTCCTGGTTTTCCGGAACCTGTGCCCCAGGTTTGACCTGGAACTTCACTGGTCTTTTTCCAGGTTTGAATATTTTCAGGCATTTGGGGCAACAATTTAAGTACTCAGAAACTACCTTGTAGAGACAGTGCAAAATTAATCCACTGTGAAATATGGTCAGAAATGGAAACCAGGAAACAAAGGACGTTTATAAATATGTATAGTCAGGGTTTTACATATAATCAAGATGCATCTGTCACAATCTGTATCATGCTATGGCATGACCATTCCTAATACAATAGTATCCCTAATATTCTAATACAATAGTATCTTATTGCTTGAATGGACATATGGGATAAAATTTTTAGAGTGGTTTAAAACCAGTTAAAATGCCAGTGGGGATTTTGGTGAGCACTAATTCTAAGTTCCATTAATTAATTAAAAACTAATTCCAATTTAAACTGCTCAAAACCAAGCAGGAATGTGCTTCTGAAGTTCCTTTGCAAGGAGCAATCAGACGAGGGGGGTATGGTTTCAAACTGAAAGAGGGTAGATTTAGATTGGATATTAGGAAGAAATTCTTTCCTGTGAGGGTGGTGAGACATTGGCCCAGGTTGCCCAGAGGAGCTGTGGTTGCCCCCTCCCTGGCAGTGTTCAAGGCCAGGTTGGATGGGGCTTGGAACAACCTGGTCTGGTGGGAGGTGTCCCTGCCCATGGCAGGGGGGTTGGAACTAGGTGATCTTTATTGTCCCTTCCAACACAAACCATTCTATGATTCTAGGATTCTGTTAGGACACTTTTAGTATTTTGGTCCCAAAAGTAGTCCAGAAAAATTTTTGTTTGTATAATAAAAAATTAGTCATAATCCAGCTGTCACTTGCACCAAAACCAATTATTTTAGTTGGGAATGCAAATGAACAGACTTGAAACCAAAATCCAGTTAAATAAACTTCTTCATTTTGGGAAATTCCCTTCCTGCCACTTTGATGTCAGCCGTATGTTTGGTTGTTTGCTGTACCTGAAAAAGAAAAACATCAGAAAAACAATGGGAGTGAGTTTGTAATTAGCTGATATACAAGCTCTAAAAGATTACTGGGGAGGGGAAAGGGTGGGTTTTGTTTTTTTAAAAAGGAAAAAGACAAATGAGGAACAGATAGTGCAAAACAGTTTAGCTTCCTACACGGTGCGATCTCTCAGCGAGTTCATCCTCTTTTTATGTCACTTGAGTGAGCCACAGCCTTTGTGTAGAAGAGTTTCCAAGGCGAGAAGCAGAGGGACAAGGAGGAGTAACACTTGTGTTCAAATTGAATCCAGTGGCATTTCAAGAAAAAAACGTATAGCACAGTTGTGGCAGTGATTAAGACAATAATAACCCCCGCCCCCAGTCACGGCACATGTTTCCCATATGTTTCCCCTGGGCATTTGCCAGATACAGCAGGATCTGGTGACATTTCTGTAGAGCGATTCAAGGCCTGAAGAAGCGTTCCTGTGCTTGATAGGGTTGGGGTGGGGTAGGGTATTGAAATGGGTGCCTGCTTCTTGTTTCGTTTCCCGCTGAAAGGAGAAGCATTAAATAAAGCTGGCAAAAAGAACTCCCAACAGCTTTCTGTCAGAAAGTGTATTTCTGTTAGAGTTGAAAAGCTGGAGGAAAAAATGTCCTCTTCCCTGAAATTTGGCCTTAAAAAAAAGGTAGAAAAAGAGAGAGTCTACTTCAGCATGCTCTTTTAACTCTCAAGTGCACTTTTGAAATGAAACCCCCGTTTGTTCCCACTTACCACACTCCAGTTCAAATCACGGAATGGTCTCAGAGTGAGAGAACTGGATTCCTTTCAGATTAAATTCAACTGGAAGATGTGCTCCAGAAGCACAGCTAATGTACTCCAAACAGTTATGAATGTTTAAATCATGGGAACAGAGTAAAGCTAGTGTGAAGCAAAAACCCTGAAAATGTGTATAGTACAGATGTCAGGTCCTCAACACCAGCAGCTTCTCACTGCAGACCCAATCCTGGGCTGCATGACTTGAGCATGTGGACAAAGCCAAAGCCTCCCACTCCAGCTTTCCAGAACAAGCTGTTTTGATTTTAGACTGACTCTTTGCTTGATTTGTTTTTAATATATAGTATATTATATAATACAAAACTCGAAACTGTAATACAATGCTTTGACTGACCTCAAACCATTCTCATTGTTTTTCATGGAGTCCTTTGAAATAATTAGGTTTCTTTCCAAATGTGAATGAGGACAAATTGTGAAATCTGAAAATCCTTTGCGATTCTAAATTCCTATCTTCCACACAGCTGCACAAGAGACCTGAATCTCCTTGTAAACGAGTACCTTTGTGCTCTAAAGCTCTGAAGTGTTAGGTCTCTGTTCAATCTGATGGCCAGATTGCCATGTGTAATTATAAATGGTGGGAGAAAGCTGCTCCTCCCTGTGGTACTCCCTGTAGGACAGGCCACTTACTACATACTTCCTCCTGCCTCGAGCCCCCAGACTGTTCTGCCCACATAGGGCTAGCAACTCTTGTAGGGATAAACCCTGCAGGTTACTGCCTTTAAGCTGACAGCCTGAGCTGAGTATTTATGAAGGGAAATCCCTACCTTACACCTATATGAGATGACTACTTCAGCCATGAATCCTGCTCTTCACTAGGCAGCATGTTCCCAAAACTGCGTTAATTAAAAAAAAAAAAAAAAGAAAAGAAAAAAAAGAAAAGAAGTTTCTTACAATGGCAAAACAATACTTTAAAGATTTGAGAGTATTCTAATTGCCTACATTGCTGTGTCTTTAAGCCAAGAAATGGACCCGTGCTCACATCTGGTAGTCAAAACTAAATGGAACCAGCTGAGAGAATACCCACTAGAAATTAAATTGTACAGAAGATGGCTAAGCCAGAAGGACTTAAGTGAAAGGCTCTTTTTAATAACTCCCTTGCTTTGCACTCATGCCTTTTGTTTACTTTGTTTATTTTTGTAATAAGCAAAAACAAATGAAAATGTCCCAGTTGTTAGCATCTAGCAAAATGTGTCCACTGTGCATTTAGAAGTGCATTTTCCATCCCGTTTCACAATAAGGACGTCATTCATGGCCAGCAGTGTGTCTATGGAATGTTGGCCTGCAGCTTTATGAATTGGTTTTAAAATGTAATGGAAATATACTGTATGTGCACAGTAGCCAACTATTCCAATGTTAATAACTAGGACATATTCATTTGGTTTTTGTTTAGTAAAAAACAAATGGGAGGCCTAATCCTAGGAATAGCCATTTGACTCCTTGTGTTGAAACCGATCATAACTGCCTGCTTATAGAGCTTTCTTTAGCATGGCCTGGCTCAGGCCACACGCAGCTTCCTTTTTGGTTGTTTCATAAACTGCCAAACCATGCAGGGAGATGAGATGATGTCTTGCTTTCATTTTGTTACAAACATATTCTCTACCCAAAGCTTTTTGTCAAGTTGGTAATTTCTCCCTTCTTGCCAAAATTTATAAACAAGATTTTTCAGTAAATTAGAAGTTGCAAGCAACAGCCCAGTTCAGCCTCTCTCTAACTCTAGAACAATTCTAACCAAAATCAACAGAAACTATAAAACTGAGTATCCAAAGCCGGAACCTTGCTCTGCAGATACATAAGAAAATCTTTTATTAACAAGACTTCCATAAGATGTTACCAATCATTGATAATTAGGATATCTAATCACCCAAAATATTGAAACCATAAAAATAACAGATTTGGCGTACCCACTACCAATAACAGACAGATATGTAATCAGAAATACCTAACCACCACTTTAAGACTGTCGTGCTTCCAAATTCAAAGAAGTAATCTCTCAAAAGCAGTATAGGAAAAATATTTCTATAAAGGAAATATAAAGAAGAAAATTTACCACTGATATTAGTTCTGTAAAGTGCTGATTCTATGTGATACATAACAGTATTATGCCACAGTATTCACAGTCTATGATATAGCTAAATTTGTTTTTGAAGAAAAGGTACATGAACTACAGGGATGTGGAAGCTAGGTGTTCCCATTGCGAGATTGATGTGAGTTCACCCTTTCCTAAATAGGAACTGAATCACTTAGGGCACCAATGATTTTTAACGCAATTCTTCCCAGTATTTACACTGTTCAGATATTTGTTCCTCATATTCAGGTATAACCTTCCTAAAAACTGTGAACCTTCAAACCATTTTACGAACATAACCTGATTAGCTGATATTCACCATTGTGCAGTTTTTTGTACGTGGTAACTATTAACATTAAGGTAAGATGCTTGTTTATGTTTTCTTCTTGTAACTGGTGTTTTTGTTGTTCGCAAAAGACATGATACAGAATCACAGAATCCTAGGGGTTGGAAGGGACCTCGAAAGATCATCTGGTCCAACACCCCTGCCAGAGCAGGGTCACCTAGAGTACATCACACAGGAACGCATCCAGGCGGGGTTTGAATGTCTCCAGTGAAGGAGACTCCACAACCTCTCTGGGCAGCCTGTTCCAGTGCTCTGTCACTCGCACAGTAAAGAAGTTCTTCCTGATATTCACATGGAACCTCCTGTGCTCCAGTTTGCATCCATTGCTCCTTGTCCTATCATTGGACATCACTGAAAAAAGCTTGGCTCCATCGTCCTGACACTCACCCTTTACATATTTGTAAACATGGATGAGGTCACCCCTCAGTCTCCTTTTCCCCAAGCTAAAGAGACCCAGCTTCCTCAGTCTCTCCTCATAAGGGAGATGTTCCACTCCTTTAATCATCTTTGTGGCTCTGCGCTGGACTCTCTCAAGCAGTTCCATGTCCTTCTTGAATTGTGGGGCCCAGAACTGGACACAATACTCCAGATGTGGCCTCACTAGGGCAGAATAGAGGGGGAGGAGAACCTCTCTCGACCTACTGACCACCCCTCTTCTAATGCACCCCAGGATGCCATTGGCCTTCTTGGCCACAAGGGCACATTGCTGGCTCATGGTCATCCTCCTGTCCACCAGGACCCCCAGGTCCCTTTCTCCTACACTGCTCTCCAGCAGGTCAGCCCCCAGCCTGTACTGGTGCATGGTGTTGTTCTTCCCCAGATGCAAAACTCTGCACTTGCCCTTGTTGAATTTCATTAAGTTTCTCCATGCCCAACTCTCCAGCCTATTAAGGTCTCGCTGAATGGCAGCACAACCTTCTGGTGTGTCAGCCACTCCTCCCAGTTTAGTGTCATCAGCAAACTTGCTGAGGATACATTCTGTACCCTCATACAGGTCATGGATACAGGTCATGATAGATACAGGTCATGACCTGCTTGCACTCTGCCCCGTACAGACCTAGGCAAATGTGAGAGTCCTGCCCTTGTGAGCTCAGCTTGGCTTTAACAGAAGTGGAAAAAGTGTTTTGAATGAACCAGTTAAGGAATAACAACCATTCAACATGTGACATTCACTGTACTGAATATATTATCCAGTATTGGAACCATTCAAGTTTCACAAAGAACCTAATGTAAAATCTTGGTTTTTTAACTAATTTTGGTTGGGCTACAGCTAGGAGAACATGGTGGGTGCTATAATAATATAAATAACTATTCTTATTGATGGATTTTAACTGTCAGAATCCTTTTTTTGCATTGCTGAAAAAGTGATAGAAAAGTAGATCCTAATGATAAGGACACCAGGCTGCATCTCAGTGATCCTCTGAGTGTCACAGGGAACCTGAATATATAATCCTTTCCCTAAGTAACATACTGGTAGTTGCTTTGAGAAGACCTAGGGGAGAAGACACTTGTCATTCAGAGAAAGTTTAACTGCTTCTTAAAAAAAAATCCAAAACAAACAAAACATCATGATTTAGTCTGGTGGAATAACTTCATAAAAAATGTCAGATGTGGAACAGCAGCTCTCAACCTCTGGACACTCTGTGAAATCTTGCTTTGTGCTACCTCACTTCAGGCCTCACAGTCTTGAGACTGGCATAAAGTAAAACCTTTGATGAGAAGATTCTAATTCCAAACCTTTCAGCTTCAACACCTCTGCTGTCTCAGTGAAGCACAGCATGTAGAATACTTGCTCCAGTGACCTTACAGTCTTCATGAGATTAATTCTCTTGGACTGAAAGTGGGGAATTTGCAACATTTATGCATTGTTCTATTCTTTTCTTCTTTGAAAAGCATACAGATATCTCAGACCACTTCTCTGTCCTATTCCTTACTATCGCTGTGGCTTTATGCCAGCAAAAAATAGTGCTTCAGCCTCTCATTGTGATCCTGCGCCAAGTACAGCAACGTGAAGGAAGCATCAACATAATCAGCACAATGTAACATCTCTGAGCCAGCAGGGATATGTCACAGCTTTATGTAGAATTCCCTATCTTTTTATTTTATTATAGAGACCACAGACTGGGATATTATGGGTCACTCAAAGGTCATGTTACAAAAAGCAGCTTCTTTTTGGAAAGATGAGCCCCTTTTTACTATGCTATTAGATTATTTTCCTTCTCTCAGTTGACTGCATGAAGGTGCAGAATGAATGTTTGTTTTCTGAATTCCTTAAAAATCTTCTCCCTGTACTTTTTCTTTCCCCTTTGGCACCTATTTGGAAAGAGGAACTTCCACAGTTTAGAATAAGATTTGACTCCCTGGCCCCACAAATAGCAGTCTTAGGCTATACTGTTAGCTGACACACTCAGTGAAAAGCAGTAGTACTTGCACTCCTACATGCCAAAATTACACGTGATTATCAGATTTGTGCTTCCAAGCATGCTTGTACATGTGACATCATCTACCTGGACCTGTGCAAAGCACTTGATACCGTCCCGCATGACATCCCTGTCTCTAAATTAGAGACACATGGACTTGATGGATGGATCACTTAGTGGATAAGAAATTGGCTAGATGGTCACACTCAAAGAGTTGTGGTCAACGGCTCAATGTCCAAGTGGAAATTGATGATGAATGGCATTCCTCAGGGATCGGTATTGGGACCAGTTCTCTTTAACATCTTTGTTGGTGACATGGATGGTGGGATCAGGTGCACCGTCAACAAGTTTGCCCTCAATACCAAGCTGTGTGGTATGGTCAACATGCTGGAGGGAAGGGATGGCATCCAGAGGAACCTTGACAGGCTTGAGAGGTGGGCCCATGTAAACTGCATGAAGTTCCACAAGGCCAAAGGCAAGATCCTGCACCTGGGTCAGGGCAATCCCATGCACAAGTAGAGTCTGAGTATAGAACATATTGAGAACAGCCCCGAAGAAAGAACCTGGGGGTGTTGGTTGATGAGAAGTTCAACATGAGCCAGCAGTGTGCACTTGTAGCTTAAAAAGCCAACGATATCCTGAATTGTATCAAAACCAGTGTGGCCAGCAGGTCAAGGGAAGTGATTTTACCCCTCTACTCTGTTCTTGTGAGACCCCACCTGGGGTACTGTGTCCAGTTCTGGAGTCCCCAGCATAAGGACATGGAGCTGTAGGAGTGAGTCCTTAGGAGGGCCATGAAAATGATCAGAGGACTGGAGCACCTCTCCTATGAAGACAGGCTGAGAGAGTTGGGATTGTTCAGCCTGGAGAAGAGAAGCCTCTGGAGAGATGTTGTATCAGCCTTCCAGCACCTGGAAGGCGCTGTAACAATAAAAGGCACTCTGAAGTTCATTTTGTACTTGAGAATCTCCACAATAGCACATTCAAAACTACTGATGGAGTGATCTTATAGGAAACTGTGGTAGATATTACCTGACTAGAATTGCCTTGAAAAAAATTTTAAGCATTTCAGCATGTTTTATTTTGTATAGCCAGAAAACTTGGAAGATGTGGAAAGGTGCAAAGAGCTCTCTCAAATATCAGAAGATATTTTCATCCTGGAGAAGAGAAGGCTCCAGGGAAACCTTATAGCAGCCTTCCAGTACCTGAAGGGTCTACAGAAAAGCTGGAGAGGACTTTTTACAAGGACATGGAGTGATAGCACTAAGGTAATGGTTATAAGCTGAAAGAGGGGAGATTTGGATTGGATATTAGGAAGAAATTGTTTCCTGTGATGGTGGTGAGACACTGGCTCAGATTGCCCAGAGAAGCTGTGGCTGCCCCCTCTCTGAAAGTGTTCAATGCCAGATTAGATGGGGCTTTGAGCAACCTGGTCTAGTGGAAGATGTCCCTGTCTGTGTCAGGGGAGTTCAAACTCGATGATCTTTATTGTACCTTCAAATCCAAACCATTCTAGGATCCTATGATATATTCACACCACTGTAGTACTGTGGTTCTAATTATACATTTTCCAAAAAGAATCTACTTGCGTCTAGAGAACAAGTCCTGTGAGGAGTGGTTGAGCTAATTGAGGTAGTTTAGTCTGGAGAAAAGAGGTTCAGGAGAAACCTTACTGTTCTTTAGAACTATCTGAAAGCAGGTGGTAATGAAGTGGATGTAGGCCTCTTCTCCCAAGTTACAAGTAGCAGGATGAGAGGAAACTGCCTCAAGTTGCACCAGGGAAGGTTTAGGTTGGATGTTAGGAAAAATTTCTTCACTGAAAATGATATTAGGCACTGGAACAGGTTGCCCAGGGAAGTGGTCGAGTTACCATCCTGGAGGATATTCAAAAGTTGTGTAGTCAGGGTACTTGGGGACATGGTTTAGTGGTGGACTTGGTAGTATTAGGTTTACTGTTAGACTGGATGATCTTAATACTCTTTTCCAACCTAAGTGATTCTATGATACTATGATTCTATGATTCTGCTTTTTGCTGGATCACTCATATGTCTCTTGATACTACATTTTTACACTCCTGCTCTCTTCCTGGCCCAGTCCTCTCTCTTTGCTGCCTGCACATGTTGTGCCTCTACCACTCTCCTCCATTTCTGTTCCTCTCTCTAGAGCTGGGACAATGCTAATTGATGCCATTTTGGTTCCAACAGCACAGAAGAAGGGCGATAGTGTGAATTTATCAAGGGTGAAATTATACCTCACCACCATGACTGTCTTCAGGACAGAAAAATGGTTGTTGTTTAGCTTGATTCCAGGAAGGGCTTTGACACAGACCTCCAGAACATTTCAATAACCAAGCTGGTGAAATATGGACAGTACAAATGGATGGTTATGTTGGTGAAAGATTAGTAGAACCACCATATCCAAGGGTTGTGATCAGTGGAATGAAGTTGAGCTGGTGGTGTTTACTAGTGGTGTCCCACAGGGATCAATACTGGGCCCAGAAAAGTTTAATGCCTTCATTATTGAGAGGAACATTGGGATGGAATACACCTTCAGGTAATTTGCAGACTGTATCAAATTGGGAGGAGCAACCGTACACTGGTGGGCAGAGCTGCTAGTAAGAAGGATCTCTACAAGTTGAAGAATGCTCTGACTGGACTCTCAAGAAGTTAAAAAAAGGCAAATGAAAAATTCTGCATCTGAGATGAGTTAACCCTATGCAACAGTGCAGGCTGTGGGCCAATTGGATAAAAAGCAGCTTTGTAGAAAGAGACCTGGGGGTCCTGGTGGACAGCAGGTTGAACACGAGCCAGCAGTACTCATGTGTTCATTCCCTACTGGGAATGGTCCCTGGATCATGCTGACTTCTGAACCATATTTGGGCATTGTTTGAGAGAATACTAGTTGGCAAGGGCTTGAAGCATGCCAAGGGCACTTCACAATTTAGCAGTATAGATGATTATGTGCCAGTGCCTGGGAATGATCCGTGGCAGCATTTAGTTTAATAGTGTACACCTAACAGGTAAGTCTACAAGCTGGGAGAGAGGGAGAGTATCAACATGAGATTCCCATCCCACAACTGGAAATGGAAGAGAAGAGTGTATTTCAAGGGTTCTTTTCACCCAAAATCCCTTGTCCAAAGTTTTAATAGTAATGCTTACACTGAGGTGTAGCCACAGATGCTTTGGCATTGGCATCATGAAAGATTCAGTCAGTATCAACCGGCACCCATCTGAACCAGGCACAGGTCAACACTTCCTCAAGATTTCATTTCTGAATCTTCCCCTCTGCTGACCATAAGCATTAGATGCTCCCTTAGCTCTAGTATATTCCTGTTCAAGCACATTTTATGTTACTTTTATGTCCAGCTTGTAAATCATGTGTGGGTGGTTTTTGAAAAACTGCTTGGTTTGCCCAAGATTTCCAGATGTGTAACATGCCTTTTAATAATGAAAGGACCTGGCACTCCTGTACAATTATTTACCTGTGGGTCATGAATGAAAATACAGTATTATAGGACTTTTTATCAAGGATCGATGAGTGTCTGGAAGTCTCAAATATAACTGTTTGCAGCATGAAACTCAGTCATGGGGTAGCCAAAGGTTTCCAAACAGCCTCAGATTTCATACATTTTCACAATAAATGTAATGCTTTCAGGAATAGTTTGACTTAGCCTATATATGGCAAAAGCTACTGTCACCTGGGAAGTCCCTGTGCTGAAGAGTGACCCCTCCTTCCTCTACCCAAGGAGGCAGCTGGGGCAAGCTGCCCCTCTTGCTCCCCTGCGGGTGGCCCTGACTGCTTTCTCTTCTTTCTGTTTTTGGGAGTAAGGCTGATCTGTTCTGAAACACATGACTGTAATTGTACGCAAGTGGCCATGGACAATATATATTAATTTAAACAGGAAGGGGATTAGGTTTACAAGCTATCCCCTCCCCCTTTACATATTTGGTACAATTTCCTGCTATTGTTGTAGATTTCTTTTATGAAGCAATAGAAAACTTTGATGTAGAATTAACTGAACCTGTTTTACATATTCAGTTTTTGTTGGCAGTGGTTTTATGCTCCTGGCTTTGGTCTCAATGCACTACATACACCAAATGGGAATTTTCAAACATTAATAGATACATTTTAAATAAGGAAGAAAATATAAACTCTAAGCCCACCTACTGTTTGCATGGCAAGATTTAATAGGGTGATTTCTTAGCATGCAGGAACATGGACTTAGTTATAAAAGTATTGGAAATCCATTAGTTGTTTTTAGATCCACACATACACCCACATATTTATGTATGTACAGAAGCTTCTATAGCAAGTGAGAAAGAATTAAATTTAGGCCAAACACTTGCCCTCAGAGAAACCAATCAGAAAAATCTGTCTGGGAGCATGAAATAGAGATAGATAGAAAGATGATCCAGAGAGATGAGCACTAGCACAAGATGATCCAGAGCAGAAATTGACTGTGTTTCACTGTCATAATAATATTGATAATATTTTATTTTGGGCATCTTTGTAAAAAAAAAAACCAAAACTAAAAACCAAAACAACCCAAAAGCCTATGGAAAACATATGACAGTGGCATTTCTTTTCAAGAAGAAATAACTAGCACTTAACTGTGCAACCCTAATTTTACTTATGCTGTGTCATGCTCTAGACAAACTATTACCACCTGGTTTGAAGAAAGTTATTTCTGCTGGTACCTCAGCAGAGGTTAAAAATGCAGTTCACAGGGAAAAATGATTAAAAAATTATCTGAGACTCAAGTGGAAAAAAAATGATAGTTCAAAATCATTGTATTTCCACATCTTGGTAATAGCACACTCTTGTGATCACTTATCTCAGAAAGGGCAGAGAAGGTCTAGAGTACACATAGGTAAAGAGAACAAAGATAATCATGTCTATGAATGAGCTGGCTTAGGTTCAATATTTAGGTGCAAATTCAGTTCCTCAAAAGGGCATAAGTTTTTGTTTTTCTTTCCAAACCTTTCCCAAAAAAATAATTGACACAGCTATTGGAATAAGGTTTTCCCCGCCTTCTGTATTTTTGAAATGTAAGATGCTGAAATTGCATTAAGAGGGGGCCTTATGAGAATGGAAATATTTTTCATTTTTGCTACCGAAAAGCTTTCTTAAAATGAGAAGTTTTAAAATATTTGACTTGGAAATCATTTCTTCTTTTAAAAATGATGTAATGTTCCATACATAATGCACAAAAGGTTTTCAATTTGTTTCAGGCTCTCACATTGCTGTATATTGCATTATTAAAACTGGGTAACATCGAACTAAAATTTCACATAAAAGCTTATTTTTAATATTCTTTTCTTGTGTTTTCTTCCTTGTTCTTCTTGTAGAGGTTTTTGAAGGAAAAGAGGGTTTGAGAGAGAGAGAAAGGAAAAAATAGATATTTCTATAGAGCAGTTTACCTCATCCCAAAGCTGGCATTCAAAATAACACAGACTGCCAGTGGTGGTCACTTCTCTGCTGGCTACAAAGGGAGCTGGATGACTGGTCCAGAGGTACCATCTGAATTGCCAACGTCTAAAGGTAGGTGAGCTGAATCCTACACACTGGTCCTGTGGATGGGGAACAAGAGACAACCGAGGCTTCCTTTCATACTTTTAATTGTAGTACTGTGGTTAAGGATGAGATAACGAGACTCATTGGGACACTGGTTTAATTTGCTCAATAACAAGTGGCATTTCAAGCAGGAAAGTGCTGTTACACAGGTATAAATCTCACATAGTGATGATTAGACCGATTGAAGACGCAGACCTACTGAAATTTCTTTGCAGATGGGAGAGGGAATGGAAGGGAGCACTCATGCACAGATTGAACCCAGAGCCAGGCGCAGGTTTTCTCTGTAACTGCTCTGACTGGGACCAGGGATCAGTAACTGCGAGGTGGTTGGGCTGGAATGTGTCATTAAAACTATGGAAATGCCATTTTGTGAGCCTCTTGTTCCCTGAATAAGCATGCAGCTGACATGCCTTTGAAGTACATGCAGCTGCACATATTTACTCCTTTTCTGCCTGATATGCGAAAGGAGATTTATATTTCTCTGCTAACTCTGTGCTTTTCTTCTCCCACAGCTCTCATCTCTAATTGTTTGGCTATTAATTAATAATATACTACACAGGATTAGGTAATCAGGAAAATTGGCATCATTTACAGCAGCATTTACTACATTTATCTTTGTTTTTAGACTTAAATTTCATGTTTCATTCCAAGGTTTTACAACCACATTTTTATTTCCATGCCTTTGCTAATGAAGACTGTTTGTGGCCAAAATACAGCATAAAATAAAACTTTAGGATCTTAGCTGCAAGTTGGTGTAAGGTCATTAGATTTGGCAGTCAAGCTATAGTTACTTGGAGTTCAATACCCAGTGATTGTTTCCAATTTGATACACTTGGGCATTTGCAACAATAAATGTTAAGCCTTCAGATTTTACAATATTGTAAGTTCCAGGGAAGTGTTAAGACTGAATATAGGTTCAGTTTTTACCTCCCTTGAATGAATGTTTTTCTTGCTGTTCTTGAACTTCTTGCTGCTAGTGAAGCTGTCTCCTGGAGGATAAAGAAGGAAAGTTTTGTTTCATGGAATGACACCATTTTGAGCTCAACAGCTAAACAGAGCAGAATCAGATTGGCATGAACATAGCATCTGTCTAAGAGAACTTGTACACTTCAAACTTAGGTCTAACGATTCAAAAAGTGACATTGCATTCCTCAAATAAGCATTGAAACATTATTTCAATGCAATATTAGGAAAGGAAGGATGATACAATCTTTCAGAGCAGTAAGAATCTGATCACTTTTATTTTCTTGTTTGGGGTATTTCTGTGAAGTGAGAGAGTTTGAGGTCTTGGGTCCTAGCCTTTTCTTCCAACCTCTGTACTTCCAGCTTTCTCCTTTCACTATTGACTAAATAGTTCTTCCTCATTGTCAAAGCCTTGACACTTTCTTTTGATTTTTGCTTCTTCCTTGATACATAGGATTCATAGTTATATTTTACCAATTAAATCTTTGTAAGATCTAATAACTCCAATTTTTTTCCTATTGTACCATTGTCTAGATACACTATTGACTTTCAACACGTATTTTGTTCTCTATCAGCCCATATAAAACACTGGACAAAACAGCTGTCAGTAATTAGCTGTCTGCCTAAATACAGGTGCCATGTCTATGCATGGTAAGCATGAGAGACTTTAAACATAAGAGGAGTTTTTGTGCATGTAGATGAATGTGTTTTATAATACTACCATTTTCAAACAAAATGTTTCAAAATTAAGTCAGTGACTGCTGAGTTGAGATAAATCACAGCTAGATCTCAACAACTCCTAACACAATTCTTGTAACACCAGTACTGGCTCATGGCTGGCTCAATTTTCACTAATGAATAGCAGAAGAACCAAAATACTGTTTTCACTTTGCATTGCTCCAGCACTTGTTAATTGTGTGGGTCCAAATTTAGCCACTAAGAAAGTAAGTGGACTTACTGATAAGCTGGCCTTTTTATTCTGTAACGTGTTATAAAATTCATGAGCTTTTCTTGCAGGCAGTATCTTGTCACCAACCGTAGTTATTATAGCTTGTGTATTTTAAAAATAGTCCATTAATGAGTAGTCTGACAGTAAATTTCTGAAAGTTACTCTATGGTGCAAATAAAAAGAATAATTCAGATCTTCAAAATTAGGAAGTGAGAGAAGTATTTATTTTATAGTGAACATCCAAAATCCTGAGAACATATGTCTGAGACATAATAGGAGCACATGTTTACTGTTGTGTATATTGAAGTCTTGACCTGGCTGCATACTCATGATAAAATTGTCACAAGATCTATTTAGGCAAATGATCATGCAAGCTTGAAAATATGGATCAGCTATTTGAATCTGTTATTGGTAACCACATTCTAATTCAGTATTTAATACACATATTTATTTAATGGGCAAGTCCTGCCTATGTTTAGGCAAGACAGATTCCTGCAGAAGAGTTGGGGAAGTTCTAAAAAAAAAGAATAAATTCCTCCTTTGATGCGAGAATGAGGCTATCCTGCAGTGATCAGATTAATTTGCCAACTGACCACAGTTTTGAAGGCTAGCGGCATGCTTTGCACATACTGTGAGCCATTGACTTTATCAGATAAAAGTTTAGTAGTTCTGAATAAACTTAAAAAGTGAATCAGGCGCTCTGTGTTGACATGAGCTGCTTTCTCTAAGCAACTTTTAAAACTTCTTACCAGGCTTTCTCTTTTGAGAAATTATATGTTTGTGGGATTCCAAAAGTTCCTCAACCATTTTTCTCTACTCTCCCAAGTTTAAAGTGTTTCTGGTAATTTCTGATACTCTGAGATAATTCAAGGTTCAGTGAGGATGAGAAAGCATAAACATGACTGAATTTTGTGATTAGGGATCTCAGATTTATAAGGGGAGATCTTAAAGCCAGTCCTGGCTTTAAAGGATTGGATAAAATATAGAAGCATCCCTTGTACGGATGCAGCAAATGAGATGGATCCTCAAACCATTAAATTATGTGATTATACATCAACCTATAATCTCCTTTTTGCCTAATAACCCTTTGTATGAAGAAGAACTTGAGAAGGAAATGAGGAGAGAACGCCCTTGGCCCACAGATCTATTTCTGTCTTTTTTCAAACTTCCTATTTCAAGTCTTCTGGTGGGAGACAAAAGCCATGGGTTCAGATGTCTAAAAGACTAAAGAAAGAGCTGAAATGGCGTCTCTCACAGCCTAGCCGAATGCTGAGATCACTGTGCATGGTCAAGAAGTGCAGTTTTATGCAGTAACTGCCAAGAACAAAAGTCACGGACGATTCTGTTTTCCTTGAACAGCCTGGTGTCCTGCTTCTCTGTGACTGAAATGTGCTTCCTGTAAAACCTCCAATTCCCTCACATAACACAATAAGCATTTAAAAAAAAAAAAAGAAAAAGAAAACACGTGAGTTGGCTCTATTATTATTTTTTTTTTAATATCCTCAATGAAGGCCAGGAGAATTGAAGGAGCTAGGCCGCTGAGTCCTCAACACAGGATGATACCTTGGAGCACTGGTAGTCTTTAAGAGCATGTGAACAGCCTGTCAGCAGGCAGTGGTAACCACCAACAGCAAACTTCGACACCTCCTTGACATTTCAAGCTCCTCTGGGTCAGAGGAACTTTGACCTCTTTGCTGTCAGGGGTAAAATCTTTCTTGACTTCAGCTGGGTCAGGATTTTGCACATATTTTAACTGCCAAAAGCCATAGCTGTACAAGGCCTTTACCTCTGTGTACACAACACTGCAGTGAAGGCACTAGGCTAAGACTCAGGGGATGTGAGGTCAGCTTCCAACTCTGTGAATTATTTCCCCCTACAAATGGTTCCCCTGAAATGTCTGGCAAGGCACTTTATCTGTTGTGTTTTCTCCCATTTTCTCATGGTTTATCTGTTCTCATAAACTCTCTAGAGAGAGTCTGTCTCTGTGTATATTCACACCTTCTAATGCTTTGCCTCTGGTTTTGGTTGAAATTATTATTTGTAATACAAATAATGTTTATTTATAATTCAGCTTTACTAAACCATCCATGCCAACATCATAATACTTTAACGATGTCTATTTCCAGGTCACCAAAGCATCTTGCAATCATTACATAAGCACGCCACCTAACTTTTGATATTTAGTCTGAACAGCTAGGGCTGAGAAAGCCAAAACAGTTAGCATTTGAGTCTGCTGTCTTGAATCAGGTGAAGCCCCTTAGATGTCTATTACCCTGCTCCTCTTGTGGTTTTGCTACCAATATGTGAAGATATTCATGGAACTCCTGTTTTACTTGAGACCTCTCTAAGATCTGTGAATATGGACTAACAAATACCCACATATATTTTTTAAGATTAATGTTTGATCAAACTGCTTCCCAAACAGAGCTATTTCTGGGATAAGGAGATCCAGGTTCACACATCACTGGGTTTGCAGATGCAAATAATCCAGTTTCAGGGTTTGCCTATATATCAAGATTAATCTACAGGTTGGGAAAAAAAAACAAAACAAAACACCACCACAGATAATCAAGACAACCATGTCTATCCCAGCGTGCAATGAGAGTCTCATATACACATCTCAAGATAGATTCTTCACATGTTCAATACAGATGAAATTTGACCTATTTTTCCTACCTTAGAGGTCATTGCTGTATATCTGCTGATATTTAGTGCATCTGCTTGCTTTCCCTTAATAGTCTAAATGCTTCCATTAGGTTCAGAGTGAACAGCAATCCTGAAGACAACAATGAAATCTGAGCTACAGAGACAGCAGGAAATATTTGCAAGCTGTGCGAGGTCCAGCAGTGACACTTAAACAAAACATCACGTTTTGCAGGAGAACACTGCATGCTGATCACTTATGAACTAGACCCCCTCCCCTTTGTTTCGGAGAGGAGACAGTGTTCATCTCAAAGGGGAAGATGAACTACTTATTCAAAGGACTACATGGAAAATTAAACCACACGCACAAAAAGAAAAGCTTCCCTGTGTTAAAAGAACAGATGAAGGCATCTAAGAAAGAATGAGAGGAAAGGAGAGAAATATGGTGGAGGAGGTTATTTGCATTGCCTGAATTCAGACATCCAGTTCAGGCTTCTTATAGACAACTGAGACAGCTAAGCTTCTGCAGAGGTCCCTTTGGGGTCCATTTTTTATTACTTTAGAGGAATTGACTTCCTAGTTTAAGGTAGTTAGACTATGTGAATGTCTCCCAAACTGTTACCTTTTAACAGCATCACTAGGAGGATTTTATTGTCTATGATATTTACTTGCATCATAAATCCAAATAACAACAGTGGCTTTAAGAAATGGAGAATAAAAAGGGGATAATGTATTGCCTAATAATGACCTAGTTACTTTAGTGTAACTTCCCTTTTTATTTTGACATCTGTAAGAAAATACAAGACATTTGCACTTTTTCAGGCTGGTCCCTCCAAGAAAAAAGCCAAGCTGAGACACTGAAAGGTGAGGAGTAGTCTTGAAAACAGGACTGAGTAATCTGAGTCAGATGATCTGTACACTATCTATCCACTCCTTTGGCTGTTTCCTCAGCTTCAGCCTGAGCTGGAATGTTCACACTGCTTAAGAAAGGGTGAGCTGACCAAACAGGCTAGGGAGCCATCCACAGGTACTGAGTGTGCTTGAGTACCTAGCTGAAGCTTGTGCCGTGGTGGGTGTTCATGGTGCAGACTTGAAAGTTAACAGCTTTTTGGTGTACAAGTCTGGTCCTGAGAAAGGGCTGAAATCCTCACTGATCAGGCACTGCAGACATATCCATGGAACCTCCCATGCTGTAACCAGGAAAGAACCCCACCAGCACAGCTCTCCCTCTGGTGCACTGAAACGTGTGGACTCTGAGGGAGTAGGAGGGTGTCCCAAGCTCTGCAACCTAAAAAAGTTCCTGTTTTCCAGTGAAGAAGCACAGATCTTGCCCGGGGTGTTTTGTTAAAAGTGGAAGCTTTCCTCCACTGCTTGTCCCACAGGATTTAATTACAGTCTCAGATACTTGTCTTTTCTCTGCTCCATTCTTCCTGCCAGCAGTTATTCTTTGCTCAGACCAAGTCTAATTTTTCAGAATCAGTTTGCTAGTGGATATTTGTTGCCATTAAATCCTCCAGGCTCAGGAAGGGTATTTGATCCATGCCCTCCATTTTCTCCATGGTTCATTGGCTGTTTCTAACCCCTACTCCCCACAGAATAAACTGTTCAAATGTGTTATTGCCTTTGGGACAACTGTGAGGGTCTTGCTGTCTTGTTACTGCCACTAAGCTCCCAGGTTTGACCCCTGTGTCAGTGGCATGGTTAGAACATGGGACATATTAGAAATAGGTTAGCGTATGACAGGTTTGTATCAATTAGGACATGACTACTTTTTTAAAAATGCAGAAATTTGTGTAGGAGTTTACTGCACCAACATGAAATCAAAAGGAGCATTTACAAGAGCAATTTACTGCTTAAAGCATGTTGCAAAAATATGGCAGTAAAGATAAAAAAACAGACTAATCCAAGATGGTGCAACAGCTTTCATCATCCAATCTCATAAATGTCTAATCCCACTCTCCTTCAGACAATGTTTATTTTCATATAAATTCCTTTAAACTGTAGTGTTGCTCTTTTCTTAAACATGACTAATTGTTTTATGCTACCCTTGTGAGCCCAGTTTTCATCATAGCGTGTTTTCATATCGTGTGACCCAGCTGATGTGGCTATTCCATCCAGTTAAGAAAAGGAGGTATTGTAATATATTTCTAAGGCATGTGGATGTTTCCATCAGATATCCATTCCCTGTGTTTCCCACATTTTCCTAGAGCAGAAGCATATTTGTGATTTCGTTCCACTTTTTGAGGGTTGAGCAAGAGGAAATAATTGAATGGACAACAATCATGTTCCTGGACTTCTGTCTATCTGAACATTAGGTGTTCTACATGGTTTAAAAGTGAACAGAGTAGTTTCATGCCAATTACAGCTAAATTTTTAAGAGCTACTGTGATAAAATTATTCTCAGCCCAGAGTATGAGACAGCTCTGGTCTCCCAGGTTCAGTCCAGTAGGGTAAGTGGGTTTCTGAGTAATTATTTTATCTCTCAATAATCTCTTAATTTAGGAAATTTGCTGTAACCTGCAAATGGGTTGGGTACATCCCTGGAAATTGTTCAACTTTTCATGCTTCCCAGCTTGTTTTGGGGGTATGCTGCTGTGACTGCAGATCTCTGCTTCTCTCATCTGTCCTACCCTGCGCAATAAGGTCATTACCAGTTGAAAAAAGGATCAGGTATTGTTCAGTGCAAATATCAATAACCAGAAAGCAGAAATACCTTCTTCCCTCTATGTTCCCAGAAGGAAGGCACAATTTAGCATAAAGTTTACTTCTCCTGTTGAACAGAGAGTTAACAATCCCTATTAACAGCAAATGTTTATTTCCAAAATACCAGTATTGTGATACAACATCTGTTATTAAAAAAACCCCTACTTTTAACTCTTAGCTTACATTACAAAACTATTTCTAAATATGTTCCCATTAGACCATGAATGTGATAAACTAAAAGAAAACAGTTTTGCATTCCTCTCAGGCTCTCTCAGTTCCTCACTATGATTGCATTTAAACATGGCTTTGCAGAGAATAATTCAACAAGATAACTTCTGTTCATGAAGCTGCTTGGAGGTACATGTGACTGCAGAATGAAGCAGAGGACTGATTTCTTGGCAGAGTTCTCCATGATTACAAAGTGCATGCTTTTAATTCATGCATATATATGCATATATTTGTGTGTAAATTTGTGTCTGTACATACAATATATATAACTATGTATAAATATTAAGCAAAACATAGTAGCTTAAGTAATAAAATCATACACACTACATTGGGATGAACACTAAGTTATGTGTTATCTTATCAGAACCCTGCAGTAAGTACATTTTAAACACATTTTTTCAGGGCTGTGTATTTCACATACATCATTCAAAGGATATCACCAGATTTTAGTAAGAAATTTCAATGTTTTTATTACATTCATATGGGAAGCATAACTTTGCATTCCTACATGTTTACTGCCCTTTTCATAATACCCCAGTTGTCAGGAAAAAACAGGAAAATACTAAAAGAAAAACAGTTTAGATTAAAAGACTGAGCCCCCCTATGGTTATTCTCAGATCCATGAAATTCTTTCTTCTGGGGATTTCTCTGATGGATGTGGAGGCTCATTGCCTACCCACAGCACTGGCAGGAAACCCCACACCTTGAACAGGATGACCTCAAAGAAGCTGCTGAGTTTTCTGGCCCCTTTTTCAGGATTTTTTATGCTGGGGCCAGAGCTGCATTGTGTGAACATTAAAGATTTCATGGTGTTCTTCAAAAAGGATCAAGCCCTGCACTCCTTAACAGCAGTCCGTTTTGCCTCAGGAATTAAAGACAGTAGGAACTGACCTCAAGAGACGACTTCTCTCCAACACTGATGAGAATTTTCTTTCCCCTGTGTCTGCTATTTTACATGCCATATACTAGCTGTTTCCCTGTTCCTTACAACCCCAAAGGCAATTCCATTTTTTCTGTGTATTACACTTGTTGTTTTCCCAAAATTTTGGGTTCATTCATGGGAACTTCATAATAATTATACTGACTCCGACTCCAAATTACATTAAAGTCTCTTTACATTTAGTTTATAAGGCCCCTTTACACTGTTGGAATACTATAAGTGGATCTCAGTGTAAATGAAAACCAATCCCTTGTTTTTTGTATTTTTCTTCAAAGCACCATGTTTGTTCCACGATGCAAAATAAAACAGAACAACCATGACAAAAAACATGGTGCATATGTCTCCTTCTCTTAGCAAGGAATGTCCTGAGAACTGGTACTACCAAAGTTTTATTATCTTTCATAAAACAGATCTTAGAACCATTTACTAGACACAATGGAGTGTCATTAAAAAATTAAACTAAACAACTGTTGTCCAAACAAATACGCAAAGTACATTTTGTGATCCATTACCTCATTTTTATTGCATTTATCCACTTTATTGCTGCTTTGCTGATCAGTAATTTGTGATGGGTTTTCCAGTCATTAGTGACAATTAACAAAATCGAACCACAAAAATGATAGAACAACGGAAAAGGAAATCTATTTTTAAAATGTTTTATCCAAAAGAGTGCTCCATAGTACTGGTCCCTATGCTTTAGGAATAACGATGTCCTTTAGATATGATAAAATTACTGTGCTTGACCAACAGCAGGAAAAAAAAGGAAGGAAGAAAAACAGATATCACACAGCTACTCAGCTTCTCAATGGAAAGAGATTTCTGTTAGAAACATTTCTACATTTTCTGTGAAAAATTGAGGGTTTTTTCTATCGCAAAATTTGTTTCTTAAGTAAATTTCATTTTTTTTTTTTTTTTAAAGAGGATACACAAAATCCAAAAGTATTCTTTTGAAAGCTAAAATGCTGTTTCAAAGGAATTGCGTGTCTTGAAAATGGAGGTCCTGAGTGGCTGATGTTGCCCCTGTTCTTTAACGGTACTTGGCTGAAATCTTCCAGAAAACTTTGTGTCAACAGTACACCCTGATTTCAACAATGTGGAGACAACTGCTCTGTGGGAGAAACTTCTTGTACTTTAGACACATTTTCCATATATTTCCAGAACACTTATTTCCAAGACAAGCTGGTCTTTCACTGAAAACATGAAGTTTTCTTCTAAAAATAATGAAAATAATATCCATTTTAAGGACTGAAACCCATTTTCCAACCCATTTTCTCAGTAAGGAATTAACTGAGAAAGAGCAAATGGCTGGAGGACTAGATTTTAAGGAAAAACCTTGGAAATTTTTTGTGATTTTTGTGAAAATCAATGACTTTTCAAACTCTTCACTTGCTCCTTGTGTTACTAGTTTTTAAAAAACAAACAAACAAACAACATGAAACAAGAACTTATTTTGGTAGTTTTAAACAAGGTGTACATACTAGATTGATCCCACTTTAGGTATGCAGCTGTGTTATTTAAATAAGAACCAAGGCTTATTTTGTGTCTAGTGGCAAGCAATGTACTTGTCTAGAAGACTGTTCAGTTTTAGTTGTTCTGATTCAGCCTTTGCAGATCCCTATCTCTTTCTATTGATATCTATGTCAGGTGTCTTCTGCCTGAAGCCAAGTGTGCAGAATATCCACATGTATGAGCAACAGATGTGATGAGCACAGGATTTATTGGAACAGAGGTGATCAGCCTAATAGGAAATGAGAACTTTGTGGACCACTCATCTCCCTTTTGCAATCTCTTCAGAGAGGTGAGACTCAACCATCTCCAGACTTGCAAATGGTATTATACAGCTTCATGGAGATGATTTAGAAAACTCATTGAAAGAATATGCATGACTTAGTTGTACATATGGTTTTGTCAGATTACAGTTTCTGCTGTCATTTGTGGCATTGTCTTTTTTTTTCTTGTTCTATTTTCATGTTTTCAATAGAGCATTCTCTTTAATTATAGTGTAGTATCCCCTTTCAGTAAGAAAAGAATTTAAATGAACTTGTGAAAAAACAAGGGACTGGAAAACAAGAGACCAATTGAATTGGTCCCAGCTTTAGCACAATGCTTTATAGATTTTAGAAGATTCACCTTCCTATCTCTGGAGCTTACTTCACCTCCCTGTAAAGCTTAAGTAGTACTTTTCCCTATGTATGTTCTCCCATCACAGAAAGGATAAGAAAATGAATTAATCACTTGTAACAGGTTTTCTTGTTCTTCCTGTCTGTATCACTGGAGTGCATTCTGACAAACCCAATATATTTTAGTCTAATTGTTACATTATATTAATAAAATAGTGTCAAAATTCAGTCACTGTACCCAGGATCAACTGGTGAATTCTGCCCACAACTCTTAAATTATTTTAGCCTCCACAACAAGATGACTGCTTATTACTGTTTATTTGCAATAATCCCTGGTACAAGCTAGACTGTAAACTCTCCAAGAGTCTTTCAGGTGAGAGTTTGCTTGGGCTGTTCAAGCTACTCAGAAGTAGAGGTGATCAAGATCCAGCTGCACTGACTGCATTTGTGTTTTTAGGCTGTTTAATGTATTGGTATAGACGAAGCCTTTAAGAAAGGATGGGATGGGGTGAGATAGGATAGAGTCAATCATAAAATCATAGAATCATAGAACTGTTTGGGTTAGAAGGGACCTTAAAGATCATCCAGTTAACCCCCCTGCCATAGGCAGGGACACTTTCCACTAGACTGGGTTGCTCAAAACCCTGTCCATCCTGGCCATGAACACTGTCAGAGAGGGGGCAGCCACAGCCTCCCTGGGCAACCTGTTCCATAGGATAGGATATGATAGGATAGGAGCCTTGTAGATTGCCCATTGTTTACCCATGCTCATACTGCTATAGGGCACAAATCTCTGCAGAGTTCCTTAGAACTTCAGAGAATCCAACTTACTGACAAGTAAGAAAAGGTGCATAACGTATAAACCAAGTTTTTTCCTGCAGCAGTGATTGATGCTACTGAGAAAACAAAGTTTATTATTAGAGGTTATTGTGCTCAAATGAAAATGCGGACACAGGTGCCTTAATACTTGAGCTGGAATAAGTTTTACATAGCTGTAAAATGAGCCTGAGCTTTTAAGTTACTGTCTTTTTCCTTACAATAATAATCTCTTCACTTTTACAAGCTCTATATTATTTTTAGGTAAAAAAACACTATAAAGTTCATGTTTTATTGTTCCTTGCAGTTATATAAATTACATTTGGCCAAAATAAATGTAATTCCTACTGTGCGAACTGAGAACCCAGAATGTTGATTTTCCTCAAGTTATAAACAATGTGAAGATATGTTATACTGGGTCACAATTTTCCACTGTACAGCAAAATATATAATTCACTTTTAATAACAAAACTGCATATATCATTAAAGTTTCCTACTCCATGGAGCACATATTATGTTTCTCTGCACAGCAAGGGATATCCTTTCTATGTACCACAATTTCTAAAATATTGTTTGACTGAATGAAAAATATTTTAGTGATTCATTAGTAAAACAGCTGTCATTTTGAAAAATTATTTAAATTAGTCTGTGTTTATATTAGTAGTATTGAATTCTTTTTGCAGGCTCTTGTTTTTTCCTTTGTAGATCTAATAATCCAGCACAGTTTGTAACTCTTCATCTTCTTGTTGCCATGGTTTTGGGAAAGGGAACTTTGGAGAATTATCTATTATTTTTTATTTCTCTGGTGGCTGTTGGAAGTTATAGGCACCTCCTAAAATTTAACATGTCTAGTTAGGAAATCCACAATGTTAATTGCGATACTTTGGCTCATTAAGTTTCTACTTATGGGTTTTCCAAACCATAGACTTTCCCAAAAGACTATTGACAAGATTTTCTAAAGCACTGAGCTTTGACCTAACACTGCCTCCATTCATATCCATGGTGAAATACCCTGTGATGTGAGTGGAACTACTTAGGCCAGTGCTTTTGAATATCATGTCTTAGAAGTACTACCTGACTATGTCATAAAACTGTATCAAAATCCTTCTTTGAACTACAGCACCTCTGTCTACAAATCCCTGGGGTCAATAAAAGTCTTTGAGAAGAAGTGGTCATTGCAGCATAGCTGGGGGCTTTGTAAACCCATACTCTGAGAGGACAAGAAAGAAAACTTGACAATCCTGTCCTCTTCCCCAAAATACTCTTGCAGCAGCTAAATGTCATAAAGAAGGTCCATCACAGAATCATAGAAACATTTAGTTTAGAAAGGACGTCTGGAGAACATGAATCCAACTTCCTGCTCAAATGCATGCTAACTTCTAAGTTAGATCACATTTCTAAGGGCCTTATCCCACCAGACTTTGAAAATCTCCAAGGGTGGAGAATTCATTCCCTCTCTGGGCAACCTGTTCCAGCTCTTAACTCCTCCTGTGAATATTTTTTTGCCCAATGCCCAGAGTTTTCTTTGTGTCGCTTTTAACTTCTTTCCCTTTAACTGAGTAACCTCTGTCTTGAACACGTAGAGAAGAACAAGGAAATTACGGAGTTCCTCAAATAAACACCAAAATATTTAGGACATAAAAGCTTAGTAACAACATATTGACTCCCGCAAGACCCTATCAGTGCCAAATATAATGTCTAGAGTGTTGACAGTAAACTGTCTGCACAATGTAGCCTTCAACAATGCATTTGGCAATTGTGTGACCATCTGCGTACAGACCGACAAACTTGGAGCTGCTGCATTAGTATGGGATTAATTTCCCAAGACTTTAGTCTAATAATTGAATGCCTTATCTAAATTAGGTGTTGAAGATCCCCTCTTGGTGGGAAGAGAGAGAGAGAGAGAGAAAGAGAGAGAGGATGTCATTTAACTTTGCAAGCAAATCAGCAATTTGTTAGACTCCTGTCAAAATACAGCATCTGGATCTGGTGAAAGGGTGATTTTACAGGTTCAGTTCAATATTGACATGAATTCAACACAGGGAAACCAAAACAAAAATCAAGCAAGAAAGGAAAAAGATGGCCTCAGATACACATCTTTGCATCAGATATCTACTATAGTGCCCCCAAATACACCCTGGGTTATGGGAGGAGCTTCTACAGTGTAGAAGATAGTGTAAAGTGTCTTTACATCCTACAGTGTAAAGAAGATAGTGGTCTTTGTGAAGCCACCACTTGGCAACTGTCCTACACTGATATTCTACAGTCCAGCAGCAAATACTCCCTGGAGCTGATGAGCTGGTGCTTTCCTAGCAGAACCTTGCTCTTCTTTCTGTCATAGCCTTTTCCTGTGTATGGACCCACTGCTCTTCCCCATGCCCTTTATGGGTTTATAAAGTCTGCAGGAGTTCTGAATAGGAAGCAGGAGGCCAAAGAAGACAGGAAGTTAAATACAACGTGTCAGCTTGTTTCATAAGAATGGGGCAGTTGTGCAAGTTGTGTAAATAAGGACAATGACACTCATGCAGATGTAGGGAAAAAAGTGTTTATCTGAGTTACTGTAAGGGAAGATAAATATTTTATTTCAAAGAAAAATAAATGTAGATAGTTTGTCATTTGAAGTGTTTTGGGGTTTTTTCAGCTTTTGTGAGTTGTGGGTGTAAGATGGTCATCTGGTCAGTTTGGCTATCTCGTCAAAAGTTAGTGTTCTGTTTTAGGGAATGGCTATTATCCTAATGGCAAAAGGTGCAGTGGCTGGAGTCCACAATGCTCAGAGCTAGCACAATCTAGTGTGGACTGGCAATGCTTCTGCTAGAGGGCACATCACCCTGTGCTCTGTGTGACAGCCCTTTGGTCCTGAGACTCTTATAGTTTATTTGTGTCTTATCCATGGGGGAAAAAATAATCCACACCAAAAAACCATACCTATCCTAGATGAACACATAATTTTTATCTCCAGATGAATTAATTAGTTTACTTTAAAAGAGACTCTGGGAGCAAAGTAATGTAATGAAGTGTTAATAGGAGTTGAGGAGCAGACAGAGGAGCTAAAGGTGACATCAGTTCTCTGTGACTCTCACACACATAATCATAGAGGTAGGCTAAGACTGGAAGTGGAGTCCATCTCTCATAAGCATTATTGTTCACCATGTATATTATCCATCTGTTGGTGAAGTTCTTATGGAGATGAGAGAAGAAATAACATATGTAGATCATGAAACTTCAATTTGAGATAAGTTAGTATATAGTAGTTAGCAAAGGTAATACAAAACATGGAAAGATGCAGGGATCAGTCCTACAATATCCTACTTGCAGGAAGGAGGTAGTGGGGAAATTCGTTCCAACTATGGAGTACCTAGAGCCAAAGACATATTGGAGAGGTGGGAGAAATATCACTTGCTTCTCTCCATTATTAAATGTTTTCTTGTCAGAAATGGAAAAACACTAATAAATATAGACTTGATTCCCTACTGTCCCTCAGCAGGTGCCTTTTTTTAAATTAAAAAATGTTTAATTTTATTCTTTCTTGGCACAGGTGCAAGCCATATTTAAGGAACCAGAAAGGAGAAAATCACCTAAAAGTGATTCTTTTTCATGCTTGTCTATTTGAGTTGAATATCTGTATGGTAGAATTAGTCTTAAATCTAGTAGTATGAGAGCTTGACAAATGTGCAATATAGACACAGTTTGCTATAGATCTTCTCTGAAGCTTGGCTGAGGTTCACTAGCCCCCCATGGAACTCTATTCCCCGCTGAGGAGAAAAATTGAAGGAAATGCTTGTGTTTCTTGAATTACTTTGGGTTACAGCAATTTGCTCCTTTCTAAAAAAGAAAGATTTTACTCTGCATGTTGGGATTTTACTGCCTCTATTCATCATAATCACAAAGCTAGTAGAAAAGGAAACATTTCCCTTTTTTAGCCCTATTGTTTTCAGAAGGAAAGATAATTTCCTATTTAGTAAATTATTTTTTATTGGCACAACAATTCTCTCCATCTTGATACTCTACTAGTCCCCAAACATGGCAGGATTGATGCAACTTGAGTGAGATCACGGTTTATTGAAAAACATTTCAATGCTTGCAAAGCTGCAGCAAAGTAACACCCATACAGGCTGGGGCAGAGCGGCTGGAAAGCTGCTCAGCAGAAAGGGACTTAGGGCTGCTGGGTCACAGCCAACTGGATATGAGCCAGCAGTGTGCCCAGGTGGCCAAGAAGGCCAATGGCATCGTGGCCTGCATCAAGAACAGCGTGGCCAGCAGGAACAGGGCAGTGATTATCCCATTGTACTCAGCACTGGTGAGGCTGCACCCCGAGTGCTGGGTCAAAGAAGACATCAAGGGGCTGGAGCGTGTCCAGAGAAAGCTGGGGAAGGGACTGGGAAATATGTCTTATGGGGAACAACTGAGGGAGCTGGGGTTGTTCAGTCTGCAGAAGAGGAGTCTCAGGGGGGACCTCATCACTCTCTACAACTCCCTGAAAGGAGGTTGTAGTGAGGTGGGTGTCGGTCTCTTCTGCCGTGCCCATAGTGAAAGGACGAGAGGAAATGGCTTTAAATTGCAGCAGGGGAGATTCAGATTGGACATTAGGAAAAATTTTTTCTCTGTAAGGGTGATTGAGTAGTGGAATAGGTTGCCCAGGGAGGTGGTGGAGTCACCGTCCCTGGAGGTGTTCAAGATGTGTCTGGATGTGGTGCTGGATGATGAGGGTTAGTGGTGATGTAGGTAGGCGGTTGGACTGGATGATTTTGAAAGTCTCTCCCAAACTTAATGATTCAAAGTAACCAAACTGGGAAGAAATCTGTGTATATCAGCTGTTCTTCCTCTCAAACCCAAAGCAGGATCCACCCCACTTCGACAATCTTTTAGGGAACCTATTAAATAATTTGTGGATCTTTTGATTAGTTACTGGTATTGTACATCTACATTCCACATTCAGTAAACAGATGCAATCTCTGCACACCTATCTTGCAGAGGGGAACTGGTTTGCAGCTGGATGGAGGAACCTCTGAAGAATACTCATGAACTCCAGGTAATCCACTAAGACAAGGATAGTCTGAGAAGCTTCATATACAAACTTGTCAGGGTATGAAAATCTAGTAGTATATATGACAAGTAGTATATATATGTAGTAATATATATGACGGGCTTGAGAGGTGGGCCCATGCAAACTGCATGAAGTTCAACAAGGCCAAATTAAAGGTCCTGCATCTGAGTCGGGGCAACCCCATGCACAAATACAGTCTGGCTGGAGAATGTATTGAGAACAGCACCGATGAGAAGGACTTGGGGGTGTTGGTTGATGAGAATCTCAACATAAGCCAGCAGTGTGTACTCGTAGCTCAAAAAGCCAACTGTATCCTGGGCTGTATCAAAAGAAGCCTGACCAGCAGATTGAGGGAGGTGATTTTCCACCTCTACTCTGCTCTTGTGAGGCCCCACCTGGAGTACTGTGTCCAGTTCTGGACTCCCCAGCGTAAGAAGGACATAGAGCTGTTGGAGTGAGTCCAGAGGAGAGCCATGAAGACAGGCTGAGAGTTGGGGTTGTCCAGCCTGGAGAAGGGAAGGCTCTGGGGAGGCCTCATAGCAGTCTTCCAGTACCCGAAGGGGTCTACGGGAAAGCTGGAAAGGGACTTTTTTACAAGGACGTGGAGTGATAGGACAAGGACGAGAAGGTTCAAACTACGGGAAGGTAGATTTATATTAGATATTAGGAAGAAGTTCTTTACTGTGCAGGTGGCAAGACATTGGCACAGGTTACCCAGAGAAGTTGTGACTGCCCCTTCCCTGGCAGTGTTCAAGGCAAGGTTGGATGGGGCTTCGAGCAACCTGGGCTAGCAGGAGGTGTCCCTGCCCACGGCAGGGGGGTTGGAATTAGATGATCTTTGAGGTACCTTCCAACCCAAACCATTCCATGATTCTATGATTCTATGACAAGTGGTCAGTGCATTTAGAACTATTGTATAATATAATATTGCAAGGAATAATGCTAAGTGCTAACATGGAATGCATTCAGCACATAAACATGCTCTAACACAGCTTAATATTTTAGTATTTTTTCTCTGTAGTAAGTCTACAGTGAGGTCTGGTTTGGGGGATCATAGTCAAGTCCCTCTTATTGTGCATTTTGCATGCTCTTCAGCTGAAAGTTAGGGTTTTTTGCTGCTCCTATGGCTCCTGAGAGGTTATCCACTAACTCTTCTGATGTTCAGAAATTGATCAGTCTAAATTCTTTGCCAATTTTTATCCATTTATTTTTTATCCCAATATTATAATTTATGATAAGTTTTTCTATTCATCCATGTTTATAGGTAGATATAATTAAAACTTTCAACATTTGGTTCATCAAGCTGCATGAATAATATTCAAGGCTTTCTGTAAAAATGGGCCCTACCATGTCTTCTGTACCCCAGTAAAATCTGGCTTCAGGGATGGCACTTCTACAGGACTGCAGGCAGAGGTAGGAACTGCGAGCTGCTCGCTTTGAAATTATCATCTCTGTTGTATTATCTTTGGTATAATTTGAGACAAATTCACATAAGACAAATCTCATATGGGCCCTTTGCAGAAAAATCAATGGTACTGGGGACACTACAACAAAAAGCTGGTAAAATCAACGGGTCTCTGCTCTGAAATCTTTAGCCAAGAGTTTTGTTACATCGTGCCAGTGGCGAGCTGCCTAGTCCTAAGTGCAGACTGGCTATTGTTAGTGGGATAGGGAACTTAAAGAAATAACTAATCCATTCTTGTCTGTAGTTAAAATGCTGGTAGGAACAACTATTTAGTGAGGAAGAGAGACAGCGGTACTTACAGGAACTTGTTTTGGTACCCAGCTTAAATAGAGCCATAGATTACAGACTGAAAATGACACAAATTCATGTTATCTACTTTTGCTCTGAAAAACCTTTATGCCTTCCACAGAAACATTGTACAGCCTCACTATGTAACATCACTCTGTCCAGACATTTGTTAGATAGAGATTTTTGAGGGCTGATCATAGGCTTCCCACAATGATAAAGGGGTGGGAAGGAGTTTCAGAAGGCAGCTGGCTGTCTCAGTGCATGTGGAAATGATTACTTTAATGGTGCTTTTATTTTATAGAATTATTAACGATGTTGGGGGGGAGACTAGATGCCTTGGAAAGGCGTCTTTTTAAATTATCGTAAATGTAAATGAAGAAATTAAATAAATCCATATATTTGTCATCTCCCTTACCAGATCAGATAGCACCACAGTAGACAAAGCCACACCAATTACAGCTTAGACACACGATCAAGTTGCTGTTACTTAGCTAGTGTCATGCATCAACAGCACTGTGGTATAAGCTGTAACCACAGCTCCACCCCCAGTAACTCATACCTTCACCTCAATCATGGTGTGGGGCTGCAGGCAACAGAACAGAGGTCCACCCTGATTGCAAGATGATGTCTTTTCACTGCAGCCTCTCACTGCTGCAGCCTTTCCTGAACTCCCCATTCTTCACCTGCTTCTCTCCTCCTTCTGCTCCCTGCTGATATACTGACTTAATAATTCCCACAAAGAGTTGCTGGGGTTCACAGAATCACAGAATTCTAGGGTTGGAAGGGACCTCGAAGGATCATCTAGTCCAAACCCCCTGCCAGAGCAGGTTCACCTAGAGTACATCACACAGGAACGCATCCAGGCGGGGTTTGAATGTCTCCAGCGAAGGAGACTCCACAACCTCTCTGGGCAGCCTGTTCCAGCGCTCCGTCACTCGCACAGTGAAAAAGTTTTTCCTGATATTCCCATGGAACCTCCTATGCTCCGGTTTGTATCCATTGCCCCTTGTCCTATCATTGGCCATCACTGCCAAACGCTTGGCTCCATCGTCCTGACCCTCACCCTTTACATATTTGTAAACATGGATGAGGTCACCCCTCAGTCTCCCTTTCTCCAAGCTAAAGAGACCCAGCTTCCTCAGCCTTTCCTCATAAGGGAGATGTTCCACGCCCTTAATCATCTGAGTGGCTCTAACTTAGTTCCACCAGAACAAGAAACAGGTTAAGATGAGGCATTTCTGATACTATGCTATGCTGCCTCAAACTGCTGTGCAGATGCTGGCCAGGTATTTTGTCTTTAGAGACTACCCTCTGGATAACCAGACAAAGAGTACCTTGCACTAGCAGAGACTGCACTTCTGTATGCTCTAAAATTCTGTCCTTTACAGATATAGCCCACACCTCTAAGTCTAGCAAGGAATGCTGTGTTTGAATAAGCTCTGTAGGCCAAGTTGTGATGCCACAGTCTTTGGATGAGATTAGATTTTGGCACACAGACAGTAGAAAGGTGTTGGGGTATATTTAGAGGACAATGGCATATTAATGAACCAGCCATTTGATAGCCTTTTGATTAAACACGCAGCCACATACCAAAGGTCATCTTGAGGAGCAGGAAACAGGAAGAACATCAATTGTTTCCAAGTCGGACACAGGAAGGGACACAGGAAGAGACACCAGGAAGTAAAGTGGCATTGCTTCCGAATGACGTGGAAGGTGCATTACCAGGAAGTAAATGGACCAATGGGAATGTTGCTAATTGGACCAATTGGACTGTTGCTAGCACGCATGACTGCCCCACGTAAGAGGGACATTAACCAATCAGAGAGCACATATTAAGCTCATGATACAAATGTATATAAGGGATAGTTAAGTAAATAAAGAGGTCTTTTGCCTGATTCACATTGAGTTTGCGAAGTCCATCCTTGATTCCCCTGCAGATAGGGGTCTTAAATACACTATCGAACTGAATAAGATATATCCTGATTTTTATGCCTAAACTAGTACTTGGCTTCAGGTTTTAGTAGTATAAATCAAAAGGAAAATAAAAAAGAGGAAAAGAAATTTTGCTTGAATCTAAGGTATTAATTAATTCAACATTCACTGAAATAAAAAACTAATTGTATACTACTCAGAATCTATCTTTCTTGCAAAGAACAAGACCAGATTAATAAATCCCACAAAAATAATCACCTCAGATATGACTTGGACTGGGATTATATCACCTCTGAACACGGTTGTTTGAAAAAAAGGTCTTGTAAAGTAATTTATGCCAATGTACATTCACTGACCTACAGTTTTAATTCGGAAAGGAATGAAACCCTTTCCCTTTACACAGACATAATTTCTTTTATAAAGTGGAGATCATAAATGAAAAAGGATTACAAATTTAATTTAGCCACAGAATAAACAAATGAAAAGAAAGGATGGCATTTTGTTTCCAACTTCCTTTTCTGTTTTTCTACCTAAAACTATGTTTCTGTTTAGGCATAGTTTTTTTCACAGCATGCACACCCCTTCTCATCTATATTCATCCTGCAGAGATGAAGATGACCTCAGCTACTAGAAGAAAGAAAGAAAGTTTCCTGTGAGACAGATAATTCAGTTCTTCGCTTGACAGAATTCTTTGCAGCTTGGTTCAGAAGCAGAAGGACATAGTGAGCAGCAAGCCCCTTTGACCAATATGGAAGAACCAAGTTTTTAATTTCCATCTTTGGCAGATTTGTGTTAGTACTGCAGGGGAAATATTAATAGGAAATGAGCAGAACAGGCCATGTGAAAACACCTCAGAAATTATTTCTACCCCACAAACTTCGCATCAGAAAAACCAGTCTCATTGTCCAAATCCAGCAAAGCTGTTGTTGATGAACAGAAAGAGAAATGGAAGGGGTTTCATCTGCCCAGTTGCACTAAAGGGTTTTCCACAGTGGAACAATAAATCAATTTTCTCTTATTTTCAGGCTTTCATCAAGTTTGATTCTAATTTTTTTTATGCAGGATGAATGGTGTGTCCAGAGTCCCTGATTTTATCAAAAATTCTATTGGTATCTTTTGTTTTTCATAAAGTGTATGAGCTTGAAAATAACCAATGATGTGAGAATTCCAGTTACACTTAAAAGAAATGAACTTTCTAGACATTCTGATGGCACAGAAAGATTTGATTGTGTAACCTGAACGTACTGTGATGGCTCAGAAACTATGAGACAAAGCAAAAGAACTCAGAATGTATTGATTTAGGTTTACTTATATTTTATTTTCCTACATCTCACAGTTTTCGTGGGGCTTTCTCACACTATCCTCATCTGTTGGTGTGGCAATACTGGTTTCAATTCTTTATCATCATGGCAGTGCAGGAAAAAAAACCCTTCTGTTATTAAGTTTTTAGTAGTATAAAATGCAATAACGTCTCTTATTTACAAAGAATACTGATCAAAAGACAATGCCCACTCCACAATTGCTGCTAAACTTTTGACCTAATGCAGCAAAATATTTCAGAAATAATTTCTGAGATGAATGAAATTGTGTAGATGATTTTTAAGGTCCCATTGAACACAAAGCATTTTATGATTCTATGATGCTATGATTCTGTGATTGAAAATTGAGTTAGCTGGAAATTTAGTGAGAATAGCAATTTCAGTTTTACCAGAATACTTTTAAAAGCTGCTTCATTTCCACCATAAATGTGTCTATTTTCTAGAAGCTGCAGCTGTTCATGCACCAGCTTCTAGTAACTTGCAATGGAAGTAACCTTCCACTGGCATCTCTCAGTGTCTCATAAGAAGGAGGGAGGAAAAGGAAGTAGAAAAAAAAGAAAGGGAAAGGAATGGAGGGAAGGGGGAAAGATTTATTAAACTGCCTGGACAACTTCAGTTTGTCTACTTGAACCTTTATTGTATGAGTTCTTAGCAAAACATAGTGAGGCTGAGAGGAAGGTAATACGTTTTATATACTGTATAGTGGTGTTTCAGTGGACAAATTCATTAAGTTTCTACAACTGGTTTATTTAATTATTATCTCAGTTATCTTAGATATATCTATTTTAAACCCTCAGGACCTCTTGCCCTTCTTTTTCTTTGGAAGGCTTCTACTTTAAGCTCCAAAAATGTCTTGAAGAGCCATTATACCTTTGAATAACGTTGTATATTTTCACTGTATCACAGACCTCTACAGTTTGTGTTTGATTATGTACTTTAAAATGTTGTGAACTGCCTAAAACAAGTTACAAGGACTGGTTTATTAAATATGCTTCATTATATTTGATACGGAGGCCATGAATAATGACTTACTTACACTAGATTTCAGTAACCAATCACCATAATATTTACTGGTAATGACTCTGTGAAACTTGTTGCTATAGTAACTTAATCTTGGGCTTAATCCAGGTCCCAGAGGAGGTGTCTGTTATCAGGAAAGCCGCTGCTGAAGCAAGCATCTGTAGCTGCAATCTTGGAAGAGAGGGACCAGGGTCGACGCACAGGCTGAGTTTCTAAATTACTGTCTCACCCACTCAGGCCACTTTAGACTAGCAGTAAGATTGCACCATCCTGTAATAAGCATAAGTTGGAAGTCTTTCCTTTTCTCTGTGCTGTCTACAGAAGGTACAAATTTCCCACTGCTCCTGCTAGAGAACAGACCTACCAAGAAAACATGAACCCTGCAAGAAATCTGCAAAACTCAAGCAGAAGACAAATATCCCAACCACCACCTTCTTTTGCTTCTCTTTTCTTGACTCTGAAAAATGCCATTTGATATTATTTTATTGAGTCTTTAATAATAAAATAAACAGACATGCTTGTGGGTTTTTTTTCCTCCAAGATTTTCAGGAAGCTTCCTTTAAAAGTAGAACCAGAGCAATTTTTTCCCCCTATGTGCCAGACCTGGTGAAAGATTGCCAGGTGCACGTGAGGATCTGTTGAGTGTCTTCCACAAAAGTGTGAGTATCCACTTGCTCCATTTCTGGCCAAAGCCAGGTCCTGCAGGAGGGGCTGGATGGAGGTATGGCATGGAGGGTGATGAAACTGACTTCTACAGCCCCAAACTGTCCTTCCAGCAGCCTGTCTGGGCTTGCCAATGTGCTGAATGTGCATCCTAAGATGGGTAATAAGGAAGATATTGTTCCAGTTTTTCCATGTAAAAATAAATCATTTGTTATTTTAGCAAAATGCCATCTTCCCCAGAGGACATGCTGATTTTATCAAGTGGGATTTTCCAACAGAAAGATTGACTGACTGACTGACTGCGAGATTTACAAGGCTGAATGAGAAAAAGGCCACCGCATTTAGCTGCGATACATACCAAACAAGTTGTGTATATAAGGGACCTATTTCCCACATTTCACCCAAATAAAGTTGGTTTTATGCCATCATTTCCCTCTTGCTATCAGCCTGCAGGTGTTTGAAGGAAGATACAGCATTCAATTTGGTCTGAGAAGTCCTGAGAGTGTGGCATCAAGGGTGCTTGCAGGATCAAGATCGCTGGATGACATGAGAAAATTGGCCAAAGATCCTTTTTCCTCCATATTTTTCCTTCTTGTAGGACTTCCCTCCTCTCCAAACTCCTAAATAAGCACTTCAGATCATCTTGATGTTTAAATGGTATCATCCTACAAGTGTAGCATGATGTAATATAAGTGTTAGTGCGATCCCAAATTTTTAATTTGATATAGTCTAACCTGGGAGACTTGGACTGCGTTGGAAATGTTCCTTCTCTCTCTCCTGAGCAGGAGTGTTTGCACTGGTTCCCTAGCTATAACCTAAACTTGGCTTCAAAGCAAAAAGGCTGACCTTCTGTATAGTTCCTATTGGAGATTGCCAACTTACCCTGAAGACACTAAAAACAATTTGCAGTCAGCTTAGAGTGACAAGTTTAACATTCACTTATCAAGTACAGCGATTTATTTTTACAGGGTTGCAAAATGGCTCGGGCCCAGCTAATTTCACTGGGAGGAACAAACACTGCCACAGCCAGAAGGCACAAAATGTGCAACAATAATCCTAAAGGCAACACACTGTAATTTGCCTTCTTCTGTTTAATGCCATGTCAAACAGAAGGATTTCTACACATTTCAGATGGTGACTGTGTTGCCTTCCCTTAGTTTGAGTTAAAAAAAAATTGATTTACTTCAGAGAGCAGTGATAGATGAAGGATATGACATGCACTGAGCATGCCTAGTTGCTTGCTCATGCCAAAAAATTCCCAGAAGGATAAATCTCGTTTCCTGCCTTACTTCACAGAATTTAACTTTTTAAACAAGTCATGTTCTGTGGTTTGGATTCTGTGTTTATATCAGGGTTTGTTTCCAGGCTCATGGACAATAATAGTACATGGGTCTGAAAAATCTGAACACTTTCATACAGAGAGAAATCTTGGTGTTTTAATCTCACTTTCACTCTTATTATTTGCATTAATTCTTATAAACCAGTCCTTACAGATAAGTTGCAATAAAAGCTGATATTTTCCAGGTATAAGCTGAAAAATATGTGAACTTGAGCTTTCATTTAAGTCAAACTTATTTCCATGATTTCAAGCTGTACTTATATATTTTTACTGTAGGCTTTATTTATTTTAGAAAATATGGAGCTGGAAATTAAGACTTAATTTTAAAAACATGTTCTGTGTTTAAACTGACTTGTGCATTTTATACATACATACATACACACACATAAAAAATTTATGATCTACTGATTATAGCCGGATTCAAGTCTAGTTGGAAGCAGAACACATATTATATTGAACCTGTTAGTCTGGCTGTATTTAGAAGATTGTAAGAATTCTGTATTTCCATTAATAGCAGCATACTTTTTTAAAAAAAAAAAAAATAAAATGGAAATACCACTTCCATGTGATTTGATTACATCTTTCAAGAACATGTAGTGTTCTCCAAACATCTAGCTTTGCACAAATTTGAGAAGGTATGTGAATATAATGTATACATATAAGAGGACACATAAACACCCACACAGACAAAGGGAAACTAAGCTAGGATCAAACTTGAGACTTAAAGTGTCTTGCCAGATTCAAAACTTTAATAATATCCCAAATTATCTCCATAAGAAGTATTCAGAACTTTATTCATTTATGCAAGAGCAGTTCTGCTTAATAGGCTAGTGATACCCTGAAAACAGACCAGTTATGCTTGAAGGAAAACGAAAATACAAAACAAGAGCAAATGAAAAAGTTGGTGTTACATAACATCTTTTAAGCTTGATGGAAACCTGATAAATTAGTTTCTGGTGGGCTTGGGTTCCTCTGTTGCATTTTTTTATTTAACCCACATCTTTTTCAAACCTTTGCTCTACACTGTATTTTTGCCACTCACATTCTAGGTTTTAGTGTATTATAAAAATGAGTAATTTCTTCCTACTTAATACATACCTCAGTAAGCTTAATATACACAATAGTTATTCCTAGACAGATATATAGTTGTAAAAATATATATGGGCATGGACTGGAATATAGATATGAATATATGTATATATGCCCATGAAAAATCAGCAAAAGTTATTATATTTTAGGTTCTATTAAAAGAAAAAATTAATGGGCAACAGAGGGAAGAGTTTCCCTTGGTGTTTGGCTAAAGCTTAAGCAGGACAGCTGGTGTTTGTCCAAAGTGGCAGTTCTATGTGTTGCTGTTTGCTTCTACTGAATGATCTTCTTATCACTAACTACTCTTTAAGGAACAGTGCAAAATTTATCATGACAGTATGGAGTTTTTTTCCTTCTAAGTGTAGGAGTAAACTTGAAATTTTTTGGAAATAATAGTAAAATAAAAAGTACATGCTGGATTAGTTTAATACAACTCCTTTATTTTTCCATTTTCCCAATACCTATGAGACTAGTTTCCAGAGACCCAGCCTTCTTTCTTGACACTCAAAATATGTACTAAATGGCAAGTCCTGCTTTAATGTTAATACTCTGCAATATGTCCATAAACCTCAGTTCTTCTGCTTTCCATGCGAGGATGCATAACATTTATGTAGGAACTCAAAAAGCAGTTCAAAGAGGAATTCCTTCAAAGAGGGATTCCTTCAAACTAATACAGATATCATTTATTCTTTGGCCCAAGAAGGAGTAACAAAAACAGCTGCTTCCACAATATTGCTAAGGAGGAGGGGTGAAAGGGAAGGAAAGAGACTGACATGCTATACTCTTGCTCCATGTGGTGCCATGTGGTCCCTGTTATACAAGACCAAGATATGTGCACCTTGGACATAATCCATATATGAATCAAGATGCTACTCAGCTGCTGTTCCAGTACTTAAGGTCACAAGAGCAGACCAGTGGTTTCTAACACTGGTTCTAAGGGACACCTAAATAGTAGAAAAAGCAACCCCAAATACTGTCTCAGCTTCCAACTATTTTTAGGGGATTTCCTCAGTTTGACATGATTTATTGAGTCAGCGATCCCCAGGGGATTTCTTTTCCATGTTCTTGTCCAGTCTACCCTTGAACCCACATAAGTTTTTGCATTGACAGCATCCTTTGGGGAGACACTTCATAGGTCCACTGACCTGTGGACATGAAGTATAAGATTTCTTTGAAGCATTCTGCTTCTTTTTCTTGGGATCTTCATGGCACACACTTACAAGAGGTAGTACCTAGCACACCAGTAATGAATTTCCAGCCATGTGTGATGTCCATGTTCTTGTTTTAAAGACCAAAATTCTTTCAACATCTTGTGTTCCTAAAGCTAAGAAAGAAAGAGTATATTTGAATTTGAAACATTGTGCTGTCATGAGGCTAAGATAAGTTTAGGTTGCTGAACCTCGGCAATTTTAGGATGCTTCCTGTCATGTTTTAGCTCTTTTTTCCAGCTGATTCTAAATGTGCTCCCCTATTTGGATGACCTGTTTGCCACTTGGGATGTAGACAGTCTCATATGCACTTAGCACTCAGCACACAGAGACCAAAACTTGTCTGGGTAACCATGGCACTTGTAAATAAATAAAATTAATATCAATCATTATTATCATACAGTCCCCTCTAAAATAAAACAGTCTCTATAAATGGGTAGATTCCCCATAATTGCTCTCCTGGGGCCTTCTCCTCTCCCTCATGACTGTCCCGGGAACATTGCCTACATGATAATAACACCAAGTTCTCAACCTGGTACCTCTTGCTGTCTTTCTATCTTGTTGCCTTAGCTGCTTTTGTAGCCAAATATAAATAATCTTATTTGCTTTGCTTTTTCCCCATTGCCCTTAGATTCTCTTTCCACCATAAAAGAACCCTCAGATAGCCTACTTTTTTGTTTCTTTGCCAAAAATATTTGATAAACAAATACTTTTATAATATCTTAAATTTACTAAATAATACCCCTAAATATTTAATTGAGTTCTTGAAATAGTTTTACATTTAATTGCTATTGCTGCATCAGAGTTTCCTAGATGCTTTTCTTTTGACTCACCTCTTACAGAGTGAGCCTCTTTGCAGTGTTTACCTGAGGAGCAGGTATCTCCTGAAGGGCTGCCTCATTTTATGTGAATTCCTTTATTTGCATGCCCTACTGACGTACTGAAGAAGATTTTTGAAGTACATTTCTCAGATAAACTCAGGGATTATGCCCCAGAAATGCACCACAGGGCAGATAAACTATCATGAGAAAAGGAACATTTCAGGTGCTTGTGCAATTTAATTTTTTTTAACTGGACCAAGATTATCTTTACAGCTGCAGCTGCAGGAATTTATCAGTCCCCTTACAACCTTCCTCCCTATGTACTCAGCTGCCTCCTGCAAAGCCACATCACTTATCACTGAGGTGCACTCTTCTTCAGCTGCAGGCTTGAGTCTTTTCTTGAAAGCTGTAAGTAATGTTTTCAGCTTCACCAAAACAGTGAAGCTACAGTCCTCATGCCAATAAAAACAGCAGTGAAGGAAAAGGTATTTTTCGTATTAAAAATATGCTGTGATTCTCTATATACTTAATGCACATCATGGTGAGATTCAATCTAGCTTTAGCTACACAACTTTCACCAAATTTTTAGCCATCATGTGCCCTCCATACTAGTGAATTAAATAGAATTGGGGAATACTCTCAGTCACTCAAATTTCAGCAGCTAAACCATTGAATTATCTGATTATATTTTTCAACACGATCCATCAACACATTTCAGAACAACTTCTGGCACAACTCAGGACTTAGCATGAACTCTTTTGATAGGTTTTTTGGAGGGTAAAGTAATTTAATAGTGTGGATGGAGCCAGGCCTTGGCATTTGACTTCAAGGCCAGAGAGCAATCCTTGGCACATTTGATTTACTACCACATTTGAAGATTAGGAAAACAATGTTTCTTAAATAATAAATTCCCTACCTTACTGGAGGAAATAGTTCTTTGATAAGTACTTTGGAAAGCCTCTAGAGGAAGACACTATTTGCCTAACTGAAGTATTTGAGTTTAGGTTACCATCTTTACTGACAGGTCTTTTTTTTATTCTGTAAATAAGAGTGAACAGTACTGGCATAATACTTCTGCAATGGCTTCCATCTGGAGAATCAGTCATTATTACAGTGACATAATTATACTCATTAGAAAGAAGGAAAATGAAGCATAAAAATCTGTAGCTCTCAGAAAGGCACAGTTCCTGACAGGGGCACAACTCACTCTACATCCTATGACTCAGTCTCTCTTCTCCCACTCAGGCACTGTGGTGATGAAATCAGGCAAATTCAGATTTAGGTTACATAGAAAACAAAATAATATTTCTTTTGGATGGTTGCTCTTTCCCCTTTAACTTCTACTTATCAAGAAATGTGACAGGGCATGGATTAACAGCTTCTTGAATCCAATCATGCAATCACAGAAAATGGAGCTGAAAAAGGATTTTGAGAGGTCATATGGTACATTGCATTGCTCCAAGGCAGAACCAGCTCAGCAAAGGACGTTGTGGACAGCTGTTAGAAAAACAGCTGTTCTAAAGACTTGTAATGATTGTAATTCCACACTCTCCTTAAGCAAGATGTTCCAGTCCTTCACTATCTGTACTGCTGGAATGTTTTTTCTTAATGTTTAACTTTAATCACCTTTGCAGCAATGTAAGCCCAATATTTTTTGTCCCATCCCCTTCTGGCACAGAGAAAAGATTCCTTCCTTCTCTGCAACATCGTGTATTAGGTTCTAATAGAGTTAATATCCTTCCTCCTCACATCTTCTCTTTTCTGGGTTATGCATGTCCAGTGCTGTCAGTTTTTCAGAAATGGTCATATTTTCTAGCTTTATGATCATCTGCATGTGCTGCTACTCATGGGACGACACAGACTGTTGGATGAGCTCCCTAAGCCAAGTGACCACATACTGCCAAGTGCAAGGAAGAGGACATGACCACATAATTGGGGAAAAGGCAAAAAAGACCAGTAAATCTTTTTATAACAGTGTAAACTAAAATTTATTTAACCAGTCATGAAACTTAAATGAGGAAAGCAAATTATATCAGAAGCAACAGGGAAAAGTCATTTTGAATTAAAAAGTAAAATAAAGACTAGGTTTTTACATACTTCCTTCTACATGACAACATACTAGTTAGTGTGAATAGGTAGATGTGTCTTCTTTTAGATGAAAAGTTACTTCTTTTGTCAGCTTTTCTTTGTACTTTACTGTCCAGTCACAGTGTTATTCGAAACACGTATAGAAATGGAGTCATTTATATAATCCCCACAATCCTGAAGAGCTCAGCACTGGGCTCATCCAGACACATGTTAGATATTCCTTCAGCTTACTCTATTGTGAACTGGGTATGTTTTAGGATTCCTGCCTAAAGCCTTTGTTAAAATTCCTTGTATTTTTGTACTGGGGACCAAATTTTATCAAGACACTGTTTTCTGGGAAAGTAAAATCATGGTAAAATTCTAAGTTACTCTGAAGTGGATTTCTTTTTAGTATCTCTAACAGTATAATGAAATATAGGAATGTTTATTCCTTTAATGCTGTCTGATATATGCCTACACAATTTTAGGTAGTGAGTCTAAGGTCTTGCATTTTGAAAATAGGTATGTAAAATGGCTCAGACACAGAATCTTTGACTATAACTGTATTAGTGAAGTGGACAGAATCAGGGCAGTGACCCAAGAAAAGTTATCCATAAGGTTAAATTGTTAATCTATTCCCTGGTGCTCTTTTGGCTTATGTCAAATAACATTATCTATCTGGGAACTAACACATGCCAAGAACCATTCCCAGGGGGTGGTTTGGATGCAGCCACCCTGTTCTACAATGTAGAAGAATTTATTAGTGTGGCTGTGGCCAGACCGTGTCATTTGGCTTCCAGGCCGACAAATGGGCCTAGATACGGTTTTCCTTGTTACTTTCTGTTTGTATAGCCTTGAGGCAACAGATTGAGGGGATCAGTAACTCCCTAAATTCTTGCCTCTAACGTTTTCCAATATCTACCATAATTTTTAGAATTCCTAAAAAAATTCCTGTGGAATAAGCTTCATAATTATGAAGTTTCAACACAAATATTTCTGCTAACCAAAATTTTTTACAGTGTTAAGTAAAATTATGGCAACGTTTACCCAGTAATGGCTTTTTGGTTTTCAGTGGAAATTCACTGCTAAAACAGATTACTAAACCTTCTGTTAACCTTCTATTAAAACCAGTTTTCATTTGGATTGCAACACAATCCACCATCAAGTGTGTAAGGGAGGTAATGCTACTGTGGGACAGCTCTTTAATCAGCCGTCGTCTGTCTATAAAGTTATTTGGTCACTCAAGCTACACAAAGCGCTGCTTGTGTGGAACTCTTTTCCTTTCATATCTGCACTCTTCTGCATTATTTCTGTATTTCAACTGCTGTTTTATCATAAGCTTCATGATAACTTTTATAGCCTGTCTTTTAGAGAGGCAGGACTTTCAGGCAAATATGGGTCCTGGAGTCACAAAGCATAATATTTATAAATTATACAGCTTAAGTTATAACCAATCAAAGATACTTAGGACTTGTAGTGATCTTGGGGGTTTGGGGTTTTATTGCCTTCATGCTTTCAACTTTTCTTTTATCACAGCACACTTTCTGGTAACGACAGGTAGAATGAAAGAGTTAGTTAAAGAAGACATTTCTGTAACAACAGTTTGTTTATATCGTTTTCAGGTCTGGCCCCCAAATACAAACTAGTATTAACAGCTTATAATTACAGTGTTAACATTTTCTGTTTCTAAAGTAAGCTAAACATTTAGGAAAGCTGTATTGCAACATATCTTTGTTGTTTTTAATGTACCAGAGATTTTTTGTCTGACTATGACACACTGGGTTTCTAAATTTTTCTATTCTTGTGAGTATAACATTTCTATGAAGTTCCAATTATTCTCTCTCATGTCTCCTTTAAAAATATCAGGTCTGGGAGTTTTGTAGTATTTATTCTGTTTCGTTCTTAGAATGTTGCACAAACAAATGAAAATATTCAGATTACTGCAACTTTCACAAAATGAAAAGCCGTTGGTTATACCAGGATTTAATTTTTTTTAAAGTCCACTCAAGACAGCCAGAGGTAGTTAAAAAAAGTTTATTTTGCTTTCTATTTGAAAACATTTTCATCCATGGCAGTTAGCCTGATCCCTACTGGGAAAACAGAGACCTAATTTTGTCCTGCTTAATATAGACAGAATTCCCAGTGACTTCACTGGGAGTTTTGCCTGAACAAGAAGCACAAAAGAAGGCCTTATAAACTTTCAAGAATATCCCTCTGCTTTCCTGTGGCCTAATCTAATCTCTGTAGTTTACCAAGTACTTATATTGTATCAAAGTTCTTTGCAAATTATCACATACTTATGCAGTACTTTTGGACTTTTGATAGAGATCATAATTTTGTAGGAACAAAACTTATTAAAAAATTTCACATGTCCTAGGTGGTTCTACACTCTCCTGTCTAGAGTTGACAGCTCTGAATGTTGATTCTATATCAATGAAAATATCACCTCCTTTCCCATGACTTTATTACTAACAACTTCACTTGGTAACAATAAATGGATATCTTGGGTTCAGAGGATAGTAAATATAGCATAGAAAAACAAACCATTTCCAAGAATATATTTTCTCTGTGGTTAGGATATGTTATACTATTCCACATTATTGAGCTAGTTAGTGATCGGAGACAAAAAAAGGAGGAGAAATCTGAATGGGAAAGCCAACTCTGGCAGGAGCACTACTGCTGGTTTTAAGGAATGAAAAACAGAAGTTAAAAAAAAAAAGAGAAAAGAAAGAGATCAGAAAACTTGTTTTTCAAATACATATCAGACGAAGGGTAGATTATGTAGAAGTTTTAAAACAGAAGTTAAAAAAGAAAGGGTAAAAAAATGAGCTTTGTCTTTTTTTTTTAAAGATGGAGTGCAACTGGAAACAGCATGCAGCCAAAGGTCAGGGTCAAGAGTAATAGAATCCTGGCACTATGTGCTAGTTTATCTTCTACACGATGAACTCCTGCCAAACCATATACACAATGTCATACAGCAGGGGAAAGTGTCTGATGCATCTCCAGAGTATTTATGAGGGCTTCTGTTTTGAAGATAGTTTCTTAGGTAACAGAATAATAACATAATGGGACTATTTCTCATTTATCAAAGACTTTTTTTTTCTTTTTTACTTTTTGGCTTATTCTGCAAATTAAACTGTGATAATTGTTTCCCCCCTTCTGGACTCTCCCAGTATTAGGAGGATGGGGGGGGGTGTATTTTATTTTTCAGAATTGTATTAAGAGAAATATTTCTGTGGTGGTGGTACAAAAGCTGGTTCAAATAAGACTATGTCTTGCTCAGCACCTTAGGAAATAAATAGCTGAGTTGGAATGATACGCATTTGCAACATCTAAAGGAGATGAAAGAAGGTCTTGACTAAGTTGTTGCTTCTTGGACTGTCTGCCTTCCTGTCTCTCGTGTAGTACTGTGTGTTATGCTATGTTTCTTTTAGGCATGGTAGTATATTTATACTCTGCTTGTAGAGCCTTCCCACTCCAGTGTAGAGTCAGAGCACAATCCAGTAGTTTGTTTTTCCACATTTCCCCTTATTTCACAAATGCATAAATATTCTAAAATTAGTTTTAGAAAACAGTTTATCTAAAGCTTATCACATATTTTTAACCTAAAACCTTGCAGGTGTACAGCATGAATCGCAAGAAAACAGTACGTCAGATTCTGATCCAGGGGGCAAAGTATCTTCATTAATGGAACATGGATTAAATTCACAACAGCTGCTCTGTAATATTTATATTCCAACCTCTCATGAACTTTTATTAGGAGACAAGTGAGATAGCATTAACTGCAGCAAAACAAAATCCACATACTCACTTACCTCAGAGTAACCTATGCCTAATTTTCTAGCTCTAATCTGGCTTCCCTACAACTAAATCATTCATGTGCCCATGAACATTACTCAATAAGTAAGGTAACACAAGATGAGATGCTACCTATTACAAAGATTTGACTTCAACTAAAGTATTCACTATGTTTAATTTTTTATAAACATTTAAATGGAAAATACAGATGCAGGCCTGGTTCATTCCAGTAAAGGAACTGTTTCAGTGAAATCAGTTGTTTGATAAAGAGAAACTTTACACGGCACAGAGGTTTCCCTTGAGAACCCCATGAAAACTGTAAGAACTGAAAAGGTGCTCTCTTTGGTCCAAAACTCCAACTGAAATCCCAGCAATGATATTTAAGCTATTGAGAGGTTATTGACAGGTGAGAGAACAGATGAACTTTGAGAAGTCAATAAGGAAAATGGGGTTCAACAGTATACATTAAACAGTAAAGAAGCTTCATAGTTGAGTAGATTCATAGCACAAAGCAGTAGAGTTGAATCAAAAGACAAGAGAGTCCCTGTTGTTGCCACAAAGGAGTCAGTTTGGGTGAACAAATACAGATCCTCCCCCTTACAGAATCAGACTCCAGAACTGTGCTGTGACTTATAAAAGTAGCATCTAGGCAGAGAAGTGACTGTGAAGCAGTGTTATGAGAGCTATACTAAGAGTAAAACTGAAGACCCTAAGAGTTTGTCTTGAGCATGTTTTCCTTTCGGCACTAAGCTAACAACCCCAGAGGGACTACAACCTCCAGTGTTGTTTGAGGCTTTATCAAACTCAGTCCACTGTATGAGCTCTTAATCCCAGGGTACCACTCAAAGGTTATAAATTATACAATAAGACAGATCCTGCAAAACCACCTGCAGTTGCATAATTCCCAGGACTAATTTTTCTAGGGCTGTGGGCTGTTTACTATTCAGATTGTTAGAAAGCAGCATTGAATTTTGAGGGGTGTTACTGGTAGCTGAGCTCACAGCACAGAAAAGGGTAACCAAAGGGTCTTATGAAGATCCAATACCAGGCAGTGGTGCCTGCAGCAACAGAAATAACCACTTTACCCTTGTTTATCCCTCTTCAACCATTAGCTATGGTAGAGTTTTTAGTAGCACTATCTGAGAGGCTACAGAGGAGAACAGGCCTTTCATTAACTGACATTCACCTACTTGCTTCTAATCCCCTTTTGAATGAAGCTATTTGTAGATGCATATTCTGCATGCTAATATTTTTCTCTATATCAAGATTTTCTAACCTTTTGAAATGTTCTGCTAAATGTTCCCTGTCTTGAAAAGAAATCATTTTCTTTCAGAAGAAATGTAATCGTCTCCCTCCACCACATGATTTTCAAAGTGAAAGGCTACACTGGAAAAGCCATGATTCTTGCTTTAAAATATTCTTGTGCAGCTTCTAGCATTGTAAACAGAAATGCTGAACTCCTATGTCTAGTTGCATGTTCAAAACTCATCACTTTAAAGTCTTGGACAGAAAGCAGTACCCACGCTGAATTCTGCTCAGAATCTCAAATCCATAGCTTTTGAGATTACATTAGAATATAGCAAATTCAACTTTCTTTGCTTGAAACTGAAGTTGAATTGTATTGATAATGGAATATACAGCAAAATTAAATTGAAATGTTACTGGCTTGTTATAGAAACCAAAATACAGTATTACTTTGGCCAGGGAACACTACTGCTGAATACCAGTAAGGGTTAACCTTGCTAGCTGTTGCAAAATCCTGTATCCAAAATGTTCATGGAGTAATGCTGTCTCTAATTATTACACTGTATGGAGAGATCAGTCAACTTTATTCCTAGCAATTCACTAACTTTTCTTTTGTGTAAACTTGGCACAGAAAGGCTTTTGCTATTGAACTAAATAAAACCCTCAGCTCATGGCCATGGCCCAAGGGGACACTTTATCATTTGTATATAAAGAGACATTTGATTATGGCTTAATTATACAGTATGCTGCTATTTATTTTCAATCAGTCTACAAACTCCATAATTGTGGATTATTTACTGATGAACTACTTACAATCCATTATTCTATTATGTTAATGTATTCAAATCCAAAAACACACAAATGTTTAATAACCTAGTTTAAATCAGTTGGGCTTTTATTGGTCTTCAGGAAGAAAGATATGTAGAAACTGACAATTTAGTAAATCAGTGTTACACAACACTGAAAACAAGCTTTGTTTTGTTTCAGTTTTTAAGTTTCTATAAATTGTGTAATTTATAATATCATTATTATTTGCTACTGTACTTCTGGTTGTCTTCTTCTCCGGATGGTATTTATTCCTTTGTAGAAATCAAACAAATAAGATAGTGGACAACATTTCCCAAAGTTCTAAACAGCAGAATTTTCCAAATCATAAAAGTGCTTCATAACTACCCCTTTGGACTCCTAATTTTAAAATTATAAATTGCAGCTTTCCCTTTCTTTCATTTCTCTACCCAGCTTCTTTCTAGCCCTTGAGGGAATGACTTAGAATATTTGGATTTGAGCCAAAATCAGACATTTTCTTGAGTTCTAGCAGGAGTTGAACTGCATTTTTCTTCATCTCCTGTGGAGGTACTTCAAGTCAAGGGGTTACAGACTCTTCTGAAGTGGCACTTTACTGCTATGCAAAGATTTTAATCAATCTCTGGGTCACAGAGAAAAGGCTAGAACAACTCAATATTCTGAGGTTACAGGGCTGCATGAGGAGGCTGAAGTTGCAGCCCCTGCTTCTGTTCATACAAAAGATTATGGATCTGGTCCAAAACAGTTCAGAGGAAAGCTGAATTAGAGTAGTTTATATTCCAGATAACTTTGCAACCTACAGTTTTACTATTGAAAAGGGGGAGAGAGAAGCAGGAAATAGCTGATCCATTTCTGGGTTGTTTTGCCAGCATGGACTGATTTGTTGCATTGCTAAATATCCGTAGAGGCACCAGAATCTAAGGCTTGAGTAAAAAGAAGATTCAAAGATGTGAAACAAGATGGGCACCAAATATGCCTCTAGAAACACATTCTGATCTCACAGTCATGGGGAAATTTTCTTATTTATGCAGCCCCTTTCCAAAGCCCCAATTTAAATCTTTGGCAAATGCATTAAGGATATGCCAGTGCATTTGAACTTGCCAGACTGTTTCTTTACATTATTTTTTTACCAATTTCAATTGATTTTGCAAGTTTCTGTCTCTGCAGACTTCCAAGTTTCCTCAAATCTGAAGAGGTCACTTTCTCCTCAAAAATACCTACCAGCCAGTTGCATATTATTGACTTGAAGGCAGTTCACACTGTCAGAAAAACAAAACCAAGACTCTAGCTTCTCCTGTGTGCAAGGACCATAAAAAGGCAACATTGCTCCCATTCATCTGTTTCTGAAGGGCAACTCATAACTTTCAGGATAGTTCCTTATGAAATCTCTTTAAAATGTCAGCCTATAGAGAAAGAGAAATTGCAGATGAAACATTTCAGGTAAGAAAATAGGAGGTCCAACCCAACAATTGCTTCTCTGGCTAACTTCTCTTTTATGACTTCTCAGAGGATTCCTCTATAATGTAGACTGTAGGATCAGACACACGATTTATAATAGTAAACTAACCGCATAAGTATGACAAAGTAAATCACTACTTTAATATAGTAATAAAACATTGTATTAAGGCTTCAATATAAATGGTTTGTACAGAGGCTGGTAATTGAATACTAGATATTAGAAGCATATTACATACTTTAGTAGTATTTGTTATGGATGGTTACAAGCACATTAGTAGGTGTTATTGATCTGTTCATTCCATAATGACCTCTAAGAAATGATTTACCATTTACTAAAAGGGTTATTACTCAAGTATCAACTCTTCAGATATTATTTATGGATATTCCATAACATTAAAGGTGATGACTATATCAGGTTTAATAAACCAATATTGTAGTTTTTCTGACATCAGGTTTACTGAGCTCATTTCATTAACATCTGTACGAACTTTTAAGGTCTTTTTAGTCATGGCTGAAGTTATATTGTCCATATGAAAATAAAAATAGTAGCAATAATGATACTCATATTCAAAGATGCTGGAATCAAGTAGTGTAGAATTTTGGTATTCATTGTATGTAAACTACTTCTTTTCAGCTAAAAATCTGACAGACAGGGACTCACATTACTAATGTGCTTGGCAAGAAAAAAAAAATAAAATTTTGCTTTCTTCCTACCAGAATGTGCACAGCAGATCTAACTGGTCGTGATGAGTGTGAGCATCAGGCCATAAATGCCCATAAATGTTCTTCAAGAGTGCTGAAGCACATCTTTCCCATTCTACTTGTAGTATTTTCACAGTAAACAGAAGTTCTGAAAGCAAAAATAACTGACATCCTGAAAACATGAGAAAATATAGTAGGATTGCTGCCTGGATTAGTATGTAACTTCATATGTCTGCATGCTTACTACATATGCAGATTACATATGTATATACATATACAAACACACTATTTATTATTCAGATAACCTTCAGTATTTTCTGATAATTTCTAATATTTTCGTATCACAAATTAAAAATAGAACAATCCACATGTCTATAAAATCAGATGATTTTTACCCTTTAAAATGAATGTTCTGATTATGGAAAACCAAAGCTGTCAGCTGTCTTAAACAAGGTTTTGTTTAGTTACTGAAATATGATCAGGACGCTGATTTACATTTTAATATTTTCATGATCTTAACATGAACCGAATACTATTTGCTTTGTTTTTCTTAAAGTTCCAGTTCTTTGTGTGATCTTATTTTTTGAAGATCTTAGCATTCATAATGAAAGCATGTTTCAGGCCTCAGAGATGTAAAGGAGACCACAGAAAGGTATCCTGAAACGCTTACTCAGATTTCTTTGTGTGGCTTTTTCATCAGAAAATGCTGCTACAATAAATCTGGACTTTTCACAAGAAGAACAGGTTCTGAAACAAAAATTTTTCAGAGTGTTCTGGCAAAAAACAAAATAAGGCAGCAAAATAGCTTATGATTTGACATTGAGGATATTATCTTGGGATACAGGAAATCTAGTACCATTAGATCACTATGTATTTTGCTGAAGAATTCTTATTCTTCGTGAAAATAAACCCAAGGTCTTTGTTTTAACCCTGTGCAGACTAGAAAAACTTGAAAATGTAACCTTTTTTTAATAAAAAAAAATATTTTCCCCCACACTGATCTTCAATTCATGTTGAAAACATAAACACTGGGAAATACAGAAGGTTCTGTCACAATTTGAGGTGACACTTTTGAGACCTATATATAATAAATTTGAGTATAGAAAATAAATATTTTTTAAAATACCAAAAACAGCTCATCAAAAGTTTGTCCAACCTGACTGTAACAATGGGCATGAATTCCAGTTGCACATGAGATTAGCATCACTTTGAGCACTTTTGAATTCCAGCCTCATGCAAGTAGGTATCTGGGTTTAGCTGTGTGGGCTTTCTCATCCTGCACCTGCAGGTGACAAGACTGGTATTCTTAAAAATCACCAGTCCAGTAAATCCCATAAATATGTTGGACAGAGTACAGAATACTGGTGTTCTGTTCATGGCTTTGGTTTGGACATGGTTTGGGGCAAGGGTTAATCTTTACAACACAAAAATTAACCTTTTCTGCCTTCTTTCCCACTTATCAAGCAGGACTCAGCCAAAGCTCATAAAACAGAGAAAGTCACTCAGTTTTTAATCTCACTGAAGACTAGCAATTTTAAATTAGTTGTCTAACTTCAGGTACTCATCCTTTAGAAGACTTTTCATCCTCTAGAAATATATTCATTTCCCTTTTGGAGAAGCTTCTATTTACTCTCAATTTTCAGTCAACCAATATCTCATAATAGGCAATGAAATTTTAGATAGCAAAAACTGTGTGAGATAAATCTCATTATTTACACTATCTTCTGAATTTTTAAATTAAGTGTGGTTCTAAAGAAATCATTAAGAGATGGCTTAAAGGTGATTTTGATTCCTTTGATTAAATACAAAATTAAATACACTTTTAAATATGATTTTGCAAGTGTATTTTTTTCATTTCTTCATCCTCTTAATACTTGCATATTTTGCTATTCCTTCAATTCCTAAAGTAACATTTTATCATTAATATTTTTTGTTCTCCTTAATAAAACATTGTTTATACTTTATTTTTTCATTTTTTCCCCAAACACTTAATTTCTATTTTAATTACCTACTTTAGTTTTCATGGAAGTTTTGAGGCTAAATTTTCCACTTAAATACTCCCTTTATGTCTCACCACTGAGTTGCCTGTATGTAACAGATCTCAGTGTGGCCCTTTGCATTTTTGGGTTATATCTTGGCCATTAATCTTTCTTTATTGCAGTATGTTTAACAAACTGTTAAAAATAATGGTAGCTGGCAATGAAAAAGTGTGGTGCCCTTTAAGAGGCATTGCTTGAACTGATATTTAAAGATTTCTAATTCTCTGGGGTCAGGAAAGTAACATTTTCATGTTTTCACAAGTCGTTTTGCAGCAAGTCTTATATTGTCCAGAAATGATGTTTAAAGTTTCAATAGCTTCTGGTTCTCTGTGCCACATCACCTTGCAATTGCCCCCAAATTGTTTCTGAATCACATTTCCTCTGGCAAGGAGTGGTAACCCTCATTTTATATTACATCGTACAATGTACAGTGCTCTCACCCCACTCATAACTATGTTAATGTCAGAATGAAAAATGATAAAGCATAAATTAAATAGCAACCATATGTTTTCTGTAATATATCTTTTTTTGTTTTCTGACCCAGGTAAACAATTTCCTTATATCTCCTGTTCAGATCTGCATTTCATCCTTCAGATTTGCCTCATGAACACCAGAGAGCAGGCATCTTGCCTGTGTACAGACAGCTGAACTTGGACTTCAGCTAATGCAAAGTGATAGTGCTCATTGCTGCTAAACAAGCTTCTCATTTGAACCAGTGAGCATGTTAAGTAACATATCTTCCATCAGCCTACGGTCATTTTAGAGCTTTACAAACAAACTTAAGCTTCCAGTCCATGTTATGACAAAGAACAGCGAATATTTCCATGGGATTATTTTAGTAAACTCTTTGTAAATTATCCGAATAAATAAATGTTACAAAACTCTACTGGTTGGGCTCCCCACCCTCCTCATCCCCATCCTCCACCAGCAAGCAAAAGGCGCTCTGTGTATATCACATTCTCTAAAAATGAGGCCATCCAAAAGCTACAGAAATCATTACAATAAAATATAAGCCACTGGTTTCCCTTGATGCAGAAGGGAGACTATCTGTGGGCCAAGGTCCTCTTCACGCACGGATCTTTGGCACACAAGAGCAGAGCCTGTGGGGCAATCATTAAAAATTATCCTAAATACCTTTTTCTTCTTTTCCCCAGAAAGGTGGTTTCTGAAGTGCAGTCGCCCTTTGGTGCACATGGTGCTGTTACAATGGTGTGTCACTGGCAGCAGGGGCATCAAGGAGAGACAATGCATGGGTGAAGCATGAAGGTTATGTTCACTGGGCTGCTTTGGCAGCTGCAGCGAGCATTGTGCACTGAGCACTGTCAGGGTGCTGTGCATATTTTGGGTTGTGCATATTCTCACCTTTGTGCTGGAGGGATGGATGGGATGGGTCTTCTATTGCAATCCTGGCAGATTCTCTGCCCTGGTCTCATCTGGCTTCCATAACCCACCCTTCCATTCTTTACTGTGTGACCCTTCCTGCCTACTTCATGTTGATGTTTAGCCAAGTTCCCAGGCAAAACAAACAAAAACGTACAAAATCTTGCAATTAGCTTGTCATAATTTTTGCTTCCTCTCTTCTATGTATCATTTTCAACAACTGTTTTGCTCATCTATTTCTTGTGTTATCTGGTCAGGACCGCTTCTGTTGACACCCCTGTGTGACATGTTTTCTTGATGGAGTGTGGTGATGGATAGATATACACAACTGCACCACTGAAAAGCATACAGTAGTAATATGCTGTGAAGCAGGACGCACTTCCCAGGTGGCAGACTACCCTGACTCACTGACAGTGGCCTTGGTGCACTACACTAGTTCAGTAACATGGGCTCTGGTGCATAAGCTTGCCCAGTTAGATGAAAAATGAGGGTTGGATTCATAGGAGGCAAATAAAGTTAAGCATTTTGACTTTCTGCCCTGAAGAATAAGGAACAAGGGCAGCTGAAGAGAATATTTTTAAGACAGAAAACAATAGGAGGTGTCTAATTTTCACCTTGTATTATAGGTGGAGTATAAAGAACCAACTTGGGCTTTATGCTTGGCTTTCAGAGAGCTAAAGGACTCTACCCTGTGAGCTGAGTGCCAAACTCTGAGACCTAGCAAATATTAATCTTACTTTATTTCCCATATAATTTTCCAATAATGATAAGTGTATAGCACTGATGTGATGCTAAACTTTAAGTTTGGGCATTTTAATGTTCACATACATTTTTCAGAACTGTAACATTTTTGCATGGATCAGACAATTTTTATCTGAATTCAGGTTTCTGAATAGACTGAAGAATAATCTGCTTGGTTTTCCTGGTAATTATATTTCTGTGGCTAAGACTGCAAGAAAAACTGAAAAACCTGGTTGACTAATCATAAGTAAAGTCAACATCCTTTGTTTTTGGCTCTGAATGCCAGCTAAAAGGTCTTAATTCTTTAACAGTTATATGAGAAATAATAGGTTAGATAGTGCAAGAATAATGAAGAGAAAGAGTTGTAAAACAATCCTATATTAAATGACATGCACTCTGCAGGTTAGACTGATTACATCTAGTGACAATATTTGTAAAACTTGCATAGGAAAGTGAAACCTTTCATACATTCTTTTTCTCTTTTTTTTTTTTTTTTTTTTCCTGGGAGAGAGAAAAAAGACATTGATTCAAGCTTGGAAATGTATTTTTAAAATCTGTGCATACGATAGCAAAGACTGGTTTGATATACACAATTCAAACCATAATCTAGATTCTAAAGGCCTTTTGGACCTCAAGTTATAATTCTACCTATAAAGAAACACATTTCAGGGAGAGTGTTATTCAATGTGGCTGGAAATATCAAAGTGACATGGAAAAACAATAGGTACCAAGTTCACTCTGGTTTTACTGAGTAACTGAAGTTCTTGGAAAGTTCTGTCCTTTCTAACCTGGAACTGGAATTTGGCGAGGCAAAATTTGGCATCTTGGAACATCTTTTAATCCATAAAACATATTGAGATAGGTATTTTCTGATGCAGCCCTGCCTGTTTGCAAATATAATATAACACCCTGCCTTGCTGAGCTAAGGAATACTCAATAAGAACCTAGGATTTTATTTCATTTCATTTTTTCTTCCTCTTTCTGGGAATCCTTCAGCCAGCTCTCTGACCAGAAAGAGATCTTCCTTTCATGCATACAATCCTATTGTTTCTGGGGCTCCCTTGGCTTACTGTTCCCTTATATTTTTTGGCTTTATCCTCCATGAATTCTCACAAAAAATCTATGTCAATGTAACCGAATCCCAACTCGGAGTTTAACAAATCATACCCCATTTTGGTGATATAGCCAATTTCTACGGCAGCTTTGCACATGGGTTTCCCTGTGTGAAGGCACCTAATGCCTCAGTGACCCCTTCCTAAAAGGGGCTCTGATTGTTTTACAAACTTAGTGTGAATGAAAAGCAGCTATTACACATCTTGGTGAGGTTTAAACCAAATCATCACGGTGAGAAGGGATGCTCCCAGCCTTGCCTTCTGCTTCATCTTACCACATCTCATCCCTCACTCTGTTGATGAAAGATTCTGGGTGAAATTCAGTCAGAAATATGATTACTCCATGTGACATATCTCTGCCAAGAACCTGGAGGTCTGCCTGAGCCATCCCTGTGTGGCCAATGCATTAACGTGGTGCAGTACTGAATTAAATAGAGAGATAACCTGAGTCCTCTGAAAGGCATAAGTGCATCAGATGATCACTGTGCCTCAATTCATAATCAGGCCTAATTCTGAAGCAAGGCACTGGCTGTAGGAAAGCTTGTCTTTGTGTTTTAGTCTGTGCCAGTTAAAGGATCTTGTAAGCCCACTTCACAGCATGCTATAAAACAGCATAGGATACACCGTATGCTACAAGACACATGACATCTTCCCTTATTTTCCTGTGGACTAACTCTGTAAAAATCAAATACTGCAATAATTCAAAACCTGCCAACTTGTCCTTCTACTTCTTGTGTGATCTCTGAGGTTTTTAACACTTGAGTTTATTTTTGTGATAACATTGCCAGAGTCTCACTTGCTATTTACAAATAGCCAGAAAACAGTTTCTAGACTGTGTCTTGAACATTCAGGCAAGGGATAGACAGAAGCAGAGGGGAAACCCTTACCTCCTTTTCCAGTCTTTGGATGCCTTCTGTGTCTTTGTCTTGCTGGAAGACAAAGCTGTGAGGACTGGCTAGTGCTGCCAGGATGAGATTATTCCATGCCTTAAGTTAAACACGTAAGCATTTGAAGGATTGAGGCCATCATTCCTAAAGCTCTAATAAACTTTACAGTAGAAATAGGTTTCCCTTAACCCCATTTATTTAAACAATCCATATTGTTTTATATAGAGGAAACTATCCAATGCAAATACAGCTAAATATTTTAATGGTTTACACATTCATTTTAGAAAGTTTTCTTTTAATTTGTTAACTTTTGTTCCTTTGAACCAGTTCAACCTACCCATTTAATCCCTTGAGCTTTCAAGGGACAGCTTGCAGAAAGTTATATACACAAATATAACAAACATTTCAAATAAAGCATAATGCGTAAAGCAGAGAAAGGGAAAAATTTGACAACAGCTGCTAGATTTAACACTAATAGTTTTGAAAGATTTTGGCTTAAAGGTTAAGAGTATCTTATGACAATAAGCAGACTTTGTATATAATGTCAACAGCCCTGTTGCAACATGTCCAGTTTTAATTTATTCTTGTTCGCTTGCATAAGACAAATAATATAATTATGTATGTCTGGTTCATGACATTCAAGTTGGAAAAAAAATCAAATAAATCATGGGGTTTTTTTAAGAATAGCAACTTCTAAAGCCTTTGGCTCACGTCCCTTATTAACATTAGAGACATTTTTGTCTGAAAGTGATAACCTGAAAGTTTGCAAGTATTTATTTATTTTGATCAGATTTCATCTTTTTGAGCCTTTTTGCTTCCGAATAAGCTAGTGGTAACTAGAATCCTCCTTAGCCTTTCTTTTTCTTTTTAAGTCTAAAGAACATTGTAAATTATATCAATTACCTGATTAGCAAAAAATTTAAGGCTCTAAGAGCTGCACTCATCAAACTTTGAGTCTCCGTTTGGACCAGTTAGGCATGCTGACAATTTGGAGATATTTTTATTCCCTGCATATATTATTCTTATAATGGAAAAATAACACAAGCGATATTAAAACTATATGTTAATCACACATTATAATACATACTGTGTTTCAATGTATTTCCTAAGGTCAGTTAAATCAATCAGTAAAAATGTTTATTTGCATATATATATTAGAAAAGAAGAAAAAATACTCTTTTTAGAATCATATTCTCAGCTGATACAGAGCAGTCTCACTTTAATCTCCTCTGTGGACTTCTTTACATGAGAGATGAAATTAATTTTGTATGATTTCAGATGTCTGATGTAATACAGACAATTAGTATAAACCAATTATGTAGGCTTCTGTGGTATTATAGGGAATTGGGCACTTCTACAGGATGATACATACATCTGTCTGATACTTATGTTCATATAAGATCCTCAAAACTAGAAGAGCCTATATCTTTCCTTGGACTTTGAAGAGAATCTAAGGCATAGGTTACTTTAGATGTATAACTTCTGGGTAGCTTTAGGTAGGTGAAGTGAAATCCACTCTGAGTGGAGATCTGGACTTCTAATATAAATTACTAAATCTACTTTGAATAAAAAAGCAGTATATTTTAATGGTTTCAAATAATGCTTTTTGATTCCTTAAAAGGGATGTAATAGGGTGAATTAGTGTTTATTTTTTCCCTATATACCTTTGTTTCACATGGTGGGACTCCTCTGGCTTCAGAGAAAAACTTCCTGAGTTAGAGGAGATTAAATGAAATCAAAATCTCACTAAGGGAAAGATGAGATAGTACTAAGATTGATGGCAAAAATAAGGTCTAATATAGAATACATAGACTTAGCATGAAATGTGCATGGAGAGCTTGGAAAGTACGCTAGTGACATGTATCTGTGTAATGGTTCCAAAGCATTTTCTTTTGGATGACATTAAGACTTTATAAAACAAACATATGCTCACACTAATACTGTTTAGAAGTAAATGTATTAATGCAAATATGTCCAAGCAAATGTGCCAGATTTCCTCAGGGTTTAACTCCCACAGCAGCAAAACAAGTAGTCCAGAGCGTTTGAAACACTTTCCATAGGAGCATTTTTACCACGCCAAGAATCAAAACAGGAACGCTGTGCAGTTGTGGCAATGCAGAAGCCTCTGCAGTGTACGCATTGCGAGAGTGCTGCTGTGTCCCAGAGGGCAGAGTTCTAGGTGTCCTTCCTCTTTGGTATAAGATGCAAGAGAACCAGGGCGGTTTTGCTTTACAGAAGGGAATTATCAGTGTTATAGGGGCAGGGAATGAAAACTTCCTTAGAATCATAGAACATGTCAAGTTGGAAGGGACCCTCCAGGATCATCAAGTTCAACTCCTGTCCCTGTGCAGGGCAGCCCAAGAGTCACACCATGTGCCTGAGAGCATCGTCCAAATGCTTCTTGAACTCAGCAAGGTTTGGTGCTCTGACGACTGCCCTGGGGAGCCTGTTCCAGTGCTCAATCATACTCTGGGTAAAAAACTTTTCCTGATATCCAACCTAAAACTCCCCTGATTCAGGTTATGTTCAGACATTCTTGCCTGTGAGAAGGGAGGAAGAGAGAGGCTAAGCAGTGGAGAGACATGTCTTTGCAGGCACATCAGTGGACAGTCACTGTGTTGAATCAAAAGACATTTCTCAGAGTACAAGTGGCAAGGCGAGGCCCCTGTCACTTCTACCAGCAAACACAAGGAGCTACAGATGACAGTGCAGTCCTCCAAACCCCAGGGACCTGCACTGGATCCCCACCTTACATCTCAGAAATTGGAAGACTTTACTACCCACCACAGGGTGATGACATCACTGTGGTTAGTTTTGTTCCTTCATATTTTAAAATGGCTATGTAAATGCCATTTTGTGGAGAAATATGTTTTAGAAATGGTCTTGTTTCTTGGTTTGCTACCAGTTTGATCATCAAAACTTTCCCACTAGGTTCAAATCTGTCCACCAGGAAAAATGCTGAGAAACCTTCACTGGCCTAGTCAGACAGGCAGAACACCAAACCCTTTGGGATAATCCTTTAATGCCTAGAAGATATTCAGCCAGAGTCTTGCAGGCAGGGGACTGAATTGAGCATTTATTAACCAGATGATCTTGCTAGTCTTATAAAGAACCTTGGATAAAATTGTACATTTAAAACTCTTTATCTGCTACATATGCCAGACTTGGGTTTACTAGAGGGGAGAGAGAAGAAATAGAAGAGGAAATGTTGAGGGAACTCTAGCTGCTCCCATTACTGCTCGTTAGTTCAGCACATAAAATTGCAGTCCCTGCTGCAACCCCCAATTCACTGTCTCTCCTTTCATATTGGGCCTTTGTTCACTGCCCAAATAACAAATACAGTCCAAAAAAAGTGTGCAGATATATATCTGGTGGAGTTCCTGGCTTGTGTATGTGTGTGTGTATATATGCACACACACGTATGTGCACTTATGCACACATGTACATTAAGATGACATTTTCTTCCTAATAAATTATTTGTATTTCTTTATTTTTTTCTCAGCCTTTTCTTGGGTAAAATGCTAAACTACCGTTTTTTCTTTCTTACTTTCTTTATAGGGGTCAGACTGCATTGTTGAATCACTTTAAATCCTGAGTCAGGAACATGTCACAGAGTTATAAAACGGTACTGTTGATGGAGCAGCCTAGCGCTGATAGGAGAACTATTGATTGCAGATCTCCTTTTAGATTGGATTTGTGCTCTGCAGTCCTTTTACCTGGTCATAAAATATAAGTGGGGTTTAGAAAAAAAATAGCAGTCCACTTAGGAAGTCTCTTAACAGGTTTTTTGAGCTTAAATGTACATTCCTTTAAGTATCTGTTAATTACTTTACTGTGATGATGCGCACCTGTACAATGTCAGACTGCCCACAGAGCCCATTGTTAACCTGTCCGTCAGCCATTTACTGCCTATGATTCACAGTCGAAGGGTCTAGGATTATTGTCTACTGGGAATTATGTTTTAGTAGTACAACAGTGTGCTGGAGATGTCTTAATGGCTGCTCAAGTGAGATTGTTATAATGCCCACATTGTTGTTCTAGCCAGCACACAGCCCAATTGCTTTTTAAGTTACGGCATCAGCAAGCTCCAGGTCATCTGCACTTAAATCACATGCACATATCTGAAATGTTGATGTGGTAACTGGTAGCAATGTATACAATACTTTTAACCTCCAATTTGGTGGGTGCTTGGGATCAGATTATATGAAGTGTGCATGTATGCTTCAACATTTAGGGCTACAGCAAGCTTTGCTGATTTTAAATGTCATCGTAAATTTCTCTTTGAACAGTTACCTCAGCTCATGTGCAGCTTTCCCTTTGATAAGTCAGAGGATAAAGAGTATAAGTGGGTTGCATTAGAACTCATGTACACTGCTTGCATGGTTCAGCTTACGAGTTTGCAAGAAAAGTGTTCCAATGAGTAGAGATGGAGGGTACAGACATCCCTCCTTATATCTTTCTTTATTTTAGACAAAAACTATTGGTTCCTTCCTTCCTTCCCCACCACCCTGTAAGGGATTGAGCACTTCAGCCGGGTTCGCCTAGGAACAGCTGGAGCAAAACATGTCTTCAAATTCACTACCAAGGTGCCCAGAGCACTTAGACAAGGCCTTTATCATCATTATTTTTTTTTGCAAAGTCACAACCACCAGGCCAAACAATCCTTATTTCTTCTTTTTCCTATTCCTTTTGTTTTTTGGTGATAGTGTGCAGACATTGAAATACTCAAATAGATGTAGAAAGAAACTAAGGAATTTCTAATGGATTTAGAGTCTATGAAGTTTCCTGGCAGCACTTGAAGCTTGAACTGATTGGAAATATTGGATATTTCCCACAGAAAAAGCAAAACAAGCTTCCCCAAACATAATAGCAACAAGAACATGCACACCATCCCCCTATCTTAAATTTTCCACTGAAAAAATGAAGGATGCAAAAACTTTGCCTAATCATACCAGTTTCCTTCTCAACAAAAAATCGTTTTGTCTGCAGATACTTTTCTATTTAAAAAACAAATCAGTAACTCCTTCCAGTTTTCAGTTAAAAACAAATTTGAAGAAAAATATTTTAACTGATCCCCTTGTAATGTCAAGAGATTGACTGGAGAAAAAATCTGAATACTTCAAGGCATCCGTTCCTACTTAGGATTATATAAATGTCACTCTTCCTCATTAAATGAATTTGTATTCCAATAGCGTTGCTGCAAACATTGCCTCCTTCAGCTAGCACACCATCACTGAAACAGCACACTTTTCAAACAGCTTTCCCTTTTATCAAAAACACAGAACTGCAACTTTTAACAGATGGTATTTTCACTGCTTTGAAATTTTTACAGAGAATGAGCTAAAAACATTGACTTGGGCAGGGGGAGAGGCAATGCAGGGAGACAAGAAGGAAATCAGGAAGAAAGAGAGATTTTTGTAAGTGCTTGGTGTGGACTTCTTTCCCTGCATTAAAAATAAGAATTTTACCCTAGTGTTCAGTGGGATCAGAATAAGAACACTGAGCACTTTGGAAAAAAAATCACACTCCCCAGTGTTATTAATATGAGTCATAATTAGAGATGGAACATTTGATCCAAACCCCAATTAACTTCAGGGGAAATTTGGATCCAGACTTTATGGCTTGAATTTATTGGCATGGTGGGCCAAGACAGAACTCCTGACCCAGTGCTGTCCAATCCCACCCCCACTAACAAATCCTTGGGGGAATTAGAGATGCATATCTGATTCAAGATCTGACATTTGTGGTTTGGCGCTTGTTTGACAGTATATCTAACACATAAATAGCACTTTCCACCTCAAAATGCTATTTGTGCTTTAAAAAAATGCATCTGTACAGGGGGCTGATTCGTAGGAAGAACACAGTAAAGCCAAGTGGTATGTTTTCTTCAGCATGTTTGCAAATAAGATGAAAACATTCACAGATTACTGATGTTCTCAAAACTTCTTTCAAGTTAGAAATTTTTTGCTGGAACACTAGGTGCATTTCCAGCTGGGGCAGTGATCCTGAAGGTTTGACTCTCAGTCTTGCTCAGGTGGAATCACACAGATTTCAGTTTGATTTTTCATTAAGAAGATATGTAGGTAAACTAGGCTTTAGTGTCACAGCCAGACCTGGAAAACGTATCTCTAATCCAAGACCTTTGTAAAACCATATGCTGTTTCATGTTGGTAGCATCTGACAGTGAGCTCTCTAGGGAGGTTTAGAAGGAGGCTTAGGTGGTGGTATATTGAAAGCTTTATTCTGAGATCAGTAAAATTAACTTTAACACTACAAGAACTCTGGAATGCATTAGAAAACATTTTTTCCCACAAGGCAAATTAGCTAAAACAAACAAAAATTTTGACATTAAACATAATTGAATGTTACCCAATTTTATGTAGCTCTAGGTCAGATAGACTATGACCTGATACATTTTTTTTCCCACCCTATCTAGCAATCTGGTCCAAAATTACTGCAAAATGTTGTCTTTAGGAAGCCAATCATTAATTATTTATGAGCAGTATTTTACTAAGAGAATTTAAGCTGTTTGCTTCAGTTATAAACTCCATGGAGTGTTGTGTAAAAAATATTTTTCCCACCTTTTCAGTCAGTGAATGATTCATTAATCACAGCATATATGTAAACATTTAGGAGGCAGCAGCATCCGCAAGATAAAGTATTTGCCTCTAGAATTGCTTCTCTTCTTAGTCAAGCTGTGTGACTTAGGGTGATTCACTTCTCACTCTGCATGCCTCAGTTTCCCATGCTGTAATTTGTCATGTGTCTTTTTTATGGAGATTTGTGTGCTCTGTGGATGAGAAGCCCTACACAGGAGTTGTGCTTTTATGTTTGTGAGAGTAGCCCCAGAGCATAATTAGGACAGAATGTTAAAGAGATGGTAGGACCTGCCTTTCATAGCTAACAGAGAAAACACTTGATATTTTATCTACAGCAGGAGTATAGGCTGTAACAGTGGTAATATTCCAAAGGACTGCTTTGACAATGATGACATTACTAAAGCAATAAAAAGGAGGACCAAAGGTCAGTATTCAGAAGAGTACATGGCACACTGTCCATAACATAATGAATTGCATATTGCACTATTATATTGCACAAGGGCAAACCTGTGATTCCTCTGACTGTACTGTAGGCCAATGCGATAATACAGGCAGAGCAGTGTAGGCACAGGATCATGCTGAAACAGTCCTGTATAATCCAGCCTGGAACTAGCTCAGCACACGGGCGATTAGCCTGGGTCTGCCTCCACTGACAGATGTGGGCATACCTTCAGTTGCCTGGAGCCAGATTTCCACCAGTAACATTTAAGGACCTAAAAATTCATATTCATATTCTATTTTTCCAAAGATTGGCAGAGATTTTGAGCTAAGTGTCCAGCTCTTCTTACTTTCACAACTCATCTAGCTCCAAGGACTATGGGCAGCAGGCTCTTACTGCTCTATTAAATGTCTAGTCTATGTTAAGAAGCAAGAAAGCAACCAGAGTATATTCAGTCAAGGTCTCTCCAAGCCTCTCCACAGGTCTCAGGCTATACCTGGTTTACCACATATGAAGAAGACAAATTCACTTGTGGTAAAAAGGTTTCCTATAGATTTTGGCTTAATTTGGGAATCTAGGCAGATAGATAACAAAGCAAATACTTGCTATAATTACAACACAATGATTTACTGCCTTCTGGAAAACAGTACAGTACTGCAGTAATAACAAAGTTATAACAAAGTTGTTTATGATTGTGGGTGTGTATATATATATATATAAGTTATATATATACGTGTGTATATATGTGAAAGTAAGTGAAATACTCCAGATTGACAACACTGTAGCAGAAAAAAATTGGCCTTGTGTACAGTATAGGATTTTTCATTTTCTTTGTTCACAAAATGCATTTTACCATGGGTGATAGAATTTTTGTATCATGAATATTTTATACCAGACTTTAGCCAGAACCATGATATATCCCAGAAATTAACTTAGGGAAATCTGGTTCTCATTATTCTCTGATGTTCATTGATTTATTTTCTTTCTCAAACAAAGAATTTTAGTCCCCAAACTTGGTATCTATTTAGCTTATTCTTAACCCTTCCATAGGGGTGTGGGGGGGAATAATTTCTTCCTTGGGAAAGTGTTGAATCACTCTTTTTCCATGCTATTGGACTAACTTCTTCTATTATTTGCATCAGCATAATTCAAAATATTTTCCATCCATGTGAGTAGAATTTGGGTCATCTTGTCTACTCTTATATTTGCATTTGAAAGTCTTACTGGCCTCATGGGAAGAAGGAAAAAAAAAAAAGAAAAAATATAAGAAAAAAGAGAAACATATTCATCTGAAATAGATTTTTATATATTCTTTAGATTTCTAACTCTTAAACTGCAACTCATTCTCTTCTCTCCTCCCCTTTCAATTCCCACCCAGCATCTGAGTAACTCTGAAAGCATCTGAACTCATCAGGCACACCACATTTGGACCTGGACGTTCTCAAGGCACCTGCAGTTCTGCATTGTGTGCACGCCCAGATCTACCCAGGCCTTAATGGGATCCAGAAACTCAGCTGCGTGGTGCCAAAGCTCCCTAAAGGGCTTAATCCCATATACATGCCTAAAGCCCAGTTCATACGTTCCAGTAGGACCAGGCATCTCACAAGCTGTAATCATTTCTGTTATCTTTTAAAACAGCTTTCTGGAAAAGAAGGTGGTGTTCACTGGCTTTTGCAAAGTAGTCAGCTTAATAGTGGATTTACCCATGAGGTATTTAAACTTGAGTACAATTCCTTCCACAGCCTGAGGGGGACTTAATCCCCAGTTGCTCATGCCCTACAGAGTTCTCTATCCATCACATAATATGGTATTATAAAATACAATCCTGCTTACTACTCCATTTGAAACTGTGCTATTATACCATAAAGACAGCAATGTTCCTTCGTTGAGAGGAGCAACTGATGCCTCTAGATTATTTCTGCATTTAGCATACATGGCAAAAAGACTGAAAGTAAAACCAAAGATTATGAATTCAGGTGCTTTCTTGTAAATCCCTATCCTATTTGTGGCATAAATAGGGTGAGTTCAGGTTCAATAGGAAATAAAATTACTGCATAACTAAATCGTAATTAAAATTATTTGTTCTTCTTCAGTCTAAGAACAGAGACTTAAACCTTATTCTCCAAATTCCTACCAATTTGCCTTTCTCTGGATGGAACAGCTTTGTCAACTTCAGCTTTTTCTACTGCTCTTAGAAAAAACAATACCTACATGGACATAGGAGGCAGTCAGCCTCCTGGTGGAAGGAAACATCTTCCCAACAATGTGATTTAGGTGTCTAAACTATGAGAAGCAGAGGAAGATTGGACAGTGCCATGAATCAAGAAACAGCCCACCGAAGATTACAGCTGAAGCAGGAGATATAGTTGCCATGTAGTGACTTGTTCAACCCTCCTGGTAGGGTCCATTGCAATTACTAACACAATGCACTAAAAGGCTGCCTTTTGAAATACTGAGCTTGCACAGCTTCTCCCAACTTCCCTGAAAACAAACAAGAAAGGAGGCCATAAAATGGCAGGATCTGGTTTTCTTTAGGTTCAGCATGTCTTGAACTACTTAAATTCAATATAAGAGCTTTAAAAATAAATAATTTTTTAAAACCCCTTTGAATTGTAATTTTGCAGGATTCTGACTAACTCAGAGGACTAATACTAAGACCCAGGACTTCTTACCTCATGGCCATGATTTTAAACGAAATAAAGAACTACACTGACAGAAACTATCATTTGGTATGCAGTCAGTAGCTTGTGTGAAACCAGACAGCTATGCCAGGCCACGATGCCCATTAATTCCAGCAGTTAACAGCACTTAACCATGTCAATACTGCGTTTCAGCTTATAAACATGACTACACATTTCATCACTGGCCCATTAATGTCTTAGTTTTACATCTTGTTCTGGATAAACAGATCCTTGCTGGAAGAAAGCCCTAAAGTAGGTCCATCTGTGGTCACCCATGAGTTCCTTTGTCTGCAGGTGACAGGCAAAGAGCAGCTGAACTGAACTTTGGTGTCTGTCCCCACCCCTGCAGGCAGACCTCTCACACTGCAGCACTCTCCAGCCTCCTGGTTTGTACCACACAATCCTTTTTAGCAAATTTCATTATGAGTATCATTAACACTGAAGAGGAGACTATGTTGTGTGTTTTTAAAATCGTGTTATTTTTTGGAGACAATCCTCCATAAAATTCACCTGAGACTATAGATAAGAATAAATTGTTATCCCATTTTAAAATACTTTAACTGTTTTAAGTTTAGAATGTTCTTAATTCTTATAATTTATCATGTTTATGTTGGTTTATTTTGAATAGAAAACGACCATGAGAGGTGTTTAAAGATTTTTAGTGGTAGTATCTGGTCAAGGCTTGACAAAGCATCCAGGTTCCCAGTAAATATTTTTCACAACTGATTCAGCAAGAAGACAACCGTGAGCTGGGAGACCCACAACTGTCTAAAATGTTTTAGCTGTGTCACCCTCTACTATATTATGTCACCATCAAACCAGCATGACTTCACCATAGTTAGGTTAATCAAGTAGATGGAATCAGATACGTGGGCTTGTCTGTAATGGCAAAACTTTGTGGCATTATTGTATTTGTTGTTTTACTGTACGGACTAAAAATGGTGCATCACTATTTGCGAGTCATTCTTCATGTGAAACATATGAAATACATGTGATCTAACTGAAAATATTCTGATATTGAGGCTTCTTTTATTTTGTGAATTGTTCAAAAAAGTTAAAAGTTGAAATATTCATCATATTAACTTTTCACACTTGTTTGCAAAAAACCCTTATCCAAGCCTGAAGAAATGATAGGCTGGAGAGTTGGGCGGGGAGAAACTTAATGAAATTCAACAAGAGCAAGTGCAGAGTTTTGCATCTGGGGAAGAACAACCCCATGCACCAGTACAGGCTGGGGGCTGACCTGCTGGAGAGCAGTGTAGGAGAAAGGGACCTGGGGGTCCTGGTGGACAGGAGGATGACCATGAGCCAGCAATGTGCCCTTGTGGCCAAGAAGGCCAATGGCATCCTGGGGTGCATTAGAAGGGGGGTGGTTAGTAGGTCAAGAGAGGTACTCCTCCCCCTCTATTCTGCCCTAGTGAGGCCACATCTGGAGTATTGTGTCCAGTTCTGGGCCCCTCAGTTCAAGAAGGACATGGAACTGCTTGAGAGAGTCCAGCGCAGAGCCACAAAGATGATTAAGGGAGTGGAACATCTCCCTTATGAGGAAAGGCTGAGGGAGCTGGGTCTCTTTAGCTTGGAGAAAAGGAGACTGAGGGGTGACCTCATCCATGGTTACAAATATGTAAAGGGTGAGGGTCAGGACGATGGAGCCAAGCTTTTTACAGTAATGACCAATGATAGGACAAGGGGCAATGGATGCAAACTGGAGCACAGGAGGTTCCATGTGAATATCAGGAAGAACTTTTTCACTGTGCGAGTGACGGAGCACTGGAACAGGCTGCCCAGAGAGGTTGTGGAGTCTCCTTCGCTGGAGACATTCAAACCCCGCCTGGATGCGTTCCTGTGTGATGTACTCTAGGTGACCCTGCTCTGGCAGGGGGGTTGGACTAGATGATCCTTCGAGGTCCCTTCCAACCCTACAATTCTGTGATTCTGTGTGATTCTGAAACCAGCAGAGACACTGCTCCTAAAAAATATCAGATTGCTTAGTTTTGTACTGAAAGTTGCTGTGAAACTTGTTATATTTTAAATTAAATTCCAAAAAATACTAGATATAAAGGGATACCTAATTTCCTTCATACAAGACTGAAATGTCATTCTATAATGTACTGCTGAGTGAGCAAATAGATAGCAAACTCATTGTTTACTGCAGCATGTTAGCTACCTGCTTATTATTGAAATGGCTTGTGTCACTAATATTTTTTAAATGCCTGAAAGTAAAGTTTTGCCAGTAATACAAAAAGCCCACAGTATTAGTGTTATACTTGTAGGCTGCCTGCCAATCCTCTAAAGGACGTTGGATACAGAACATGATGAACATGAGGGATTATTAAAAATAAACTCACATCTTGGTGCTCAAATTTTTCCCTCTCTTTTCCTTAAAGCGATCGCTACAGCATATTTTTTAGGGAAAAAAGAAAGCATAAGCAAGGGCAGAAGAACTAGATGAAAATTTTATGCAAAGAATCCATTAAAAGTGCTCTGGCTGCCTGTTTGTGCCTTTGAGTCTCACGAGTACTGTTGGTAAGAACAGAAAATCACTTATGGACTCAAAAAACAATATAGAACATTTCCTACTCTTTTAAATCCCTTAATGTGTCCCCAGCATCCCATGTAACTTAGGAAGGAACATCAGAAAGTTTGGATGTTTTTCTGAATCTTGTTCGAAGAATACCAAATACTTTTGGTTGTAAAAATGGGATGGAAATTCTATAAGAAAAACCTTTCTTTTAGATTTTCATACTTTTTGCATGGAATTAATATAGATCTCTGAAGAAATGAAAGAGCATGGAACAATTGCAGAGGTTAATCATATCTTTTCTATTTCAGCAATTTGATGATCTGCATTTCAGTTGATTCTTAGGCAGTAGGAGCTATTCCTTTTTGGGGCAATTGTAAGGCTTGCTGAACAGGCTTAACTAATTAATTTAATTTCACTGGGATATTCTTTAGGGATTAATAAGGAACAGTAATTGATGCCTTGCCACATGCTCTCTAGAATGTGATTTCTTTGCTCTTCTTAGCTGTTTCACAGGCTTTTTCAAGCCCAGAAAACAATCATAAATCAAACTAAATATTTATATAGATTTTTGACATTTTTCATGTGTGAGTGAAAAAGATGATGGGTAAGCTGGTCATAAAAATTACAAGGAAAAATATTTTATGGAAATTTGCTGATTTGTCAAAATACAAATGCTTTACAGAAGCTGTTTGATTCTCTTAATGCTGCAGGCGATCTAAAGGGAATCTATCATGCTTGCAACTACACTTCACTGAGGGATTAACAGACTGTTCAGCATATATCATATGAAAAAAACCCATGAAAACCATCAGTGAAAATGCACCAGATTTTTACTAGTGAAATACACAGCAGAATTTGGTCTCAGACTTCTGCTTTGAAAATGCTGTCATCTAAAACACATCCAGGAGATCATACGTGGTTGGAGAAAGCAACTTCAATAACAAGGTTAATTATTGAATGAACGTATAAGACAAGATCACTATTACCTAACCTAAATGACCAGAATAGGCACCAAGGTCCCAGAAGCTAATAATGCTGAGTGTTAGTTGTCTCCAAAGACAACTTCTTGAGTTAAACATGAGCAACTGTTCAAACAGGACAAGGAGGCTAAATCTAGACAGTAGGAAACGTTGAGCACAGCATTTGCCTGAGGCCTCCCTTTCCAAGGAAATATTTGCTTATGGCATAAATCCATTCATCCAAGATTAAAAATACAATCAGAGACCTACATACTTGAATAATCTCATTTTAGAGAAAACTTTGAACCAGAATCTTCTATTTCCTCAATTCCCTAACTGTGAGATTTACAGGACAACCTAAGAAACACAAGTTTCCCCCTTCCAGTAGGAGCTATGACAATGTGCAGCCCATTGGCTGGAGGAAACACAGTGTCTGTTTCCCATGGCCATGAATTTTTGTATTCTGTATTCAAAATACAAACACTATTGATATTTTAATAAATTAAGGAGGATTGAGGGATTTGCAATTACTGAAATTTGGTCATTTAAGTTGATAAACTGATAGTTTAAACACAGTTTTGCGTTGGGCTCTGTTAGCATTTTCCAAGGTGATTCCCAAACACAGTTCAGGATTTACCATATGCCCACCCTGTTCTGGGGAAACCACAGCATAGTTGTGGTCAGATCATTACAGTTGGCCTCAAGGCTGGAGAATGGGCCCTTGTATTCTAATTTATGGTACCCATTATAACCAAACAGTCGTAAAAGAGCAAGTAGCCCAAGTCTGTCTTGCTCCTGTTGATTACCCTGAGGATGGTTATTTAGGCTATCTCCTGCCTAACTCTTGTCAGCTAGCTACAATCTCACAGACAGGACATTCTTATAGGAGCTAGGGAACATCTGTAACACTACTGTTCTTTCCAGTTCCTTATAATGAGTCTATGGGACTAAAGTATCTAGAAGATCCAGGCTGATCAAGAAGTTCAATACTGGAATTCGACTGACTAAAGTGTTTTGCTATTTTTAAGAGAATTCAGTGTGAACCATGTACAGAACTTGGGTCCTCTTCAGTCCAAGATGTCTGCATTATAAATCTGAATTATCAAGATATCCAGTGAAAAAAAATCAGGTAGAGTATGCAGTACTGAGAACTATTATTTAGGATCATAACAGCCAACAGGGCCAGAACAAAACAGAATTTAACAGAATATTTCAGTTGGAAAGGAGCTGGAGCTACAGTGAACATCTAGTCCAACTGTCTGACCAATTCAGGGCCGAACAAAAGGTAAAGCAAATTATTAAGCCTTTTAAACACTGACACCTGGAGCATCAAGCATCTCTCCAGAAAGCCTGTTCCAGTGTTTGATCACTCTCTTGGTAAAGAAATAATTCCTTATGGCCAGTCTAAACCTCTCCTGGTGTAGTTTTGAGCCCTACCCACATGTCCTGTCACTGGATACCAAGGAGAAGAGATCAGCCTCTCCCTCTCCATGTCACCTCCTCAGGAAGCTGTAAAGAGCAATGAGGTCACTCCTCAGCCTTCTGTTCTTCAAACTAGGTAAACCCAAAGTCCTTTGCCACTGCCCATAGGACATGTCTTCTAGTCCTTAACAGTCTCATGGCATCTTCCATTAAAAAAAAAAAGATAAAAATGGAACATATCTGCACTTCTACACAGAATCACAGGATCACAGAATGGCTGAGGCTGGAAGGGAGCTCTGGAGGACAGTCTTATAGTCCAACCCCACTGCCCAAGCATGTCCAGACAGCTTTTGTGCTCTCCAAGGAAGGTGACTCCACAAACTCTCTGGACAAACCGTGCCACTACTATTTCCTGATGCTCAAGAAGAACCTCCAGTTTGTGCCACTCAAAAGAGGCTGGCTTCTTCTTCTTTACACCCTCTCTTCTGGTATTTATATATGTTGATAAGATCACTCCCCGCTCCCTTTGCCTTCTCTTCTCTAGGCTGAGAGTCCCAGCTCTCTCAGCCTTTCCTCATATGAGAGATATTCCAGTCCCTTCATCATCTTATTGGCCCTTTGTTGGACTCTCTCCAATATGTCCATGTCTCTCTTGTATGGGGGACCCCAGAATGGGACACAGTAAAATGAATCAAATCCAAGAACAGTGTTAAAAGATAAGGTAAAGTTTGAAGTCAAGTATACAAAATATACAAAATTATGAAAGTCTAGTTTTCCTCAGTCAATATAAATTTAGCCTGCATACATGTCTGCATTACTGTAAGATCTTTAATTAAATGTTCGCCTACTACTTCCACAATGAAAAAAATAAAAAAAATAAAAAAAACAAAACCCAAACTAACCTAAAAAAACTAATCTAATTTGTCAACTTGATACCATTATCCTATTCTATTACATGTCAGAAACTGAAGTAAAACCAACATGAACAACTTCTGTGTTTTTTTATGATAGGTAGAAAATTCAAGTGTATGAGTGATGAACTTCTGCTAGTGCTATGTAGGTGTTCAGATCTCACATACTGAAACTTGTGGAGGAACTCAATCTAACTTTGACAATCAATTTACATATGAATACTAAGTGCCTCCTGAAGCATTTTTCCTTGAGTTAAATTTCCTATAAAGTGAATGGATCAAGGGAAGTGTCAGAAGTTGTAAAGAAGGAGTTCTTCTTAGCCTGAATTTAGGCACTTGGAATTACTTCATGCTTTCACCCTTACTTGCTGTCCTTTATATATTTCCTTTGTTTAGATGATTTAAACACTTTTGGAATGACTGATTCAAATACATGGAGGAAGTATATCTGACTTAGACTGCCTGGGTTTTATCCATAACTCTTAGCTTTCCAAAGATGTTGGCTTAAAATTCAATGGATCTATTGTTCAGAGGATAGGGAGGCTTACTATTTCCTAAAGTCAACAGGTTGACAACTCCAAGTTGTCTCAAATAGGCCATAAGTCTAGGAAGAAATTAATCAGGACTCCAAAATATATCTCAAAGTAGCTAGCTTAGTTAAATTGTGTTATGTCTGTGAATGTCTCTAACAGGCCATAGAGTTAGAATCAGAGGTTGAGGTTGTGGTTGTGGTAGTGTGAATATTTACATTTTTAGAAAGTTAAATGCTCCACAGGCACTTTGTCTTTCATTCTTGGGACTTCAAAGAGACCTCTATCTCTGACAGAGGGTTACAGTGTTATACATGCTGCTGATTTCGATATGATTTTATTCCGGGGGTGCAATTATATATGTTCATACACATATATGCCCGTGTACAAACACATACATGGTCACAGAAACATATATGAATACATATGCATGCTCATGTGTGTGCTTGCATATGGGTATACGTATGCATGAATATATATAAATAACTTTACAAATAGCTGTTTTATCCAAGTTTGTTGATAGCTTGAGTTAATGAATGGTTTGAATTCTGGCAAGTCCTTGCTGGAGTTTGGATCCAGTGCTCATAAAACTAAGCAAAATTCTGGAATCTCATCTAAAAATGGACCTTTTGTGGCATGTCTCTTATTATTGTTACATATGATACATAAGGTCTGCTGAAAAAATCAGAAAAAACTGGAAAGCAGAAATATTAATGAAAATCAGGTTCTATTTAAAGCTGGTGGTTTGGCATTATTGAAAAACTGTGATTTCAGACTACAACAATTTTCACTTACCCATTTCGTGACAATTTCTTTGAATTATATTTAGTCAGAAGCGATTCTCATTTTTATTTTCTGACAATTTCTTTTTTTTTAAGCAATGATGTAGTCTGTTGGAATGATTAGTGGACAGAGTAACATTTCTCTAAGTAGCCTGTGAGCACTTTTCTATGCTGTAGCATTCAATGTTTTAGAAAATTCTCTGAGCAATACCATGTATAAGTAACTTGTTCTCTTATGCTCTCTATATTTAGTAAAGAAGCTTGTTTGGAACCCCACTGTGCTCATGTGGTTTCTATATATAATTTGGTTGTATAATGAGAGAAAAAGACAAAGCATCCCATAACATGCCCGATATTGTACAGGACACAAATAAAGATGGTCTCTGCTGCCATTGGTTTACTGTCCAACATATCTAACTTGAACATTATTCTGTTGAATGGACCCACACATCCATATGGAGCTCTACAGCAGCCAATGGACTCCTTCATATACACTGGTCTCTGCATATGCAGTTCATTATGGGGGCTGTGGCCCGAAAGTCATACATGAGAAAGAAAACAGAGAAGAGAGGAGGGGATACACAGATTTCAGTTGGCGTATTCAAAGATAGCTCAAGGGCATGTGATTCCCATTAAAACTCAATTGAATGTCACTTACAGGAGACCATTTTGGCAGGTGACATAGAAAAGGAAAATCCCACCTGAAAGAGGTGTCGGTAACATTCTTTGCTATTCCTGTAAGGATCATCTGTGCATTCTGACCAATGAAATTTGCAAAGAAATACCTTAATAAAAGTAACAAATTTAACTGTTTGAAGGCTTCCTATAGAGGACTGTATTATAAATAAATTTGTAACTTTATTTTTAAATTATTTCCAAATGCAGTTATGTCTTAGCTTGGGTAATGCCAATAATCCTAAATATGTTAGTCTGTTCTATATCTTCAATATGCAACATAAAATGAACTAAGTAACATGATATTACTTGTAGTTGTACTTTACATGTAGTCTAAGTTACAGCCATGGAAACAGCTTCAGCAAGAGACAACAGAAAAGATTTTAACACACATGAACGAAACCAGAGGCTAAGAAACACATGTGTGGACTTGGAAATACCCTTCAACTGAGACTTCAGCTTCTGCAGAGAAAAAAACAATAAAATAAAGTAACCTCCTAGGATGAAATTCCACTTGTAGGGGTTGTGGTAGCAGGGAAAGACATGGAGGAAACTTCATCTGTGAGAACTAATTACCCATAATTTCCTTACCTATTCCCAAATCTTCCATTTATAGAGATTATTGACAGAAGTATAGTTAAATCTGCCTGAATCCTAATCAGGTACTCTTGGTATTTTTATTTTTATTTTTTTCGGGTTCTTCTTAGACTGATGTCAGCTGTTACCATAACATGGGATTTGGAGTGGACAAGCAACTTAACATGAATTTTCACCAGTCATGCACCTAATACAATCCTTGAAACAAATTTTTTTATAAAAGTGGAGGAGAGGAACAGGATGGGGAACACAGACACAGGATGACAGAGGTAAAAGAAGGGTAGAATTGGATATTATCAGTAAGAAAAGTGGTGTTTCTACAGCTCACAGTACCTTCAAAACAAGACTGGATACTTAAGTAAAAACTTTTTAAGTTCAAAAAGAAACCTATACTTTGTGGAACATAATTGATTATGTTGTATAGCAGGTCAAGCTAGATAATATTAGTGTCTTTTCTGCCCTTAATCCTTTGAGTCATCAGGTCTGCATTCTTACTAATAGAAAGAATTGACCCCCTTAATTTAAGGATGATTTTGTGTTGCCATTGTACATCAGTGTACCTGGTAATTTAATTTTAAATCCTAAGATTTATTCTTACTTACCTCCTTTTCCATAATATAGCTGAAGGAAATAGTAAGTAACAAACACGCAAAATAGCCAATTCCTGAGAAACACTAGTATCAAGGGAAAAAAACACATGCAAAATTATAGGATTACATTCATAAAATAAAATTATGGACGTTAACATTGAAATATCCTTTTAAAAATATTTTCATATTGTAATAATTTTGCCTGTCTTCACACTGTCCCAGTACCGTATGTGCAACAATATGTTCCAATAGTGGGAGAAAGTGGAAAGTAAAACCTAACCCAATGCCTAATCACTGTGTTGTCTTTCACCATCCTTGCTGAATTACATCTTAAAGCACTGGGGTACAGAGATGTTACCGTTGACTTGCCCATGGTGGCACAGCAAATACCAGAAAATCATGTGAGGGTTCTGCTCAGCTCTGGTATAACAGGAACTCCTGGTAGAGATTACTTCCTTTGGAGTGTGTGTGCAACTCATGCCATATTACTGTTCATCAGGGTAGGTTGCTCTGCATTCAGAGGGGCACATCCTTAGACGTGCATTTGCTCTGCTGTGCAACATGAATATGCATGAAAAAGAAAAAAAAAAAAAAGAAAAAAAAGGAAAGAGAAAAATCAAACATCATTTAGTGGTTGGAAGTTATTTCCAGTTTGCAACCACTGGAAGGGTTGCCTGGAGAAAACTTTTCCCTCTGTTATTACAGAATAATAGCTTGTGGATGTTGAAAAGCAAACACAACTTGTGGTTTTCTTTTAAGTTACACTGCAGGACTATCTCCCGCTTAGCATTTTAGCATCATGTTGTTTGGGAAAGGTCACGTTCTTACTTTCAAGACACCATTTGTCTTCAATCCCCTCTTCTAATCTGCAAATAGTTACCCAATAGTTTTGGGAAGGAAGCCAAGTACTTGGTTACAAAAGCTGCCTCAAGTCTCATTTTACTAATAATGGAGGTCTGTATTGTGTTAAATAAATACAGGTAACCTTCATCAAATTATGTTCTTGCATTTACTGAAAGCTGAAATATCAGCCACAGGGTGTGCAGGTATGTTCATTGGTGTCTGCAGTTTCAGGACACAAATTGCTATTTAGGTGATAATGAGTTAAATAGGTATCTAGAACTAGCTGTCATTTTATTGGGTTCTTTAAGTACCTCAGACTGCCTCCAGTTACAGCAGTCTGGAGCATATTCTTTCAGCTAGGGCCCAGTTCTGCTATTTTATTTGCATCAAGCAACACATTTCTTTCCATATCTTTACCGGAAAGATTATGCACAAGATTCCATTTGATGTCAAGGTTGAAGAGTTAATTATGATTAAATCAGCAAGTAATTGTGTTGCAATGAAGCTATTGTGTTTTTACACTATTGTGATGGATTACACCACCTTGACTACTCTAAGTCCATTCGTCCACCAGCTCATATATTTCTTAGATTAGCTCCCAGACAAAAGTCACGGAAATGAACCTCTCAGTCCCTACTTTTAGATGTATTCATTATTGTATGAGATTCTTGTATATTCTCTTTACATTTAATAAACCGTGCTTTCTCTGTTGCCCCTAAAAATGAGATTGTTTTTTCTACAGAAGGGTTGAGGAGAGTTGCTGAATACTGCAATAAGAAATCTCTACAGGAAGAGCAGGAAATGTATTCTTGAGTAACAAAACCCAGGAAATAATTAAAGAAAATAATATCTTTTTTCATCTGATCAGTATTACCAGTCATTATTACTTATGTTCTCTGTGGTATTTTTATGTGAATATGAACCATCAATCAACACAGAAGTGCTCAATGAGGGATTAAATCAGACCTTGAACACAAAGATTTATCATACTACAGGCTATATCTGTCCAAGTAAATGATCACGGAAGTCCTAAACTGGTCTTTGAGATCTCAGTGTTGAACCAAGCAGAGTGAAAGAAAGCAATTATAGTTTCCAGACTGATTTCCAGACTAATGGGGCAATGGGTCTATTGTCTTTGCCCTGAAAGGCACAAGCGAACTCTGCCACAAAACCACATCCCACCCAGGTACAGTCGAGCACAGAGACAGATGGCTTGGAAGGCTGTATGAACCCAGGTATGTGCTGCATTGTCATAATCATGCCTTTCTTCATCAACACAGGGGACAGGCAGAGCTTCCTCATGTCTGCTCAGGTGTCAGTAAAAATACATTTTGCTTAGCTGCAGAAGACCATTTTAACATATCCACTGCTGGCACTGCCTGTTAGTATTATACATATGCTAGTGTACATGTTGTGATTTTAAAATAAATTAGCATTGACCATTTTTAATACCAATTTTATATCAATTATTGACTCAATTGAAACTGATCTTGATCAAGACTGCAAATCCTATCCCACTGTAAACCGGTTTCTTTTCTGTGTGGAAAAATGAAAGTCATCTTTCCTCCTATTTGGTCTTCCAGCTGCTTTGAGAAGTGTCAATGAAATGCGGATTTTACAAAAGTGGTGTTTTTTTCTACTGAATAAATTTACAACTAGAAGAATTATTAAGAAGAAAATCTATAGTGGAATGACTGAAAGATCTCAATTTTAACCTTTTTTTCACCCAGAACAAGAAGATCTGAATATTATACATACCAGCATCAATTTTGGACAACTGTTTTTGTAAATAATAATAAAAAAAACCTAATAAAAATGTATCTTTTATTTTGATGCCTTTTAAAATAAAGTATTTGATATTTCAATTAAAAATTAAACAATTTTAAAATACTTTGAAGTCATTGAGAATAATAATTAAAAAAACTCTTAAGAACAACACTGTACATTTTGAAACATTCTGTTTGGTCTGAATTTTACTTCTTCTCATCCCTCTGTTTTTTTAATTTTGTTTTTCAAATAGTCACCAAACAAACCAATGTTTTACTCCTAGCTGTGGGGAAAAGAATCCACTCCACAAATGACAGCTTCATAGGATCTCTGTGTGACCCCTTGGTTGGCTGTGCAAGTCAGCTGCTTGAGAGACCTCCCAGGTGCAAAACATCATGGCAGTGGTCAGTGTGCTGTAAAACTCCTGCCCTGTTACAGGAAAATATCTTCACCTTCTCAGCTGCAGAGGACTGAACTCTGTGCTCTTCCAGCAATTAAGGCTGACCACATACTGGTCTACACCAGCAAGAACATGGCTAATAGATCAAAGGGAATGATTCTTTCCTTTGATTCAGTATTCATGAGGCTACAGCTGGAACACTGTGTCCAGTTTGAGTCCCCAAAACAAAAAAAGGCATTGGCATACAGGAAAAAGTTCAGTGGAGAAACTTTAGGATGAGTAGGGGTCCACAGCACATTATACATGAGGAAAGGCTGAGGGAGCTGGGTTTGCTTAACCTGGAGAAGAAAAGGCTAAAGAGGAATCTAATCATTCTCTCGAAATATCAGGCAGATGTAGAGAATATGATTCTAGACACTTCTGACAGGTGTACATTGAAAGAAAAACAGTCAATAGACACTAAGTTGCAAAAAAATTAGAAACTGGTTTGATATAAAAGAAAAAATCATATCTAAGGAAAATAAGCATTGGAACAGATTTCATAAAGTTTTTATGGAATCTCCATCCTTGGAGATACTCAAAACTCAAAAAGACATGCCCCTATACTTAAATCAACCTGACCTAATTTGGTCTCTAGCCCTCCTTAAGCAAGGGTTCAGACTCCCACAGTTCTTTCCAGTGTAAATTATTCTACATTACTACAGTTTGAGAGATGTTATTTTATTTCCAAAGAGGTACACTTTAGGGAATTATAGTTCATTGTTTCATGTTTCACCTTTAAGGTTATAAGGGAGATGTGGAAGATTATGAGGAGGATTCTCAATAAAACCTACTTTCTTGTAAAGTCTTTTCTGAGATGTGGAAGGATGGAAAAGTCATGACAAGAGTTTATATCCCTGCTAATAGGAAGCTGTTCTACACAGCTAGGATTCATAACCTGACAGGTCTGCTGGGGTGAGGATAGAGAAAGAATACAAAATTCTTCCAGTATTTCGTATAGTTCTGAGTTTTAAGAGGATCTGGATGGGATTTGGGAGCTAATTGTTTATTCTGGAATAAGCGTCTTGACTAGTCTTTAGATGATGTAGATCAAAAATCACTATGATGACTTATGGAAGATAGTAAAAAGAGGAAAACCATCCAAGTTATTAGACAAGAAGAGTGAATGCATGGCAAAATAATGGTCAACAAATAGATTGAGGATGGCAGTTCTTAGGGAATTTTAGAATGTTTGGCTTCAAGGAGGCTTTCTCAAAGTAGAGATACCATTTAAGGAGCACCTGGAATAGGCTGGGTATAAATGTAGAATTAAATTGAAAATAATTAAATGACAACATAGAATGGCAAGGAATGGGTTTCAGGGGAGAAAAAGTTTTGGTTTGGGAAGGAAAAATATGAGTACATGCACTAATAATAAAAGTCAGGTGATAAAATTTCCAGAGAGATTGCACCAGCCCCAGCTGGAACTCCCTGGGCCTGGGATGACTAGCCTTCACCCAAGGAACCTAAATGAGATTAAAAAATCCCTGAGCCAAGGAACCTAAAAAAAAAAGATGGGAGTAAGACAGAAGGAGCAAGGTTTTCATAGACAAGGTGGCTATAGGAACAATTTTTGGATTAAGCAATCATGAGCAGATTAAACTGATTTTAGAACTACAAAACAGAATCAAAGTAATATATTGGATTTTTAAGAAAGAAACTAAGGGAGCAGGTCAACAAAGTTTACTATTTTGGATTTAGACTAAGAATTTGAACATAGCAAAAAGCTTTATCAAAAATTCCTTTCCAGGTAAGAGATTATATTATATAAGGAAGAGTTACAGGGTTAGGAAGAATTACTGTCACTATAGAATGGTAAGGTTCCATTTAAAGAATATGATTCTGATTACTCATGTAAAAATAATTTAAATTGTAATAAAGACAGATAAGGGTTGCCAAGTGATTAATATAATGAAGTGCTTACTTTATTAAAACAGATTTAAAAAATCTTAGTTTGTTTTGACTCATAAAACAACCAGGGTATATAACTGTTTGTAATAAAGACATCTGGATCATAAATGTGAAGGAATTGTTATTTCATTTAAGAGCTGATATCGGTACAGTATGAAATGAGCATAAAATGCTTATGGAAGAACTTTGAGTAGAAATTTGAAGATTTCTAAACATCCACATTGTGATTTTCAAGGACAGCTTCCTAAAGAACCTAAAGGTTCTCCTAAAGGTGTGAGGAACCTAAATTGTTTCAAGATCAAACCTGATATCTCAGATAAGGAAAGGATTGTATTACTGATGCTATAACTAGAAATCAGAAGTAATGCAATAAAGAACCTTGTTTTATAAAAAAAAAAGATACTCTTTTTTTTTATATCCTTAAAGAACACCCTAAAGGAATCTTGGTCATGACTTGCTGAGGCTTGGTTTTACACTGTATTTGTTTTATGTTAAACCTGTGCTTTGAAGTTTCTTCCGATCCCTGCTGAGGCTAGGAAGAAATATTATTTTTCTCACTCATTGAGTCATAGCTTGACAGCATTAGGAAGTGGAATAATGTTTTCTTTCCACCAGCCCTTTGGAGTTAGACTTTAAATGGATCTGCAACATTGGAAAGAATGTACTGGTGTATTTAGAGGTACTGCAAAATCTATCACGTCTGCTTAGTGCAGCTTGGCTTCTCAGTTGCTGGTTTTGGAGTCAGAAAGGAACCTTCTCCTAAGTCACTCTGGTCAAGGACACTAAGGACAGCCTGAAGTCTTCTGTGGCACAGGACATGGCTATTCTTCAGGATCATTTGGGCACAATCTTTTCTAATGTTTCATGCTGTTACTTTTGACAACAGCCTTCAGTTTCCTTGAGCTTTTGGAGATGTTTGTACTGTCTTTTGTACCTGCTATCTCAGTGTTTTGTAGTAAGCTAGGGAATCTTTTGCAGGTTGCAATTGGCAGTAGGAAAGGCAGGTGGAATGGCATCAATGCTCATTAGAGATTCATAAACTTAGAATTGCACTCTTCAAGCCTAATCGTAGACACTTTCATAAGCTATATATCTTTGAGGGCTATTTGCTCTAGATTTCTCCTACAAACACTGGAGTGAAATGAACATTTTTAGGGGGAGTTTCAATCCATGAGAGTTTGTAATTTTTTCCTTCTAAGTAAGCCTATTTCTCTCCTTGAACTATGAAAACCACGGAAACACAAGACACAAAAGTAGGAAAAATAGGGTTTTCAGGTAACCCTTAAGTTTGCAACTATGAAAAGTGCACATGGAGAAATCAGAGTTACTATACCTCTTGTGTGATGCCTTGCACTTGTAGGAGGCTGAACACAAAGATTCATATGGTCTTTTTCAGATTCACATTTCTCTGTTCTATATGTGGTGGTGGAATGGCAATGACAATTCTTATTAAATAGTCAGTACAGTTATTCCTCCTACATCACAAAAAATACCAGATACACAAGTTGCTCATTTAAAAACTGTAAGAAAATCAGTGAAACAAAGACATCATACAAATACTATTTTTTTTCTGAAATTATCAGAACAACTTAAAACTGTAAAACACATTCTCAAAAGAAATTTTTACATTTCTTGAAAATATATTTAAAATTAATCTTCTTAATGAAGTATATTGGTGAAGTAATTAACTTCTTGTGATATTTAAATACTGGGCAACCCTACATACAGTGCTCAGTATAAAATTGTGTCCAGATATCTGTACAATACTGTGATGTCTCCAATTGAGTCCTTGCCAAAGCATTCACTTAAAATAAAAGCAGAGATGAAGCCAATGACTTTACAATTGACATGGGAGACATGTCTGTGTTCTAATATCAAGACATTATGCACAAGATTTGAAAGTGTAGGCATATGCAATTGCATGCATACACTTGAGCATGCCTAATATGGCCACAAATATTTCACATATGCAGGCAAATCACATTTCTGAAAACATACATTGCTAGTTATCTAGAAAAATGCTCTATTAGCCTCCGGGATCAAGACTCAGCATCAGCTAAGTTTCACCAGCAGCTAGTTGAGGAGTAGGAGCAACATGTGAAACTCAGAAGAGTATGCTCTTGGAAAGTTGCATTATCTTGCCAGGCCCCTCTCTATTTCCTTTACCTATTTTCACTTGTGTATTCATTATGAATACTGTCTTATCAGTTCTTCACTGTGGAAGAGCTATGCTTTCTGTCTCCCTTGGTGTTAGTCAAGTGATTATCCATTGCTTAACATGTATGTATCATGTACTAAGAAATTCATAAAGTATATGGTGTAACTCTCCTTGTCTGGGATGCTTTCTTCAGGCATCTCTTACTACACACAAAAAGACTGTGCACGCAAGACATCCTCAGCTAAAAAATTTACAGCAGTTATTCATTGGCTAACACACACAATAGGAGGAGGGTTAAACTTCTCAAACTGGCCATTTAAGTGTGTTAGTAAGTCATATTTCAGTGTATACAGTTTAACTTTAAAAGCCGGTTCTGCATGTTCATTGAATGACTGGGGAAACAAAAAACTGTATGTACTGGTTTTAAGGCAAAATCACCTTTTAATGCTCTCTCTGCGACACAAAGAACTGTCTGAGACAAACGCCTTTCAAGCAGCCCATATTTGCATGAATATGACAGTGTCTTTGTAGCTAACTGATCTCCGCTGTTATTTTTCCCAGTAAAGAATAGCAAGACATTCAGGAACCTGATTGGTTGGCATGAATTTTGTTTGCTGTAATAAAATACAACAAGGGCTGTCAAGGCTTATTGCTTCAAACGAAGAGCTGTGTACAGCATGGTTCCCTGTAGCAGCCTGCATATGGAACCCTTTAAACATTCTTAAGAGACCCATTGGGGCTTCTAATTATTGTGAAACATCTCCTGGCAGAACCATTCCTACCCTTCCAAGAATGCGTTGTAAAAATAATTAGATGATGAGATTTAGATCGAAACCGCTAACTAGTGATTTAAGAGTTTTGCTCGTACCATATAGAAAACTAAGGAAATGAAATGCTGAAAATCTCTTCACATGAAAGGAAAACAATCCTTTGTGGTTCACATTTTGGGGGGAAGACAGAGAATGAACTTCTCTTTTTCCTCCTTCCTTCCTTCTCCCCAACTTTAATACTTTGTTTCCTGTGGTTACATGAGGGAGTGGAGATGTTTCTTCATTTTCTAAACATTAAACCACTTGAGAATCTCTCTCCATTTCTGAGGAGCCTGCTATTAGAGAACAACTTGAAGAGCTTGCTTTAATCAAGCTTAAAAGCTACAAAGAATAGAATCACATTTTATGGCTTTAGAGGCTAAACCAACATGTAGTCAATTAGGTGACATCACTTCTACAAAAAAAGCAGAACATCTTTGTTTAATCAAAACAAACAAACAAGATTAGAAGTTTAAGTGCTGTGATTTAGCAAGGATTCACATTTTGAATTAAATCCTGGAGAACTATGGACGTGGCAGCGATAAAATTTAATCACATGAAATCTGGTGGTCAGCTTAACAGCTACGTTAGTTTAAATGTGAAGATAATTTTTTTTGCATTTTGAAAAAAGGAAAATCATAATATATGCAGGTGTCATGGATTTATTTGGTCCTTTTCCATGTTTGTTATTTTCTTAATTAAGTCTTCAAATTGAACTTTTCAACACCTAGATCCATAAAATTAATTTAAACAGAGATGAGGGACCTATTTACATACTGTATTTTCTATTAGCTATTTGCCACAATGCAGGAGGGGACATATCCTGATATATGTTACAGAAAATGTAGAGCTTTCCCTAAAGAGATTACAATACTGGCAAGTCAAAGAATAGGAGTGTCACCACACTGCCATCATTCCTGTTATTTGGGTTTGCAATTTACATGCAATCATTGAGCCAAATCTCTCTGGGTATTCCTATCCAGGCGCTATCTCAAATGTCTTCTTTCACCATAGTGTTTCTAAAATATGGCTTTTCTCACCAGCCCCATGGCTGCTACTCAAGGAAGCTCCCACTACATAATTGTGCATTGAAAGTGCTGTGTTCTACTGCTGTGTCCTTCTTCCCTGGTCTTCACAACTGCAGTCCTACCAAATGTCTCGTTCATAGAGACCATCACCCTACCCACACTACTGTCTTGTTGCAAACACAGGACAGCCATGGATGGACCTTAATGAGCAAGGCAGTTCCTAGCTGGTCTGCACATGTCCTCCTCCTGTGTGCTTCCTACGCATCTTTGGTCTTTCATACCTGTCTCACCTTTTGAAGGAGATACCTGTAGGCATTGAATTACTAGATTTTTTTATCCCTTTCTTAAGACATTATTGTGGATACAGAAAAGACTAACATTCTACTGGTATGCTAAGGCCATTTCTTATCATGCTCAGAGATACCATGTCACTCATTTCTTACTGTCCTCAGCTGTTAGGCTGTGTCCATCCCAGTTCTTTAGCTGTAGACTCTCAACTTTCTCCAGCAGGAATCATCTTCTGTTCTCTTCTACAGCACCTGGCACAAAGGGCTCTGGCTTCTAGATATACAGCAATACAAATAATCATAAATGAAAATAAATGAGTTGAGAAATTGCCTGCAGTCACACAGCAGGGCAGTGGCTGATGTAAGATTAGAAATTTTGGGACAGCTGGTTGGAAAACATGAGCTTTAGTCATGTTTTTCTAATTGAAAATCATATTTGGGATGAAAAGCTGAAGCTGTAAAACTCAGGGACCTATCTTGTGAGGACTAGTTTCTACGATTTTCTTATAATCATAATGCAGACAAGTTGTACAGACCTAATTTTAGGCATGTGGCAAAAGCTGTGCAGCAAAAATTTTTGTTGTCTTCCTTTCTCATTCTTTTTAATCCTAAGGCTTTGCCAGTATTTTATCCCATCATCTGTCAGAGGTAGAAAATGTTGAGTCACAGCTCTGACCCATGCACAAACTAAGCTTGTTAGTGAAAGACATCTCTTTTGACCTTCAGGTCAGACTCACACATCAATGGTTAACTGTTGGCAATAGCCGGGCCTTTGGGGACTGCAGGATAATCACTTTCGGGTTTAATATTGGGAATCTTTTATTTAAACTCTGTTAGCTTGTTACTGCATGAGATTAAACAGAAGTAAACCTGACAGTGTTATGAGAAGTAGAGGACTCAACGACATACCTTAAACCTAACAAACTATACTATTCACTGATCTGACTGACTTTACTGTGCAAAGGCTGAAGTTTAGTCCAGAAGTTACTGTTTGCAGTTTTGCCAGCAGCACTATTTATAGTTTCAATCAATATGAAATACATCAGAGTTGGACAATGCTGCTGTGCATGTGTGCAGGTGGAGAACACATTTATATACATCTACAGCCTGTACGGCCTCCATTCCACAAATTTGTCAGAGCCAACCCCTGTGAATAAACTTAACTAATATGTTTAAAGCCTCTTCATCCCCAGGAATCAAGAGAAACTTAACTGCTTCATGGATTAGGGACAGTGCTTGGAAATAACTTCCTAGCTGTTTGAGTGGCCTCATCTCCTTAGCTGATAAGAGCAAATTTACAGTCCATTTAAGGACAGAAAAAGAGAAATTTCAATTCAAAACGTAGTAAATTTCTCAATGAGTAGAAACATTGGGGTTTATGACAACTTTCAGCTAAAGTCTGAAACACAATTCTGCACAATGATGAGACAAAGAAATTAATGTAATCAGATTGTGTATTAGACATGCCTTCAGCTAAAAAAGAAAAAAAAAAAACATTTGCAGGTATTTGTTAGTTAAAGTGACAGCAAGATGTTCAGCTCATCTAACCCAAGCTGTTTACAGCTGCAGCTGTCCACAGATAAGATGATTGCTCCAGACTGCTTAACAGCAAAGGAAGGAAAATAAGCACTTTTGAGGCAAAATTCATGTGATCCATACTAGAAAGCTATGTTAAGAAGATGTGAATCATAGTGGAGAAGAAACTATGTTCTTCGTTCATTGTAAAGGAAGTGTAAGTAAACAGCTCAGACATAGGCACTTGGTCACAATAACCTCTTTCTCTGGACACCTCAGACAGATGATTTTTAGGGAGCAGACTCATTGTACAGACCTTTTGGTCAGACGAGGTTTTCAGAAGAGGATGCTCAGATTTTTAACTGCCAGTATGTATTTGTCTTTTACTAGGAAAGCGCTCCTATTGTTTTGCTAAAATGTTCTGTCTTGCCCATTTTTCATGTGCTTGCAGAATTTCAGAATTTAGCACCTGTAACAAACTTCAATTATTAAACAATCCTTTCAGTAATTCAATAATTTGTAAACTGTAGGTTTTCGGTGAATGAAATATTTCTTTTAAAATTTTGATAGTAAAACTAAGCACATCTACAGTCATTTGTACTCAATGTCTATAAGTCTTAATAAAATTTTCAGCCACTCAGACCTGAATCCCTACGTTCATAATGAAGTATTTTGTGCAGAGATGTTTGATAATGGCAGATGACAAATCACTCACATTTGTTCTCAAAGAAAGAACACAAGGTAATGAAATTGAAATCCAGTTGAGAAAACCTAGGTTAAATGTTAGGAAAAAAGTAGACAGACTCTGAGGGAAGTGGTACACATTGCCAACAGGGGTCATGGAATCACCTTCACTTGAGTATTCAAGAGTGGGCCACCTATCTATTTGGGAATGGCTCAGGAGTAAACCAATCAATCCTACTGTGATGCAGGAAGATGGACTTCATGACCTACCATCAGTATCTTCCAGGTTAAATGAGCCCATTACTCATGGGACTAATAAAAAGTCAGAGGGTAAACCTTCAGGGGGGAAAAAAATAAAAATCAACGCTTAGAATATTTGGTTTGCTCCTTTTCTTTACCAGACTTAATTAAATACCAGATAAAAGAAAAAAAAAGCATTTAATCTACTCTTTACTGTTTGAAATTATGTTTTTGAAACATTAGCTTTGAGAGATAGCTTAGCATAGATTCAGATACGAGTTTTACACCAGATCTTTTCCCAATAGAAAGATAAATTTAATCTCCATAGTAAAAACCAGTCTGGATATATGCAACTACGGGTTTTTTTGTCTCAGACCTGTCAAGTATTGGGAATATAATTTACCCTCTTTTCCTGTATCCAAAACCATAGATTTATTGTCTCTTGCTTGCATGAAAACTGTTCTGTTGCAAAATTCTTCAGTGAAATATAAAAAATCAGATAATTAAATTGTTGGGTATCAGTCAGTTCTTCTGAGCAGTCAAACTGGTGGTATAAAATACTCCCTCCTCTTTACAGACTACAAAATATAAATTCAAAGGACAGATCTTTAATTCTTTTCAGACTCAAAAATCCTGTTCAGTATTCACCTGAGAGCTGAGAAGTGTTAATATACTAAGTGCAATTTTATTAGGCAGGTAAAACACTACTTTTGCCTGTAAATTCTTCTGTGATGAGATAAATATTAATCAGGTCAGTAGGTGAGCTCTAGTGTTCTGTGTTGTCTGAATTTCACATACAACTGATACATACTTTAGCATTCAAATATTAAGTCAGTGTGATTCCAGTTCCTGGGAATATCCCTCTAAAAAAAAGAGGGAGGCATTAGTTAGAAAAAAAATAAAATAATGTCTTTGATTACTACGTTATGCAACTCTAAATGTACAGTGACACGAATTATATGCCTCTATGCTTTCAGCCCCATTACAGGGAGGTAGTATGTATTAGTGTCAGTGTAACATTCCTATGTATTTTCAGAACTCTTAAAAGCAGTCTTATTTCCTAGAAATTATTGTTACAGACCTGATGTGGATAGTGCAGATCAAAAGTATTGCTAATCAGAAATTTATGTTGGTCTCTGACAATGTTCTAATAACTCAAGTTCCCAAATATTCAAGCAGTCATTATTTCAATATAACTTTTAGTGTCTAACTAAAGATCAGGATAAATAAAAGCTGCAGCTGTTGCATTTAAACCATTCTAAAACTTGCTTTACGGTAAAAAACTTACATGATTTTCTAAACCTTTTTAGTCTCAGCAGCAATATTTCAAACTAACAGTTTATTCAATTAAAAAGGAACATTTAAAAACAGACAATATTTTTTAAGTATCTTAGCAACAGGTGATTGAATCCTTGCCTGGAACTATGAGACAAGTTTTGCCAAATGGGCTGCATTCTAACGATATCTTTCATATAGCAAATGGAATAAATCTAATATTGTTTTGGACAAGTTACATAAATTACATCATAATACAAAATTCTTTATGTGTTTTCAACAACAATAGATGGCAGACCCATGAAAGACGTGAGAAAAGAGTACATGACTTTGTCCTCTCCTGCTGTGGTAGCTAAAAGCAGGTAGTGATATTTGGCCATAAAATCTTTGCTTGAATACTTCTCCCACCTTTCACATATACAAACAGTATACAAGTTTCAGCTCTGTCCCTGAGGTCACTTCATGGATTAAGCAGGAGTCTCTAAGGAAAGATCTATGAAGAACCTTGTCATACCGTACCAGTATGGTATCTTGTCTCTCTGTTAAAATGTCTTCTGAGAGGTGATTAAATGAGGATGTGACACTGAACTTCTGCAAAATCAGCATAGATCACAAGTAGATTTTTTTTATTTTGAGGTAGATCTCTGGAGATTGCTCAGTAATTCTGAAATATTACCCTAAAACTTTAAGGGTCTGGTATAGGTACCATACTATCTTTTCACAAACTCTTGGCCTAAAGAAATCAAGCAAAACCAAAAATACTGCCACCAGAACTTGTTCTGTAGTTGAAGCTTGCTGCTACACATGTGTATAACAGAAAAATATCACTCCAATACTGGTGAAGAGAAACTAATTGTCTATGACCAGAACAGTGAGAATGGGGTTGAGCAACATTAAGGCATTATGGGCTCAACTCTTGCAGAGTTATCACATTAACAATAAAAACACCTCCCTTTGGTGTAACAAAATGAAAGCTTTTTCTACAATGGGCTCACAGTGCAAATGCATCTGTAGACAGGAGGCATTTGGTCACCCAGCCCAGTATTGTCCCCATCTTAATCACAGCCCTTATTCTTTTTCCAGAGATTCCTACATGCCCTTGTCTCCTTTGCCAGGGGAATTCTTAGGGAAAGGCCAACAACATGAGCTGTGACCAGACAGCCCTACCTGAGAGAAATGTGAACTACTGCAGACTTGAAAGTCCAACATAGCCACTTAGCAGTAGCACAACTACTTACCAAGGACACCCTTTGCTCCCATAATTTTGCGCTGAAAAATTCTTCACAGAAGAAATGGTAATTAGAATAGAATATAAATTTCAGTTGGAAGGGACCTACAACGATCATCTAGTCCAACCACCTGACCAATTCAGGGCTTACCAAAAGTTAAAGATTGTTATTAATGGCAATGTCCACTGACAGGCTTGAGGTATTGACCACCTCTCTAGGAAGCTTATTCCAGTGTTTGACCACCCTCTTGGTAAATAAAAGATTCTTAACGTCCAGTTAAAGACTCCCCTGATGCAACTTTAACATTTCCACATATCTTATCCCTGGATACCAGGGAGAAGAGATCAGTACCTCCCTCTCCGTGCCCCCTCCTCAGGAAGCTGTAGAGAGCAATGAGTTTACCCCTCAGCCTCCTTTTCTCCAAACTAGACAAGTCCAAAATCCTCAACTGGCCCTCACAGGACATTCCTTCCAGCCCTTTCTGCAGCTTTGTTGCTCTCATCTTGACACAGTATATTAAAGTTGTTATCCCATCTAGGGGAATTTCTTCAAGCCTAAAATGATGATAGTGTGCAACTGTCTATCCTGATTTTAATTTCTCTTCCACCCAATATGTCCCATCCATCCACCATTGGCAGAGTCCTGAACATAACTAACACTCTTCCAGGAATGCAGTAGATACTGTTATGGCTATGTCTGTGCTCTTCTTTGATGTGAAACAGTGTGTTCTCCATACACAAATCATAGAAATGGAACTTCTTTGCCCTCCAATTTCCATCTTATAAGATTGCTCACTGTTTCACTATCTGCCACTAGCAGAAGTCAGTAACTAAAGGTTATGCATAAAGATCATTGAAATCAACTGGGAAAAAAAAAAGAAGATATAAGTGAAAGATCTTCAGTGAGTTAATTATTTCTTTTTATTTAATAAATGGACTGTTGGACCACAAGCTAAAAACCACTGGATATAATTTTTTTGCCTTTAGTTTGCAAAGGGATGTAGGCAAATCACTTCTTTTTTTTTTTTTACACCTGTTTCCCCTTTGTAAAATATTATTTCTTTTATTTGACTTGATCTTTCTAATCTCCATAAAAATTATTATAATTATAGTAACTTATTATTATACCAAAATCCTTCAATATGTAATCTGCTTTATAAAATTACAGTTAAAAGTAATTTATGAAAAAGATCCAAGTATATTGTACTTTAAATTGTTTCCTTTTCTTTTTTTTAAAAAAAAAAAATTGAACAGACTTCAGTGTTAACTTGGAAAGGAACATTAAGGATATGTATATATTTATATGGATCATAGTTTTTCAGGAGGTTCTAATATGAATGTATGTGGAATGTTACATATTTGTTATGCTGCTTAAAACAATAGAAGTGCTAGTTCAAGCAAATGAATATTTGGAACAATAAGGTAATTCAATACACTTTCAAATTAAAACAATGGTATATATTCTGTTACTGCCAGATTCCTGTCATCCTTTAATTCGGCTTTTAGTCATATGATATCTCTAATGGGATATTTTCAGACTTTTAATGTTGAAAACAAGTTATAAACAATATTCATACCAGCTGTATCATTGGGAGGTAAATGAATCAAGTAATTCAGTGCAATAAAAAGAAATAAAAGATGAGATATAGCTGAAATAACATGCAGATAAATAGTTACTTTCCCTTCTTTTTATATCTTCATCACAATTCATAGTTTCATCAGTTCGGAGGTAAGCAAGTTTTCCATACACAGCTAGTCTGTTTGGGAAGAATGAAGTGTTCCCCTCTTCACATAAGTGAAGAGTATTGTGTCATGCTGAGTGATGAACCGTTCTCCTTTGCCACTGACAGCGTGTCATGCTATGCCTTTGCATGTAGAGCAAGACGTGTTAATGTGTCAAGTCACGCTTCTTTGGAACACCTCACAGGGTTCATAAACACCAGCTCCTGCACATACACAAGAGAGGAAATCTGAAGAGAATGAAGCAGTGTCAGTAGAAGAGACCAAGTCAGTTCTGAAGGTGATGTTGAGGGCAAAAAGATCTGGAAAGGAGACCTGTAGACAATCACAAAAACATTTTTTTCCATTCCAAGAGCTGTGTATGAAGGACATGTACAGATGGTATACATCCAATAAAGCCACAGGGGGTTTTGATGGGTCAGTGGTAAAGAACCTAAAACAGACCAAAGAACCTGTAGGTTTGCATTAAGGTCTCTTCAAGGTGTGCGTTTGCTCATTTCAGAGAGCTGAAAATGAGAAATTTTAATGGGAAAATGGGAGGAACACCGTATCTTACCTTATTGAATGTCTATGCCCTTAGAAGAAAATGGAGTTCACAACAATTGCCAAGGCATCTTGTGGAGAAAAGGAAGAACTTAAGCTGAGGACAGGTTTGGGAATAGATGCATGAGATAATCATCACTCATTTATCCAAATTAATTTAAAAATTTGGAAGCCTTCATGGAAATTAGAAGTTCAGCTAAAAATTATCAACCTGGGATTATATTTAAAATGGTCAGGATTTTGATGAGTAAAACCCTTTGATGTGACATACTGCTTTATTTTTAACAGATTTATTAATCAACTAAAGAAGCATGTCTGTTTTCTTAAGTCCAAAATTACTCCATCCTTGTACCAGACATAAGCTGAAAAGATGTTTCTTGAAATAATTTTTCAGTTGTGCTCCTGTCTTTAACGACTTCAGTAGGAGATACACTGGTGCTTGTCCAAGAGCTACCCCTGAAACAGCTCATGCATTCCTTCCTGACTGTATTTCAAGAAATCCTCACTCAGGACAGATTTGTCAGGGAGAAAATAATATCCAGCTGAGATCCAAGGTGGGTGCCTCACTAGCTGGATCTCAATCTTTCCAGAAGAGAAGCACACATCTCCAGTTTTTCTTTCCTTATCTTCTTGTGCTGCACCAAGGGAAGATCAGGACTAGGTTAACAAAGTCTTTACTTTCCACGGGACAGAAACATTTTTCCTTGTTATTCTTATTTGCTTTAATCTGTAAAATGTAAAATATTACAGACTTTCAACTAAAATGTCCCAGGTTGTCACAGTAAAAATGATCTTGCCAGCTCTTAATGATTTCCTGGAAAATAGCAGGATTTTGGTTAGAACTGGAGTTAGTCTTGTGATTATACAAAAAATTTCAGGTCTGTTGATCTACTTGGAGAAACCCTCTCCATTCTGTTGTCTGTCCCAGTATCTGGTTCCTTTAGTCAAGCAGGTTATTAAGGGTATTCACCAAGACAAATTCTCTAAGCAACCTGACAGCAGTCTCATACAGATAAAACAGGACCACTAGCTCTGTACAACTCACTCATTCCTGGCTCCTCTCTTTTGAAAAAGTTCCTTCATGCTCTTTCTTCCTCTGTTCCTATCACTTTTTGCAACATCCAGTACAAAATGGATGCAAGAGGCACCTATTGCTGCTTCCTTTTCCTGGACCTAACAATAGTGTTTGCTTTGAAACATTATTATGCTTCATGCTGTTGACACAAGTAGAAAAGTTTACTTTTTTTTTTATCTCTCTCATAGTTTCGTTTAGACTCATATTGGTGGCCATCTAAATGAATAAAACACAGTGCTTCAAAGTCACCTCGTATAAAATGAAGACAATTTTCCTTATCAGTTTTTGTAAAAGTACTTTTCATTCTACCATTGGTAAAACAATAATAGTCAGAGTATTAACCAGCAACTGTTGATATAAAATTAATTATTGCAAATACCATAATGATGTCATTGGAACAAGATGGAGAAGTCTACAGACCCACAGAAAGTACTTAATTAGGTTTTTTTCCTATAATCTGATTACAAGATTATATTTTAGAAATCAGAAGCCTATATCCACATGGCCATGTTTTAATAATATTGTATTCTACTTTCAAATAAAGGAAAAATTAGAGAATCTTTCCTCTTCAGCAGTGGCAGTGGAATAGTCTGCTGAAAGTTCCATTCCCTGAAGTGACATTTCTTTTCCAAAATGAAAAGTCTGAATGTTCTGCCAGTCACACGGTCCAGTTGGCCAAATGTTCTCTATGGCTTTGTACAGGAATATGGACACGTGTTCAGTGCTGGGCACTTTTGAGAAATTCAGCTTAGAAAATATCACTGACCAGTACAACAAACGTCACCATCAGGAATTTGCTAAAACAGCACTACTCATTCCTTATGTCATTTGTACGTCAAGGTAGTTGTTGATTTTAGCATGCACATCTTTAAACTGAGGTAAATTTTCAGGAAATACTTCCTTTTCTATTTATTTGTATGTAAATGTTTAAAGCTATATTTTCCCATATTTTCAACTGCATAAAATCATTGCCCTCTCTATGCTCTGGGAAAATGTTTTTTTTGAAAAGGCAGCAGGATCCTCTGAGCAGACCAGATAAATTAGTTGTAGAAAATGCATACAGAAAAAAACAACCTATTCAGTTCCTCTTCAGTACAGGTAGGGGAAGAAGAGTCCTCTCCACTTTTCTTTGATCAGTTCAGGAACCCAAAATCCCTAGAATATTTTAAAAGGAATTCTTATTTATATTATTTAAGTTAGATATAAAATTCTTTTGAGTTGCCTAATGAGGTGTAGGGAACTGTAGGACTCTGTATTTATAGCTTAGTACCTTCATATTCAACAATAAAATAAGGTATTAGAATGGACAACATATATGCCTGAGTGATTCTGAGCACTGACAGCTTTAACTGATTCCAGCTGGTTTTATGCAGTTTGCCTTCTCTGATACTCCGATCACTATTAACTACCTACTAACTTCAACCTCTGAAATCATACAGGAGAGCGAAGATCTCAAGCTGGAGAAGAGGCAAAGGCTTGTTCTTTAAAATCAAAATTTTTATATCTGTAAGGCACCTTTCAATGTGCCTTTCAAGTGTATATTATTCCTAAATTTCCCTTTACTTTGTCTTTTTTTTTTCCCCAGTGTTTTTCTATGGGGAGATTTTTGTTTGGCTGAAGCATGATTTCAAATTGCATTAGTCCAGAGGATATCTTTGGGAGTAGATTCCAGAGAGCTGACTGTGGAGAAAACAGATCATGAGATGAAAATGAGATGAAAACACATGTTGCCTGTGAGACATGTCACCCTTAAAAGTTAACCGTGATGCAGAATGGAGCTCTGCAGCACATTAATTTGCTCTCTGTCAGGCAGCTGGAATGGTGGTGAGCAAGAGCTGCTGCTGGTAGGCAATAGCAGAGCCCTGGGAGAGGGAATTTGAAGGGGCAGAGGATGTAATGGCAGGAGAAGCCCTGAGGCAGGCATGAGAGGCAGTAACAGTATTTTGCATGAATCAGTTCATGAAAGGGATGAAGGAAGAAACAGTGAAGCTTACACAATGACAAGGTGGAAATCCCAAGGCAATATGCAATGCCTGAACATGGAGGAACCTGTAACGACACTGCTGTACAAGACACTACATTAAACTACATCACTACTGAGGTAGCTCTAAGTGAACTGGAAGACTTAGACACAAACATAGGAAAGCTATAGGTACATAGCACAGTGTGGTGTACAGACTGGCTGTGTTCTTGGAAGTTTTGTAACTGTATTGGGATTGTCTCTCCATTTGTTTGGCTGGCATATACAGATGTGATCATTCAGATTTCAGCTCCATGAGTAGTTCATTCAGTGGCTATTCCAGTCCCATTATTTCACAATAAATTACTCAATGCGGGTAGAGCCTAATAGTTTTTATTTTTTTTAATGCACTTCATACAGATATAAGACATATGATTAAGTTTCAATGTTTTGGATTCAGAGGAAAAAATTGGCCAAAAGTCATTCCTAGTTATAGAAAAGTGGTTATTTTTCAATAATTGCTTATTAGAAGAGCCAAAAAAAATGTTTGTATTTCATGTCATTGTGGTTTGTATTATTTGTAAAGTAGGTCTTGATATTACATTTTGATAACGTGGATGTGTACTGCATCTGCATTTACTGGGGCTCTGAACACAGTAGGTGGTATTTGCAGGTTTGAAATCATACATATTGTTTTACCTGTCAATATCCTGTTCAATCATTAATTGCCTTGTAGTCACCAGGTATCACCATTAACATATTACCATTAAATGTCGTCCCCTAATCAAAACTCCACAGTCAAACACTCTAAGCATGTAATGCTGTGGGAGACAGAAAACAACACTGGAATCAGGATCTAGCATTTGCTAGTAAGTGCGATGTTTTTGAAATTACCTAACATTTCAGTGACAATAGCAAAATTAAAGTTGAATAGTTTCTAGCTGCAAGACATACAATCTAACCACTGTACAGGCTGCCTTTCCAGTCTACAATAGGAATATATTTTAATATGCTTATCTTTTTCAAAATATACATGGAAACAATGATAAGGACATTAATAAATGACACATAAGCCTTAAGATCAATTTGTGCAAGCAACTAGTACATGAAATACATGATGCAGTCAAACTTAGGAAATTTTAATTTGAAAGTAACTTGCTTACATAGTAGCTGATTTTAAAATGTTAGGATAAAACCTCCTCCAAACTGGTTGCATAGTTGAAATGCGTATGAAAAAATGCTTTCAGAATGAAGAAATTAATAAAATAGGTAATAAACAAGTCATTTCTGAGAATATTAAAAGTATTGTATATCAATGACACCTACTTTGTTCCTCTCACTTTGGACCTCACAGACTGATAAGAAAGGAAAAGCGTTATAACCCAGAAGTAAAACTGCTGCATGATTATAACCCTGACAACCTCCTCCTAATGAGCTTCCCTGCAGATAGAGAGAAGAAACAGCTTTGATCTCTCAGAGTGAAGGATCTGAACGAACCACTGTTTTAAGGAAAGGAATCTGATTAGGTCTACTCTCCTAGTAATCAAAGTCACAAGCTACCATTTGAGGTATTTGTGAAATTCAGATAAGATTAGTTGCTCCTCAGATAAGCCACTATAGTCAGTAGGAGCTAATTTTGTCTGGGATATGACCACAGGAAGTACCACAATGGGAAATGAAGAATAATCTTGGTGAATATTTTGCAGGGTAAAGCACCTTATGTTTGAAAACGTAAATCAATTGTTTGTAATCACTCTCATGATTAACTATTGTCTCATCAACACCATCATCATTATTACCATTTTTGCCAATGTGCTTTAGGCTGGATGAAATTTAAATGAAAGGCAGCCCCATCTACAAATAGCTCAAATGATGAAAAAGAAGGCATATTTATTTCTAATGATAACTCCCCTGAATTTGGTTAAACTGCCTTATTTACACTAGAGCTCTATTTAACTTGAGAGTAGCTCTCACATTTGGTAAACATGGATATTAAACAGATGTACATATGTGTATAATGAATAATAAACTGATAATATATACATAAATTTTCTCTCCCTTATAATTTCTTTGCCCTGCTGAAAGTGGGATAAAATAACATCCCTAGAACTATCAGGCTGGGAGGCAAAAGTAGACATATCAGTGCTAACTTTAGATCATTTATGGAAATGAGTATTTAGATAAATGGGATATCTGAATGAGGAGCATAAGAACAGCTCTACCTGAGGAAAGGTCTCTCCTGAACTGAACCACAGTTCAGGTTTGGACCACAGCGTCTCCTTGCTGCTGTATTATCTGTGGCAAAAAAAAAAAAATACACACAGCACATGGCTTTTTTCTGATTGATAATTTTAATCAGGAAACCCTTGAAAATGATAGGGTCCATTCTGATATACGAAGGATATAAGATGATTTTCAATAAGGTAAAAGAAACTCAGACTGTTAGCTTTATATTATTCTATTTTTTTTTAGAATAAGTAACCATTTGTAAAGTAATAATAATTGTTATATTATGTAAAAAATAAACTGATAAAATCTGTTCAGCAAAACTCTTCATACTGCTAAACAAGGGTATACTCCTGAACTTAAGGGTCAAACAAATGACCTAGAAATGTATTTTTTCTTTTGAAGAAACAACTACATTAATTTTTGTCAGATTTTGAGACAGATTTGTAGGTGATGGGGGGGACTACAGAGATCAGTGACTCATTTCAAGCTGTCATTGTTATTTGTGGTAAGCCAGAAGCAACTGATAACGGAGTATTATCTGCTAAGAGAAAAGGAGGGCAAGAAAGGGCTTATGTTTTGTTGTTCATTTAAAATGAATTACCCCCATTAAAATGCAGCCTTGAGAATTTAATTAAACAGCTGCCTAAATACTGATATTTAGGGATGTTAGGCATCCCATGTCAGCCTACTAAACAAATGGTACAATAAAGATGCAAACTGCTTTGTTTGATTGAAGGCTGAGCTTTTTCACTACTTAGACTTCAAACCATCTGGCTATGTTTGAAGAATGTGGGATGGTAGCTACCCTAACTCTTATCTAATGATAAGACTCTCACTGTCAAACATCTGCACCAGACAACAGATATTACACTCTTTTAGGCTTATAAAGTCTTCTTATTTCTCTAGTGAAAGAATATGTTTTGAAGACCATACATTGAAGACAATGCCTAAATTATAATATTTTTCAGTGATCTAAAACTTCCAGACCTTTCTATGCCAACTTGGAAACAGTGAAAATACTTCAAGAGGCAGTATTCATCCAGTTATACTTAGAGGACAAGATAATTTGAGGTTTCTCAACTATTTCGCAACCATCCCCAAATTTATAGAAGGGCTTATTCTGAACACTTTCTGAACAACTGGGCCCCCTTCTAAGCTTTCAGTTGTTTAGGGGCTTTTTTCCACTCAGATACCTGAAATTAAAAGCCATTCATGAAAAAGTTGGCTCTAGGAACTCAATTTCACAGCCTTTCACAACTTAGCCCCTGCCAAAATTCTCACATCACTTCATTTCCCTATATTCTCACTCTGCAGTACCAGTCTGCACTGCTTCCACTTTCATTTCCAACTGTCTTGTCCACACTGCCACTTCAAATTAGGACATTTTTTTCTAGCACTGGCTCCTCATCTGACACCATTTCTCCATTTACTTTCCTTTCAACAACCCATTTCTTCTGACAGTGCCTTAGACGAAAATTCGCATACCAATCCACATTCTGTAGCAGCCTTATTTCCAACTTCTGCAAGAGAGTATAGGAAAAAACCAAATGTGCTATTGACTTCCGTAGTGACACCTGGATATAAAGAAGAAAAAGATATAACGAACGCAGCCATGCTCTCTGTAAATCGTTAGCAGTTCTCCATAGATTACCAAGAGGCCACAAACTACAGTGCAGGTGTCACCAGCCAAAATTATTTACCCAAATTGTCCTGACTTAAGAGGAATTTCAGTTCGGACGGATACGATTCTTTAAAAAACTTGGAGGAGAAGTACTGGTTTTGTCTGAATCCAACTGGGTATATTCATATTAGTGACTAATTCAGTGTAATAGGAACAGATAAATATATTCAAACCACTGATGTACAGGTCTCCGTTACCTGAGAACTGAGGATGCTTCTTCAGACTAGATTTAGCTTGGTCTTCAGGGCTCACTCTTCCCACAATACATGCATTTCACAGCATTCTGGGAGAAAAAGTGTTCAGTGAAGATTGTAGGTGATGGGTTCACATGTCTGTGAAAGTGGGCATCTAGTACCAAATTTCTTATTAAATTACAAACTATTATAAAAGCAAATTTTATGGCTTGATTTTTTTCTGTTGAATAGAATTTGAATTTGTTGGCATCGAACTCTTATTTTTTCCACTTTTCCAATTCATGTTTTCCTGAAAAGGGTTCATTACTTTTCAAAGGCAATTTTCTTTTAAATTGTTTGATAAAGTTTGAAAGAATTTAGTTTCTTCAAAAGAAGGGTGTGTATCAGATGTTGACCCTTCAGATAAAATCAGATAGGAGTTGTCTGTTGATTGCAGGAGCTTAACTCCCACCAAATGTTTCTACTGAAGTTTTTTGTTGTTTGGGTTTTTTTCCTCTTTTTTTTTGCTGGAAGACAGTAAATGCTGTTCATCGTATTTCTGCATTTGGCTTGAAAAATGCAGGCCTCTGCCTCCAAAGGGGAGGATATTTCAGCCTTCTCATATTGGTAAATGGGAAATGGTTGCTGAAAAAGAAATATTGAGATTCAGAACCTCTGCTGTAATGCACTAGGAGATGCATCTAATATTACTGGACACACTTATGTATATGGTTATTTTCTGTGAGTCAAATAGACGTTGAACTCATTTATGTATATTCCCAGGGTCAGAGATCTAAATGATGCTCCTGTATTGCAGTGATGCTCCCATCCAGGTGGATGCTGGATGCCTGTTAACTGGCCAGAAACAGCACAATCAGACCATATATATTATTCCCTGATTTATAACATGAAACCAGATTAAATATAAGATGAGTTCATTTTACAGGTGAATAAATATAAAAGCTGTGCTCCGAGAATGTGTAGCTGCACTGCAGTCAGTGTACATTAGTTCCTTTGGGAAAAGTGAGCGGAAGAAAACACAACCATTGTCTAGAGCATACACTTGCATATTCCACAGCAAAGTATGCTATGAGAAATGGAAGACAGGTTTCTTAGTGCTGAAAGTATCACCAAGCAAGTGAATATTGAGCAGTCTAGTCCCAAATCACCACCTTATGCACAAGTTCAGTATCAGTGGTCCTATTTCACAAACTACATCTGTAAACGTATTTCAGGTGTAAAACACAAACCAGCATTTGTTATTGGCTCTCAAAGAATTGTCCCAAATGCAAAGCCCTTGGAGCATAGGTATCCAATACTGACACACAAAGAGAACTGGTTTGAGAACTGATTTGCCTGAACCTGATATGTAGTGCTGATAAATTCATATCAAAGGGCTGTGGGAATTTTGATCAGGAGAGCTGACTTTCCTTTGGCTCTTATAACTAATAAGATTTGTAACTGTTGGCTAAGAGACTTCAGAGGGATTCAGTTTTGTACAAGAAAAGTGCATACATCTTTTCAAGGTGAATATAAATTATTACAAGTTCTTAAGGAGCCTTCAGTTTTCGATATGTGGCCTATAAGCACATTCCTAACTGGAAAATTACTTACAACATATAGCAAAGTGTGGATTGTTTCTTTTTTTTTCTTAAGGGGTTTAAAATTGATCTTGTATTAGGAGGTTAAATGCATTCACTTCTTAAAGACATGACAGCATGAAGCAAAAAAAAAAGAAGTTAAAGGTGAATGGGTTATCAGCTGAAGAAAATCGTCCTGACACCAGTCTGCTGCAATCATGGGCAGATGAGTTATGTGATTTTAAATGAATTCTCTTTGGTAAATTTCCCTTGTTAAACAAAAAAGTTTGTATGAATTTTTCAAAATAATTCCTGTCTTGCATTTGTTCCTCACATATGCAAAGAAATAAAATTCTTTGCTTTGAAAAATAATGTTTTTACAAAAGCCTTCAGTTTTTTCCTGAAAAGAAAGGCTTATGTTATGTTTTGTTTCTCATTCTAATGTGCTTGTGTATGCATAAGTGTGCATGTGCATATTTATATCTACTTTTCTGTGCTCAGACACGTATATATTTTCTGTGTATGTATGGAAAACACAGATATCCACACATGCAGAAAAAAATAGTTAAACAGTCTGTCTTGAAGTCTTTTGAACTACAGACACTTTAGGCAGAATTTGTCAAGGTTAGGTCAAATTCTTTGACCTGTTCATTTTTAAACAGTAGTAGATCTCAATTTTATTTGATGTATTTTACAAAGGCAATCTTGCTGCTGCTATGCAGCAAGTATTGGTTTTGTCTGTCAGCTTTAAACCATGTTTCAGAAAATTTTCTTCCTGTTATGGATAAACATTAGAAAGAAGAAGGAAAAAACCCCAAACCAAAACAAATATCTCTCTCTTCAGTGTAGCTGCATTCAGATGAGAATTTCATGAGGTTTTATAAAATTCCCATTTTACCATAGGCAAAGGTGTTCTTCTGTGGCTTAATTTCTTCTTCTGTAAGAATAAGGATTAAAATAGATAGAAGTATTATTGGAATGTCATGTTCATAAGTGAACTGTGAGTGGTAGGGATTGAACTAAGGCACTGAACAAGTAAAGCTTTTCCCTTTCTATGTTGAAAGACCCCCAAGCTGCAGGCTAAGTGGGAACAGGAACTCTGTAAACCCCCCAGGAATCAATTCAAGCCTCACACTTGCCCATGATATGCCTTGGATTTGCCTTATAAAGCCTCATTGCATAGAGGAAGATTATGAAAAGGAAGGAGGATAACAGGATCCCTGACTCCACAACCAGGATTCATGGATGCATCCACTGAGCACCCCTGACAGGTAAAGAATAATGTCACTTGTAACTTGATGTGTCTTCAATAAAAATGAAATGAGAGTCTCAGTCTGAGTATGTGATCAGATCAGGTCATTTTAGTGACTTGAATAACTCTTGACCCTTTCTGTAGCCCTGAGACAATGTCACATGTTGACCTCATCCTTCCTGCTCATACTTCCTACCCTCCAAAGCAAAGCAGTGCACTCAAGCCACCCATGGACAAGGGACCCTGCCCCATGCCAACCTGAGTGAGCGCCCATAACTCCAGCCAGCCCTGAGCCAAGGACCACGTGGGATACATTCCTGAGTTTCCTCCAGCAGTTTGTTTTACTTCTTCATTCACAGGGCTTAGTCCTCTGGCCATTCTTTATTGTCACTTGACAATGCTGCTTCTGATTTTTGCCTCAGTTTCCTCCTCGGTAACGCCATAAGAATATTTATCACTGAAGTCATGTAACAATCCTGAGAGCTGTTAATATAAAGAGTAGAAGCAAGAAACTTGGACTACATCAGATGTGAAACTTAAAAATCATTTGCCTTTGTGAACAAGGCTAAGCCAGTTACAGAGTCTTGCCTCCGACCACAGGAATGGAGGTGAGAGTTAAAAATGAAAAAAATGCAGAAATTAGTCATAAGTGACATTACAAAAAGACAGGTATAGGAAAATCTGAGGTGCTTGAAGCTCTGTAGAACTGAAAGGGTTGTATTCCTGACCTAATCATATGAGGTAGCTGATGTTTGAAGTTCATATGCAAGTTTCTCTGGTTTTGGATAGAAGGTGCAAGAGCAAAGCCTGTGCTTCGACAGCAGCTCTGCAGAAATGCCCGGGGGGTCCAGGTAGGGGAAACCACAGGAGCCAACAGTGTGCCATGGCAGCAGCCAAAGCCACCAGCAGGCTGCAGATCAGGAACTCAAAGGTAGCATCAACCCTGGAGCACTTGCCCTGTGAGGAGGGGAGGAAGGTGCTGGGCCTGTTCAGCCTGGGTAAGGGGCAGCTTTGGGGGACCCAACAGCAGTCAGTCTGTGCCTCAGGAGGGCACCAAGAAGGTGGATTGCTTACTGTGGTGCTTGGTGAGAGGATGAGAGACAAGCACAAGTTGAAACATAAGAGGTTTGGCCTGGATGTAGAGGTTGTGCAGGTTCCATCCTTGGAAGTTTCCAAGACTCAACTGGAAAAAGCCCTGAGCATCCTGATCTCACCTCACAGTAGACCCTGCTCTGATCCTCCCCAGGTCCTTTCCATCCCAAATTGTTCTGTGATCCTATAATCCTACAAGATCAAACAAAACTGCTGGCAATCAGTGTTTTGTGTGTTTATTTGCAGTAAAAACTCCAATCTTCACAAATCAATCATAAAAACACATAGTTTTATTAAGGACACAGTAACTTTTTTTACTGTACAACTTTTTTTTCTTGTAATGCAAGGCCCATGTTATAAATCCAACCTCAATTTAGTGTTGCATTTTATGTTCAAACCAGAAAAAATGTCAGAAAGAAATAAAGACAAACCAGATCCTCAGTAGTTGCCTAACTCTAAGCTTATTTCTATTACACAGAAGCTAACCAAACCAGCGACAGGGTAGTGCCAAAGATCATCAGAAGAGCCTGCCAAAGAAAAAGCCTTAGGCCTAGCTGCTGCTACTGGAAAACCCCAGACAAATGACTGGCAAAGAACTGGCCCCAGACTTACACATTGTTATTGCGGAGGAGGGAATGATGACACAGTTTCCTGCACAATGTTTATACACTTGTGCCCTGGAGCCTTGGCTTCTCACTCCAGTGCATATAAGAAGAAAACCAACTACAGAAAAGGCATTTCTGTTGTCTAAGGTGTCACTGTGACTATATGCACTTTTTTTCCTTTCTATTTTACATTATATTTCTAGATTCCCATTATGACCTTAAATCAATGGGAGGATGCCATCATCTCACAGAGATGCCATCACTGAGGACAAAGCAGGCAGCATCTAATGGAGAAACAGAAGCATCAGAAAGGGGAATATGAGGTGCTGTATTCAGAGAGAAACAGTGCTGAGAATGAAGTCCATGTCTCCTGACTCCTTTCTATATGGGCTTCATCCTTCCTACTCAACTCATTCCCATCCAGACAGATTGTGATGCTTATATTGCTATGTAATTACAGCATAAACCAGTCTTTTATGTATTCTAGAACACGTAGACTTCTAACCTTATGGATGTCTTTTGGGATAAAGACATATATAGATTGTACAATTTATGTCAAACTCATAATTCTAGTGTCATTTCATATACACACTTGTTACAAGGTCACCAAAGGATATTTCTCACACGGCATTGACTTGTTTTCTTTTAATCAGTGTAACTGTTCCTGGAGTATGTGAGGTTTTTGGCGGTGGGCTTTCATTGTGAAGTAGATTTAGATTACTGTGAATAAACCGAGGGATTTAGCATTATAGAGAGGTATTGGCAAAACTCTGAGAGAAAGAACATGATTTATAAACTTGATAAGAACATAAATAACTTTTTGTAAAAGATTTTGTGATTATGCTTAAAACTTTATGGGTGCTTCCTGAAAAGTGCAACAAACTTCTCTTCGCAGGTAGAGCTACTTTCATTAAAGATCTGCTCTTCAGATCTTCTGAGTGGTGGAGTTATACTAGTATTTATTTTTTCTAATTCACAGACATGATAACTGAGTTTAGGATCCTGCTCTGCTTATTTCTGTGCAATGATATACTAGGAGATGGTTCAGCTCAAAAAAATTTACAATCCAAACAGACAATAAAGGCAAAAGGCTGAAAAAGTGAAAGGTGCAATAAATTATTTTCATAGGTAATCTATCAAGCTGGCAGCAGATACCAGCCATTTTTATGATTCAGTCTCTGATTAAAGCACACTGTCTACTAAAGAAGTGGAGATCATTTTGAATCTAGAAAACGAATGTATACAAGGTGAAGCAGATTCTGACCTGTTATATTAATGTAGCAAGATAAAGTAAATGTGAAAAAAATGCAATTTACACTAACATACTAGGATACATGCTCAGGTTTGCAATAATAGAAGCATACTAAACAACCCAAATGGAATCATTGTGGCAAGACCAGACTATTAGGAGCAAAACTTTCAGAAGTTTACCCATTCTTCTAAAGATCTGTCATCATGACATGTATTAGCTATCTACATCTTACTGCAGCCTAATATAACCTGACATGTATGCAGGTAGTGTGGTGGCAAAATACCAACACTGGTACTTTTAAAACAGACAGTTGTTTCACTCAGGTCTTTATTTAAAGTTCATGAAAACTGGTGTTATGCTGTGAGCAAATGACAGCAGAACAGAGGCCAAAAGAATGCTCTTGAACAAAGTGGAAATGTTAAGTTTTCTTAGTATTTGCCATGAATTTTGTCCTAGTGCCAGAGTGGTTTCTGTGCAGGATTCTTGCAGAGTGAAACAGAAGTGATAGCTCTACTGTAGTTTTTTCTCAGTCTGTAGCAATTTATCAGCATGATACCAATCTCTGAAATGTCTAGCTGTTGTTCTTCTGTGAAAACACAATACAGCTAAGATAAACAGTGTTGCTTTACAGAGAAAAGACGGAAGGATAAACACAGGTTCTAAAATGGCAATCACTTTTCTTCATTCTGAAAAATTAGTTACTAGAAACAGAAGTTTGCAGGCAGGAGAAGGAAATCGAGAAGATGCCATTTCTCTGTCTTGGAACAATGGAGGACATCAATTTTATTTGTTACAGGAAAAGAGCTGCTATTTCAAAAGTTCAACATAAATTAGATCATCTATAAAATAAAATATTCTCTGTGCAGAATGTCAGAGACTACTCTGTTAAATTTATTTTTTTAAATAGGTCTTGTTTAAATAAATAGACCCCAGCTGGAGAGGCATTATTGCTTCAGTGAGGGCTGAAGGGTTTACAATATGTAAGAATGAGCCATTTATTTAGGAATTAGCAACAAAAAGCAAAAAAAAAAAAAACCCAAACAATAAAAAGATAACAGCAATTGAAGTATTTACCAGATAAAACAACAGTAACATCAGAAACATAAACACCTCTCAAAAACCAAAATATTTACTGCCAAACAGCAGCTATTTGTCTTTGCAACATGTGAGACACTAGCACTAACTTCTCTCTGCAGAATGTTGCGTTAACAGGCTTCCTTTAAAACCTAGTGGGAGTAAAAGAACTCTTGAAAATACGCTCATTTTTCAAGGTCAAAACTGAAACTGCACTCCATCCTATGGCATTTTAAAAGGCAAGACTGAAAGCCCAGTGGGCCTTTCTTGCTTTAATCTTCTCACCACCTCGGGAAGGAAATTTAGTTGTGCCATAGTCTAACTTCTTTTTTTCTAGAGACAAATCCATAAGGGTGATCTCATTTTACCTAGCTTAGACATCTAAGAGTTTTCAGTCTAAATCTAAGTTAGTCATCCTTGGCTCGTCATAGGCAAAAGAAAGAAATAACTTCTAGGAGCACGATCATTTCAACCTTTGATAAACATCTAACTTTCTGCCTGAACTAGGTTACCCAAGAAAAAACCTGTGCATGTCTCAGCTGTGCCCTGATTCCACTGTAAAAGATACCTGGGCGCTCACCTGTTTCTTTCCTTACTCTGGTTTCCATGCAGAGCAAATCTGAGAGGAGCAAAACCACTCACCAGAGGTCAGTTTAGTTACAATTAGAGTTAATTGAGATGATGTGCTGTCTTAAACATTTGACATAATTAGTTGTCTCCAAAGAGACATTGAGGGGGAGGGAGGTGTTTGTTCAGACCTAAATTATTGAAGTTTTCTGTGATGATCTCACTGAAAATTAATTTCAACACATTTGGCATCTTGCATGCTATGATTTACTTGCATTATGCCAAACCATTTTTACAATTATTATATTGCGTGATGCGATCTTTGACATCAGCATCCATTACTTAGAGCGTTGAAGACTTCTATCTGGTTATTCGATTTCTCCTTCATATGTGAAATAAGGAAGTTAGTTATGGCTAGGTAAGATCACTGGAAAAAAGATAGGTTGGAATTAGTCCATTGGAATGAAAATCTGAAGTAATAAAGGTTCTACAGTCAGTAACTAGAAAGCCATGTAATATTACATTGTACCACAGCAAATAATTATGGTTTTAGATGTTCTTTATTGCCTGGTTTTGTTTATCTTATGAAACTTAGTTGAGGCTTCCAGTCTGGTAAAACTGTTTAACAGAAACCCCTACTCCACCTAATAACTGTGCAAAAATCAAAGATACGTGGCTCAGTACGATGCTTATTCTTCTGTTTTTCTGCTTCTTCTTCTTCTTCTTCTTCTTTCTTTCTTCAATGACAGGTAAAATTCCAGGACAAATTTACAGGATTAGCATAAACAAAAGCTTTGGAGTGTTTTTGGTGGAAAAATATTGGAAGTCCATATATTCAGAAGAACAATGGAAGATTTTATACATATCTATATAGAGTTTGTTTATACAATTCTCAAAATTAGTTTTCCATGTATGTTACAGATTCTGGTACTCTTAAGAAATCAGCAAGAATAAGACTGTCTGTTCATTTTTGGGGGGTACTTTATAGAACAACACCCAGAAAAATGGATACAATCCAGACCAGGAATGATGTCTTTGAAACAAAATCTGTGGTGTAGAAATGAATAACTACTAGAGCACACAGCTGCCAACTTTGGAATTTAACATTCCACATTTCACATTTCACTTAACCATAAAAAATGAAGAGGACCCATGTTCAAAGGCAAATGAAGTAAAACATTAAATTAATTTTATAGTGTGCACATTATAGGTCAGGCATATCTAAAAGTTCCCAAAGCAAACAGCAACAATGTCACTGAAAAATATTTAACATGGAATAACATAAGCAAAACATAATAATAATAAAAGACATTTCTATTGTCTTTCTCTTCTGTCTCCTCATTATACTTTTAATAATAGATGAGGTAGTTTGGAACATATATCAAAATCTCTTGCTTTTTCTGGGTTTAGTTCTAATGACTAACTCAAATTGACTAAAAAGTTACCCATACTCTTTCAGTTCAATTCTACTTTCTTTGAGATAAGTTATTATTCATCATGAGCATTCTCATTACACCATAATGTTACCATACTTTGCATTTCAAGTTTTCTTTTTTCTTTTAAATACAAAAAAAATATTGGTATATTCACATTATTTCCCAAACTTTAAGGAAGGATGTTCAGCTAGGTTATAAAAACAGGGGTCCCCCTAACTCAAGAATCCAGGGCTACAACACAGCCGCAAATACTGGTCACAGTTTCAAAAAGGAAAAAGTACATATGTTTTTATGAAACTAATGGCATGAGCATAAAAATAATAATTTCCAGGTTGCCCTCATTCCTGAATAACATTCCTGTTCAAGAGGACTAGAAGCATCCATTTCTCTTATGAGTGCCTTCAGCTGGCTTCCTTACTTATTGTAATATTAAGAAAATATAATTCCTATGATAGAGGATCCCAGAATTTATTTAGGAGATGACAGAAGTTTTTAGAGGTACTAGAATATCAGATGCACCAAAAAACCTGATATGAGTAGTAATAGATACCTGATAAGTTAAGCATACAGATGGCCTTGTTATGGCTCACTTTTCCCCACTGAAATGCTTTGATTCTTTATAGATATTAAATTATTATCTATTGGTCACAGCATCCAGTAGGAAGTTAATTACATTTTAACACAATCAAATTACTCTGAAGTAATCAAAATTGTCCAAAAAACTGAAGCATGAAGACAGACCTGCATAAAAGTTTGGTGAATATTTTGTCTCTGTTGTGAGGGAGGTAGAAATCTGGTGCCCAAGACATGCAAGATTTTCATCAAGAAAAAGACAGTGAGGGTTAAAACATGAGAAGAACTATCATTTGTAGTTTGCATTAGCTTTTTTTGGTGCAAAGATTATAAATCAGTCAACAGCATATTCTAAGCATTGCTGACACTGAGGAGAATGATAATAGATATAAAGAAAAAAGGAAGAGGGTATAACAAGTAAAGGAGGTCATGTGGCCAAGTGTCTTATCTAAACTCAGTCAGTATATTTTAGAAATATTCTCCTGAGCCCTACATGATCGTTCCATGCAAAAGACCTCAGTATCTCTCAGGTCTTTCTCCTTCACTAATTTTATATATGATACCATGCAGAGAGATCACCTAAGTTAAAGCCAGATTAATGAGCAAAAAGGCAGAGTCAACTACACAAATGTGTAATAGAAATCAAGAGACCTAAGAAGCTGCTAGGAAGTTGAAGCCTGGTTCTATCATCACTTAGTAGGTGGGATTCAGATAGCAATCGCTGGAACGTAGCAAGATTTCAAGAAGGCTCAGAATTTATGAGACTCCCTACTTTTACATAATTGAAAGATTGGGAAAGTTAGCCTGGATTCCAAGATCTGTGATAGTAATCATCAAAACTCAGTGGGTTTGGAACTCATGAGTGATACAGATATTTTCTTCATTTAAACTAACATTTCTTAATTATTTATCATCTCAAAAAGGCATCACAGCATGAAGATTGAATTTTATATAAATTTAAACCTAATTTCATTGATGATTCTTGGCCTTCAGCCTTTGGTACAACAACATAGAGGGTGTGAATTCATGCACCACATTCACTTGGATTTTATTTTTTTCTAATTAAACATGCCATCAAAAGCTGGTGTGAAGATCTCAAGACTGATAGAGCATACTTGGTCATATTAGCACTCAAGCAAGTTATCACTTAAGCAGGAGCATTATGAATAAGCCATAACATAGAGTACATGCTCTGAAAGGCCTCTGAGTAATACATTAGAATAACACAGCACAAATGTCATTGGTATAAATAAAGTATGAAAACAAAATAAACTCTCATGCTTCAGGGCATAGATCAACAAAGGCTTTACACTCAGACTAAAAGTTAAAAGGATTAAATCTTGTTATTCAGTGCATGTGTATTTCCCAGCACAATAGAATCACTGAGTTCCTACTGAAGTACTATACTGCTGTACTAACAATGACCACAAAAACAAAGTGTGATAATTGCAACAATGGTTATTCTTAATAGGGGTACAAAGAAATGTTTCCCTATATGTGGGGAGGGTCAAATGATGATTGTCTTGCACTGTCTTCTGAAATACTGGCCATTACCAAATGTTTTCAACAGCAGCCTCAAGTTCAGTTTCCCAACAGACTACACAAGCTAAGTTTACGTTAGCAAGGTTTGATGGGAACATATCTATCAAGCCATTAATATTGAGGATGCAATAAACCCATTTTACACATTTCAGGAGCTTGGTTTTGAACTAGCTCTGGTTTTATCCTGTAAATTTCAGCTCATTATCACTCGCTGCATGGTAGGTCAATGCCAAAGAGCATCCTTTGGTTTACATTGACCCAAAAAGTATTGTTTTCCTGTGATACAAGACCACTCCATGATGCAATCCAAGAAGCAGTTAGAGGGGTTAACTGGATGATTAGCTTCAGAAGCATGTTCCTGACCTGAAGTAAATTGCTGTTGTAGACACACTAGTCTTGGCCTCAAAGCACATGCCAAAGTACAACTGATGTGCTCCATCTGGAATGCCCGAAGGAAAACTCTAACAAGCCCCAGGTGTCATGAAGCCTTTCAGTGCACCCTTTGAAGCCACCAGGAAAACGTACAGCCTGGTGCCTCATGACATGGAGCAACCTGAAATGCAAGACAGCTGTGAGTGTATTCCAGGGCCAGATATCTCTTCAAAAGCTGTGTGGCATAGGTATCACACAATGTTCTCTCATTAGTGTCTCTGTGTTATTACACTAGCAATAAAATGCCCCTAAGAGGAAGGCTTCTCCATATGAACAGAAATCCCCAATCAGTGTCTCACTGGTAAGGACTAAGTATCAAGTTTGGCTCCTTAGAAGGTGTCATTCCCTCACTGACAGATGGGATAAGGCCCATGAAGACAATCACATCTTTTCCTTTCTTCCCATCACTCCTCAGGCTTTCTCAAACCTTGCGCTGTTCTGACTGGGGGTCACTTTTCTGGTATTGGAGACCGAGTGCTAAGACCGAGATTGCCAGACAAGCCAAATCTGTCTAGCAGCAAGACACACCAGGGTCTAGAATAACCTCAATTTAATGCCAAGCCCAAACATGCATGTAACCTAAGCCATCGACTCTCTGGCCAGCTCCTGTAAGTAGCTATGTCCAGTGTGTGCTCAGACACGCTGGGCTGCCGAGGTGAGTCCAGGCAGACCTGTTATTTCTGAGTAAACAATGGATTCATTATGCAAGGAAACAAAAGCACACAGGTAGAAATTAGCCTAGTGGGAATGGGTTTGACTTAGAAGAAAAACACACATCATACCGCTGTCAAAGATTCAACCCATCAGTTATCTGTCTACATTTTTACTGGCATCTTTAGGTTTGAAATTCTGAGAAATTATGAAAAGCTATGGACACCTTGGGGTGATTTTCCAAGCATCTGCTGTGGTGGTAGAGAACCACCTCACACAGTTATGCACCTTTTAGCTGCTTGCATAGTATGGCACTGCTAAGTCCCATTTTCCTCCAGGTATGGTTGCTTGAGAGACCCCTTCAAGTGTCTTCATATTGTCTGGCTTTTGTAGAGTCTTACACTCAGAGTTGAAGATGAGTCCTTGATAAATGCCCAGTTACTGAGTTTTAGTAATACTCTTCCATGGGATCTTGCTATGAAGATTTACACAACAGAGGAGAGAAATTTTTTTGTGGCAGTGTTAGTATAGTTTTGTTCTCTCTAGGGATAAAATGTGTAGATGGACTACATCATCCTCTGACTTTGTGCCTGTGCAAAAAAACTGTATATGTAAAATTTCCAAAAACTATCATAAAAACACACATGTGCATGTATTAACCACCTTAAAATTTTAACAGCTATTAGCAATAGTTCCTTTTGTGTTCCTGGTTCCTGTGAACTCTCTTAATGCTGTATGGGGCTTTTGAGCTCCCTCCAAAAAATAAAATATTAAAGCCCTCAGCCACATGCCAGTGAGATGAAAGGAATTGTCAGGGCAACGATGTATGTTGGCTTAGAAGTCAACCTAAAAAGGGCCATCTTTCTTTGTAGAAACTAAGGAATCTGAATCCCTGGGAGAGTAGTTAAGATTACCTTGTCCTATGTGATCTGCCAGATACACATAGAAAATAGTCTTTAGGATTCCAGCCCTGGTAGAACTTTTCTTGTCCCTCTTCCTCTTTCTTTTGCTATGAAGTACGGGTAGATAATACTGTGAATTAGGTAGTCTCGTATTTAGATACATTGAGGAATGATGTGCAGATGGAGCAGAGTTGTGGTGGGCCCTAGAATGTTGGGCTATAAAGATTTGTGACCTCATTGTCTATCTGAGAGCCAATGTCAGCATAACTGGGGAAGTTTGATGAAAACCGATGTTCACATGGACTCCATGTGGGAGCACCATCATGGGTTCATTCTTCTGAATCAACTGAACAGCATAGCTGTGAACAGAAGACCTCTGGTCTGAACCAACTTTGGGTCTTCTAAGTGTATTATATTCAGCGATCTTTAAGAAATAGTCTTTAAAAATGCAAGAAACACTACTATTTCTTAGAATAAGTGGATTATTTGGAAATTTAACTGTATATATAAACTGGACTATAACCATTACGGTTACACATTGTAGCTAATTTTCCTTCCATACTGTTCATCAAAGGGTAAAGCACCAGAAACCAGAATAGTGATTCAGTCAAAGAAAAACAATTTTGCTGTGTGAGTTTGTATTTTTACCAATTGCTCTGCAGATAATGACTTCAATAGACATGTGCTCTGAAGTGCATTGTTAAATTTGGACCAGGATGCCTATCACTCCATAGAAGTCACCCATAGTCATGTGGGTGTTACTACTGTCCATCACTATTTTCATATTAGCTTGGCCCTTCCAAGAACATTACTTACGTGTATATCATGGAACAAAGAATTTATGAACATGTACACAGGTATACACATATATATATGTATCCACACACAAGAGTTGAGTATCAGCAGACACAGTTTTGAAATTAAAGGATTTGCACAAAGGTCACTCCAGCTCACTAGTGTTTTCAGTGTACCTTCAGACCATTTGACCTCAGGGTCTTAGCTCTAAAATGAATATATAACCAAGTTAGGAACAGTGAACAGAATCATGAGAAACAAACAGAGGTGGGCACAAAAGGGCTCAGGTCTGGGACTTTTGTTTGCATGACTACTTGTAGACCAAGGTGAAAAGTGTAACTGGCTTCTTGGACTCAACAGAGTGTGTAAACAAGTATGAAAGAGAGATTAACTCTCACCATCGAGAAATGTTTGTGCTCTTGAAATCAATGAATGATTTGTGACAACAAGAAAAGAGCAAATATTGAGACAAAAGGCTCCTGCCTGTGGTTTGTATTCAATCAGTTCTTAATATCAGGTAAACTTGTTACAGATACACAAATTACTCATGCACTAGGCTGTGATTTCACTAAGGTAGGAAAAAGTGTTGATGTAGATAGAACAAATATAAGCAGCAGACTGTCTTGTAACTGATCTCTCTTTAATCCTCCTCAATTGATGACAAATAGCCATTTACAGAATACTTTGTGCAAATGCAAGTCCTTCAGATAACAGAAACCCACTGAGGCAGAGAGCTGAAGCAAAAGTGTCATATTCCCACTAACTAACCACCCTAAAGAAACAAATAAATATAAAGCAAAATACTTTACAAATACCAGGAACCTTTTTATTTTTCCCAGAAATATGGCTGTTTGTGACCTATAGGGAACTACATTTTTTTAATGTCTTTCTTCAAACAGAGGTTGCTGCAATGTTAATACATACATTAGTCTAAATTAAATATGTGAAAGATTATGTCTACAGTGGATTTCTGCTTTTAAAGCTCTGATTTTACTACACATGCAAAGGCTTCCTAAAATCAAGTCAACACAGGGCTACAGTAGGAACTTACTGTCTGAAGGGGTCCTGTCACTTGTGAAACTCACAAGTGTCTATCAAACGTCAAGTTTTAGAAGTTTTACCTCTACATATAAATATTCCTTTAAATAAACCACTGTGGATTAAATGCTGCTGCTATGTGTAGGTGATCCCATAAGGCTTTGATCAGGCACATGTCATACTTTGGATTCAGTCTGTGTCAGCATTCTTTTATTTTGAGAGGCTGAAATGGCAAAATCAGTCCCACTAAAACACTGACATAAAGCTCAGAACTCCTGGTCTTCTAGAAATATCCATTGAGCTCTTCCAGAAATTTACCCCAAAGCACTGAAAAAATAGGTAGAGAAGGAACAAAGAGAGTGAGAGTGTTTAATGACTTAAGGATGGCAAATGAGGCTCATTTAAGTCTGAACTGTTGCCTGAGTAACACGATGTATGTGAGAAGTCCCTTGCAGTTTAACAGTGAGTACAATACATAGGATACTCATAGGAACACAAGGGTTCCAGCATGGTCAGGACAACAGATTTGTGTGTGGCTTTTAGAACATGTTCCTGAAACATTACTGGTTTATAAAAACCCTGTATCCTCATTGGTTTTAAAACAATATTAGTGTCTACTTTGTGCCAAAAGAAAAAAAAAAGGTCAACGTGCTTCTTCCCATCCTACTCAAGACTTAGATTACATTTAACTTAACCAGAACCAGATTGTAGTTTGACCTGTACATACATAGGGGAGTAGGGAGGGTTAGAGCATATTTTTATTGCTTCATATTGGCTACTGATACCACAGACAGCATGAGAAAGGGGAATTCAGGCTTAACAAAGCTGCTTAGGAACAGGGCTCAACAAACCTAGAGTTTGTACATCACAGCTGCTGGTAGGTCTCACAGGTCACATATATGCTTGTAATGTGTCAGGTTCTCCCTCTGGACCTGATACTGAAAGTTTCTGAAGGTTGTGTCCATCTACCTAAATTCGCTTCTTACCTAATACAGATAACTAAACCTAGACACTGTATTGGGAGCAATCTCCTGGAATCATAGAATTATAGAACTATTTGGGTTGGAAGGAGCCTTTAAAGGTCACGTAGTCCAACCCTCGTGCAATGAGCAGGGAAATTTTCAAATAGATCAGGTTGCTCAGAGCAATATCCAACCTGATCCTGAATGTTTCCAGGGATGGGGCTTCTAACACCTCTGGCCAACCTGTTCCAGTGTGTCACCCCCCTCATCGTAAAAAATATCCTCCTTATGCCTAGTTTAATCTATCCTCTTTTACCTTAAAACCATTACAGCTTGTCCTGTCACAATAGGCTCTGAATAAAGCAGAACAAAAGTTATTAAATGTGTTCTAAAAAACTCCATACATGAAGATTTCACAACCTGTTTGCATGTGCTATATTTTATATTTTGCAATGGTAATATGTTGGCTTACATTTAGTTTGGAATCTATTATAACTCTGAGATGTTGTCCTTTAGATTTGTTCTCCAGGTACAAAAATACTATAATTAAGAAGATTATTATTATAACATAAATGGAGTGTTTACATTTTCTGTATTGGGTTGAATATTCTTCAATACAGACCACTTGCCATTATAAAAACAAAAGAACATCCTTCTTTCTCTAAACAGGTTTTAACAAATCTCATTTCTCTGTTATATGTGAGAATATCCTTGCCTTATCTTTTATATTCTTTATTTACCCCTTTTTTTTCTTAACTCTGACATCAAAACCAGTCTTGTGTAAAGCTTTACAACCTCTTTAAACTCAATTCAGAGCTTTTAGGTTCTCATGGGCCAGCAGTGATCAGCTCAACAGTGTAACATCTGCGAGTTCCCTTTGGAATGTTGAACAAATAATCATGAAAATGTTTCATTTTTAATGCTTCTAAAGGCTTTTCTTTATAAAAACAAAATCTGGGACCTAATTTTACCTGACAGAGTCCCTCTAGTGCATGGAAGTTACATGTAATAACCAATTTTGACATCATATTTAGAACTCTGGTGTCATTCTCTTGTATGTCATTCACCTTGGTGTTAATGTTAAGTACTGCAAAAAATGCAGATACTTTTCTAGTACACATGAGGAGTGCCATGTTAATATACTTACAAGAAAATTTAGAAAGGATGAAAACAAGAAAGGTCCTTGCTGAATTAAAAAAAATAGCTATATGTTTAGTCAGAATATAGATTGGTTCACTTTGTATGCAGTTCCTGGTACAAAATGTGTCGTATTGACGTAGCAACTGTATTTTGTGATGGAACTGACATTATTTTTAAAAACCCATCAGAGACAAAATACCTAAGAATCTCTTTTTAGAGACATACTGTTAACATATTGCTAATTGGTTTCCTCAACAGAGATGGACTGACATAGCATATTTAAGTGTATTTTCTATACACTGTAAGCCAGAGTGATTTTTGTTGACACACTGGTGGGAAATGACTGTTTTGGAGCTTGCCATTTTGTCTCCCTTTGGATCAGGAATTTGACCTGTCCCATGTCTCAATAGCAGAGTTGATGAGCCAGAAAAAAGTATTGCCATGACCTTTATGGACAGTAGAAAAGGACTGGAGAGAGAGCTTTCCAAAATGTGGAGAAGTCTAGTTTGGCCAAAGGGTTGCAAGATGAAAGGTTACATAAGAAAAAGAACAGGCAGATCTCTCAATCTCTAGAAATTTTGATGAGTTTTTCCTGTTTGAATGACTAGATTCACAAAAGAAGCAGGAGGGATTCACTAAGATTGCATTAAAGAGAAAAGCTTAGTATCTTACTAGACGACTTACTAACTTCCCTGTTCTGACTATTCCTCTTTTTCTGCCATCCTCCCAGGTGCTAAAATTATTTGGGAATCCTTCCCTGCTACTACCCATGTGTCATGCGACCCATGATTCTTTGTAGAGAGCACAGCCCTGCACTGTGCACAGACTCCCCTACAAGACAAAATGGGAGTCTTAAACACATAAGAAAAACAGTTATAAAATGCAGCAAGCTGGAAAGGTTGTCATCTAGCTCAGGAAGTGGGAGAGAAGGTCACGACTGTCATCTGGAAGTCACAGACACAAAGTATGTCTTGGGCTCTGACAGTTTATCAGGCTCTGTCTCACAGAATGATTCTGGGAATAGCAGTGCTGAGATTTCGTAGAATTGTAGAATTTCACCTAGTTGTCAAAGAATTGTGTTCGAATTTATTTCCACCTGAGCAGACTAAATGCATATTTGCCTCCTCTCAGTACTGTACAAACCAGGTTAGTGGCTATGAGGGGACCGAACTTTCTTTTCTTGTTTTGACAATTTTATTTTGTATAAAACTCTGGATTTAAGTCTCTGGTCTCCTAAAATATTGCTCTGTTATTAGCTATAGATTACTATGAGATGTGACAGTTAAGACAGTTCCATCTCTCAAGGAGCAAATGAATGTTTACTTGTCCAAGAAAAGAAACTATGTCCATACTAGCGAATAAGTCCTTCCAGAAACTTTGGTTTGTCCTTGAGGCATGACACAGCATGACTTGTGTCCACACAACTAAACTCTCTTATTTCAGAAGCAGAATGCTTGGATGCATACTGTTTATTGGGTAATATTCCTGTACAGTATTGTGGCATCATCAAAGAAAGTGCTAGAAAGGACCCAGACCAAAGCCAGATTTAATCCTGCAGGAAATTATAGGACTAACTGCTAAAAAGCAGGGAAAAAATATTCTTCTGTGCAAGAGAATACTTGAATTATAAATGTTCAAATAGCATAAGCATCAATTAAGTGTTTATTAGGACTTAAACCCATCTAAGCATGCCTACAAGCACATGTATAAGTAACAAGATATTCAGGGAATTTAATGCTGGAAGCTTAGAACATGGATAACTCTGGGGGATAGACAACACTTAATTGGCACTGTAGAGCTTTCATGAATTTTGTTATAAGTCTCTCACTACTTTGATTATAGCAAAAGCATCCAAATATGTCCCAGTTATAACACGTACAATGATGCTAGCTTGAATTTGCAGAGGGGCTGTAACCATATTTCTGTTGTGAGATTTCCCATTTCTTTTACAAATGGAGCATAAGTACATTTGATGAGATTTAAAATGTCATATTATCTGTTACTGGCCAGCAGGGAAAAGACATTGTTTTAGAAATCTGAACAGTTTGTTCCAAACAATTTCCAGTTTTTAGATAGACCTTTAATAACCCAAGTTTGGACTCAGATTGGACACAGTGTTTTCACATTCTTGAAAAGCTCTTCAAAAGTATGTAAGGATTCAAATGTTGATTAAGTGCAGAGCGTTTGTGTTGGTGTCTGGAGAAAAGGACCATCATGCTGCCAAACCAGATTTCTCTGCAAAACGTGTCCCACGTATGTCTGCTATAATCTTCTTTCTTATAGTAAAAGATATCTTTTTCTTAACTATATTGACCACTTTACTCACATTCGGTAAATATAATAAATAAATACTTTTTGAAGAATCTTGTTGACTTAAATGAATCAAGACCATTTGAGAAGGTAGTACTCACTGTGATAGTGCATATTACAGTCTGGTCCTTAGCAATGAATCTGAACAAAATCCTAGAATTTGTTCCAACCAAAACTGTCAACATTTAAGAACAGTTTTATGGACCATCAATGAAATGAAATACATTCCTGAGCCCTCTGTAATAAAAATGACTCATAATTATCTTGAAAAATCCCTATACCTGATGTGGTTTCAGGTCCATCAAAAAATGTCAGGATAAGTAAGTAATTTTCCTAGCTGTTAGCACCATAGTTGGATATCCATGTTAGTTGTGGCTTCAGTAATGAAATTTCTCGGCAAAACCTTTCCATCAGAGCTTGTTTTGTGAAATTCCATAATTTCTAAATAAATCAAGCCTCTAGATCACAAGCCCCAGTTCTAATGGGAAACATTAATCTTCCTGACATCATGGAAGCTGGGATGTGCTACAAGGGAAAAATTTCAGTCTTGCCCAGGAATGCAGTGATGGTGTCAGGTAAGCCAAGGCTCACTTAGAGTTGGGCCTTGCAAAGGACATGAAAATCAGCAAGAACTTCTAATGTTATTTTAGTAGTAAAAGACTGAACAAAGAAAATATGGAAGCTGCTGAATGGGGCAAGTGGCTTAGTGGCAGCAGACACAGATAAGGCTGAGGTAGTCAATACCCTCTTTGCCTCAGACTTCACCAAGAGGTGAGGAAAACCAGGCTTCTGTGATTACAGAAAGTGCTCAGAGAGGTACAATCAGTGGATCAAGATCAAGTCAGGGACTGTATGAGAAAGCTCAACTCATGTGAGTCCTTGGGGCCATATAGACTGTGCCTGAGTGTGTTAGTCAATGTCATAGCAAGACCACCCTCTACCATTTCTCAAAGGTCATGGAAATGATGGGAGGACCCAAAAGACTAGAGGAAAGTAAATATTGTGTTTATTTTTAAAGAAAATCCCAAAAGTATAACCCAAGGAACTAGAAAATGATGAGCCTTATTTTGGTCCCTAGGTAAATCATTGATCAAGTCCTCTTGGAAGCAATTTATGGGCTGGTAAAGGAAAAGAAGGTGATTTGTAATATTCAGAATCTCATGGCTGACAAGATGATTGTCATCTGTGAAAAGTAACTAGATTTGTGGATGAGATTAAAGCAGTGGATGTCATTTACCTGGATTTTAGCTGGGTTTTTAGCACTGTCTCCCTAGCATTCAAGCTAGGATGCTATGCTCTGGACTGGTGAACAACTAGATGGGTAAAATGTGACTTGATGGTTGGGCCTAGAGATAGTGGTCATGAATGGGTCATACTCTGTCTGGAGGCTGGTGACTAGTGGAGTACTGCAGGGATCTGTCACAGTGCCTGTCCCATTTAACATTTTTATTTGTGATCTGGAGGAGGTGTTGGTGTGCAATCTCATTAAGTGTGCAGATGACACCAAACTAGGAAGACTGGCTGATACACTACAATGAGGGCATTGAGAGATGACAGTCAAGCTCTTCACAGCAGCACATGGTGGGAGATTGAGAAACAAAGACAAATTGAAACAAGAGCAGCCCTGACTAGATATAATGAAATATTTTTTCCCCATAAAGACAGTGAAGCAGTGGAGTAGACTGTCAAGAGAGGTAGTGCAACCTGTCTCCTTGGAATTTGTCAACACTTGACTGGCTAAAGACCTGATCTGACCCCATAGCTCACCCTTCTTTTATCTGGAGATTGTCCTAGAAGCCTCTAGAGGTCCCTTCCCACCTAAAGTTTTTTAGGATTCTGTAAGTAGAGTTCCAACACAGAATTGTATACTGGCTTTTCATAAAATATATGAAGCAAAAATGATGGTGGCATAGGTTGGTTTTCGTTATTTCTGCTGGAGAATTTTGTGTTTGATGGGCTTTAGTTCATGTTGATATCTTCATCCTTCCACAGTTCACACTCTGTTTTATTTAGTTAGTGTAATTGATTCTAGTTACTGTCTTGGTTAATGAAAACCACCCAGCCAATAAGCAAGTTTAAAGAAAAAAGAGACAAAATGCTCTTAATCAAAGCACAGGTTCCCTCACAGATATTAGCAGAGCCAAATATAATGCATAAAAGTGAATTGACCTAACAAGAAAGTGAAACAGGGATTTCAAGAACACAGCTGGTTTATTTCCCAGTGACAAAATATACAAAGAGAATACAGGCCCCAAATGTCTGAGGAAAGGAAAGATGTTTTTGTAGCTTGGCTTTATCCTGCATTGGCTGTCCTGAGTCAGGCTTCTTTGAAAGTGTTCATGATCATAGTGGAAAAAAAATAATTCAGGGTAGAGGGCTTCTTTTTTTTTCCCCCTGAAGTGAACTAGTTGTTTCAGAATTTCCAGTGAAAAGTAAGCATAGTCTCTTATTCATTGTTTCTCATAAAGAATAAAAATAACTCCACTTCTGGCCATTATCACTCCAGCAAAAAACCTCAGGCCTGATCCTGTAGCTTTGATGTCAGTGGGAACAGGATCAGTGTCTTAAACACAATATTTTGGCTAGATGTTGTCACACAGTTGCTCATGTCTTTGTTATTTTCTATCAGTAAGATTAGTGTTTCATACTTTCTGAAGAGAAATTGCTGATGGTTTCTGGAGGCCCTTGGAGGCTGGAGGAAGGGATTTCTATCTGTATATCTGTCTAAAGACTGCTTCCACTGAAATCTGTAGGAAAGTGTGACTTGAATTCTGTAGCTTCAACATGGGTTTGATATGAATTGTTTCATGTAACTACTAAGACTGTGTCCATACTCAAAAATTAAATGCACTCACAGCTGCTCTCTGGCACTGCAGGTAGCACACAGAAAAGCCTGCATCCATTTTATTGAATCCTTGTGCCCTCAGACACTGAGCAGCCACATCCAATCTGCCTGTTAACATCCAATCTGCCTCTGGTTCCAGCTCACTCCGGAACTGGTATGGACAGCAATGGCTCGCCTGGGTCCAAACCAGCCAGGTACCATCTGAACTTGTTTGCATTGCAGGCAACCAAGTAGCAGGGTATGTTCCCTTCTACTGTTTAATTTATTAGTGTGCATAACTTCAGGGTGCAATTCATCTACCTTAATGTAGACATCTGAAAGTTCAACATTTAAACCTCTGCTAGTTACCCTGGCTTCCTGTTATACTCAGTGGAAGCAAATCCAGGCCACAATTCATCTGACCTGTCTTGTGTACTTAGCTCAAATAAGATGGATTGCAATCGGGGAATGCCCATTTTTTCTTCTGACTATAAAGTGAGTCTGAGGTCACCAGGTTAGACTTAGACCTCTAACTATTAGGCACCTGAGATAAGGTGAGACAGATACCAGCCTAATACATACTAATAAGTTTATCAGCATACCTCTCAGGTTAAGATACACTTTTAAAGACCAAATAGATTAAATTATAGGTTTGTACTCAAAAAAAAAAAATCAAAAAACAAAAAAGTAGTGAAAATACTTACTGGAAGTTTCCCTGTCAGAAGATTTAAACTGTTTTCCACAGAAAAGGAGAGAGTGTGGAAGGGTGAAAAGGTTTTTTACCTGAAGCAGTTGTCCAGACTATAATATTCTCTCACATCTCTCACAGAAGTATGATATAATTTATCAGCAGCCATGCTGCCTTCATTCTTGTTCTAAGCATGGAGTAATACCCGCTTCATTCAATTTTTCTCAAGTGGGAGCAAGGCTTGAGTGACTGGGAGGATCTACCTGAAGCTGTAGGATTTAATTTCTCATCTGTGTCTGGAGGTCTGGGCAGCTGCAGAGGAGGACGAGGTCAGGACTCTGCCCTCCAGCAGCATAATTGAGACAGTTTGGCTTAAGTTTCATTAATAACCCCTCTTCCACTCTGACCTTCAGTCATAATAAATACCTGGGAACCATAGCTGTTGATTACATTTGCAGTTGATGCCAAGTTATATCATTTCTATTACTATTAATGTAAAGAAAATATTTGTGTCTGAAAATAAGTAACACTGCAGCCTATACCCATTTTTTGCAAACCTTACTCCTTGTTACGTTTATTCGATATTTTTCTAATGATAATTAACTAAGAAAACATGACCTAAGTGAAGTTATCAAAGGAGACCAATTATGGGAACATGTGCCATATTATTCCAATTAGGTAACTGCTCATGGTGGTTTCACTTGGTAACAGCACAAAACTACTGTTCAGCCCACTATTCCCACTGTTACATTGATAAATGATCCCAAAGCTGCCTTTCATTCGACAGGTCTGTTTTTGGACAAGGGCCAGACAAAACAAAATCATGAGATTTATAAGTACCGCAGTGGGAGGGTAAAGAGGACCTGAAGGGCATGAGCCCTGCTCTGTCTTCTCAGAACAAAAGCACAAGAAAAATGCTCCTGGTGGACAAAATCTTAAGGACTCCATTCCATTCTTAACCAGTGTCATTCAGGCAAGCTCTTGCAGCCATTAGTATGGTTATATCTGAAGCAATATACAATTGAGGGTCAAATTAAGAGATGGATGGGGCTTTGAGCAACCTGGTCTAATGGAAGGTGTCCCTGCCTATGGCAGGGGAGTTGGAACTAGATGATCTTTTAAGTCACTTCCAACCCAAACCATTATGTGATTCTATGATTCTGTGATTCTATGATTGTGATTCATGCTTTCTGTTGTGGGAGGAAAGAAAGTCCCAGCCTTGGTGGTACGGTATTTCCCCACAGCATCTTTCCTTAAGTATGAACGGGCTTGTGAAATAAGGAGTAGAAAGCAAGTGTTGCCATGACTCCATGACTCACCTCAACTCCAGATCAACATGAAATGCAGGGGACCAGCACTGTGGATCCCACTGGTGAGCAGACATTAAGCACTGAAGAGCTAGTGCTTCCCTATGGTTCCCCTTTCTCCTTCCTCTCTAGGCAGTGGCATAAGCATTATCAAATCCAGTCTGGAGATGGATTTTTGGGCCACAGACATTTATGGAATCTGTTGATTTAAATTAAACTGGAATATTTCACCCTCCAAAATCTGGTGGAGGATGTTTCATCATGAAATACCACAATCTTGGAAAAAAGATGTCTTCAGTAGCAGTGTACTATAAAAAAAATAGATCTTCTTTGGGAGAATATGGTCTCGAAGAGAAAATAGCAAAGACAAAAGGAAAGCATAGGAAGTTAGCACTATGGTAAGAGGTTAACAGACATGATCTTACAATTAGAGATATTTACCAGAGAAATTTGAACCTCATTATACTTTGGCTCATGGTACATAAGGAAGAACTGTTTTACATCATCAAAGACAAAACCCAGGTCTATAGGTAAGCTTTAAGAATAATAAACATCCTGAATTCAAGAATAAGTCTGTCAAATGAAGGGATATTGATTTTGGAACAAGGAATATTATGTCAAACAACATTAGTTTAATTGATCTGAATTTAGTTTAAGTACTAAAAGCATTTATATACAAACAGCAAATGAAAATTAACTGCAGCTGAGATCCTTGATTCTCAGATCATACAATATGCACAGGCAACTGAAAGTTCTTGTAGGAATCCTAACAGCTTGGTCTGGGTTCTATTCCCATAGCATGAGTCAATAGAAAAGCAATATGCTTTCTTTCAGAAAATATGAATATTTAAAGCTATGTTTTGACTTTTAAAAATACACAAAACTTTTCCTTTCCCAAAAAGAATTTATAATAAAATGCAGAAAAGACGTTAGAATTATGATCATTGTTAACATGACTTATTTCAAATATTTCAGCTTCTAGAAAGAGCCATCCAGGAAAAAATCATTTCTTCTAAAACAAAGCCCAATAGATATGTTTGCTGTTGTTGTTTTTTTCCTTCTGCTCTCACTCAGGTACTTACATTACTTAGCTATCGTAGATACCTCAGAGTCTGAATTTGTAGGAACTAATACATAGAACTTTGAGACACTGGCTGCTAAAAAATACTGCTTTTGTTACCCATCAGGGAAAATGTCAAGTTCTTTCTATATTTTAGTTTTTTTTTTTAAAAAAAAAAAAAGACCTGATTTTTTCAAAGTGGGAAGACTTTTTCTACAACTTTCTTATGCTTCCTTTTTTTTTTTTTTAATTATTTGGATTTGCTAAATTGATGAAATATTAAAGATGCCATTATAAAAGTACAAGCTTCACCATATATACACAAAAGTAAAGAAATCAAATTGCCACCTAGCACTCTCAAGTGCCTAAATGACTTATTAAAATAGGACTAATAGGCCCTAAAATTTCTTGATCTTATGTTTGTTGAGATGCTTCAACCAACAAGAGTTCAAAAAATCTGAAATTTTTAAAATTCTACCTATATTATAATATTAATTATGTTATTAGTATAACATAAAATGTCAATGTTGATAAAATAAAATTCTAATTGTGTTGTTAGTGTAGAAAAGAAACTCAATAGTGGAATTAATCTTTCCTAATGAAGGTATCCAAGACTTGTCAGATGAACTGCATGTCTGATTTAGGCATAGATCACTCATTTTGAATGTCTAGAGAATAAATCCTGTCTGCAATGAATGACAGTTTATGGGGTAAATAACCAAAACTGTTACCTGGATCATTAATTGAATTATTAAAAAGATTTTAGACCCAAATCAGATATTATAGGTCACAGAATCACAGAATCCTAGGGGTTGGAAGGGACCTCAAAAGATCATCTAGTCCAACCCCCCTGCCAGAGCAGGGTCACCTAGAGTACATCACACAGGAACGCATCCAGGCGGGTTTTGAATGTCTCCAGTGAAGGAGACTCCACAACCTCTCTGGGCAGCCTGTTCCAGTGCTCTGTCACTCGCACAGTGAAAAAGTTCTTCCTGATATTCACATGGAACCTCCTGTGCTCCAGTTTGCATCCATTGCCCCTTGTCCTATCATGCCCATGTCCTATCGTCACTGCAAAAAGCTTTGCTCCATCATCCTGACCTTCACCCTTTACATATTTGTAAACATGGATGAGGTCACCCCTCAGTCTCCTTTTCTCCAAGCTAAAGAGACCCAGCTCCCTCAGCCT
>VZRW01008096.1:40507-64185 GCA_013398125.1 Aegotheles bennettii | reverse complement strand
TGTCCACCAGGACCTCCAGGTCCCTTTCTCCTACACTGCTCTCCAGAAGATCAGCCCCCAGCCTGTACTGGTGCATGGTGTTGTTAAACACCATGTAGGTCTCTCTAAACACCATGTAGGTCTCTCTAAATATTTATTTTTATATCTTTATCTCATATAATTCATGTAATTTCTTATCGTTTTTTTTCCCCTCTGCTTTGAAGTCAATGTCAACTCTAGGCACAAAAATCTTCTTCAGAGTTGTAATTATATTTAAGTTTCTTTAGAAACTCATAGAAAAAACAGCTCACTGATCTGAAGCTGTTTATTTTTGCCATGATGAAAATTGTCATCTAATAGCAGCTAGTTAGGTAACATCTTGTTAATACTGATTGTCTGAAAATTATTCTACAAGAAATATCAGTTAAAACATGGCATGTTTCTTTCAGTACTGTCTTCCTCTTTTGTCTTATTAGTACTTCCATTTCTCTTTTCCCTACTTCTTGTTTTGAAATCCATTTCAACTTTGTGTTAATAAAGAGACAATTAATTGTCACATATATACAGCAACTAACACATTACAGGCAGAACTCTGCTGGAACAGTAGCAGTCATACCACTAAATTCATGAAGCAGAATGATGTCTGCCTGACTTGGGAATGTTAATTGCCAGGCTACAATTGTTCTAGTGTCTCAGTATAAACTGAAGAGGAAAAAGCTCAGCTAGACTCTGAGATTATGTCTATAGTGACAAATTAAACACTGCTAGGGCCCAGATCCAGGTGCCAGAACTAGATGTTTTTGATTGCTAGGGCAAATTTCTACACATATGTTGTCAGTCTACCTAGCATTCTCCAAAAATATTGCCCAGCACAGTAAGGGAATCAAACCATTCACAGCAGTCAGTTTCAGTATAACCACTTTTTTTTGAAGGATAAGAGATTTTCACAGCATAGATTAGCCAGACTGTGCAAGTTGTCCTCCACTCCAGAGAACAAATCCTAGCACTGTTAAATTACCAGTACAGGCATAACTATCACAGATACAGTCCAGTGAATTTGTGTTAGAGTTAATGCAATGTCAGGGAACTGGAAAGCCCAGTTGTACTAGTCTTGGTAAAAATTCAATGTCTGGTTTTCTCCCTGTCACCATATCACTGTTGTTTGTGCAATGCAGGCATGATTCTAAACCTCCAGGTTAATGTTATCGCAATGGGAATAAGGTTCTAGCTAATGTATTTTTTTCTACAATGTCTAGTGAATAAATCTGCAAAAGTCAGGATAGTAACTAAGTATGAATCATCTTACAGGATGCATGCTTTTATTTGTCATTTTACTAAGGGAAGTTTGGCACTGTGCATTTGATTGCCATAAGCAAAGTGTTCCTTTATAGGGACTCCTGCAGACAACAACAGGGATGACAGAGAAACCATTCAGCAAGAGAAATACCTTTCAGTCTCTGAAAAAATTTATTGCACAGAGGTTGGTTTATTCACATTTCTTTTCCTAGAGAGAAGAGAATGCCAGAGACAGGCAGGGAATTACACTCACATAAGTGTCCAGGCTACATCGTGCCATGATGGACGAGCATGCATAATAAGTATGTTAAACTTCTGATTACGTGTCATATAGGAGACACACAAAATGGTTTAGTTGGAGTACCTGTAATCTTAAAAAATATTTCTTTAACTTGAAGATAATCAGATTAAGGAGATATCGTCATTGAAATAATTTTAAAACATTTTTCAACCAACCTGTGCAAACCAATTGGCCTCATTTTTTTTCCTTTAACGCAACATTCTTTTCCTGCATTTTAAGTGTAATATATAAACTATTTATAAAGCTATACTGGAGGTCAAGAAAAACCTCATGAAAGTTGGTAGGTGTAAGAACAACACTTTATTTGGAAGCATATCAACAGATATCAACAGATACCAACAGAGCCAAACTGGTGCCACAAAAATCACCTAAACTATGAGTACACGCAATGTCATACTGGAAGTAAAAGGGGTTCAGTTTGGATTAACAGCATGCAAAAGGACAGAGATTAGAAGAACTGATTGCTGCAGTGTGTTAAACAGAGATGGTACACAAAAGAAGAATTAAAGGAGCAAAGAAGCCAAAGAAGCCATAGATACACAGTCCAGTAATGAAAATTAGAAGTAGGTGGCAATAACCAGAGCAGCTATTATATGTTTGCATGTTCATATGCTTAGGACTAAAGCTGTCAAGAAAAAACATGTGGGGGTTTTTTTTTAATGACCTTGACAGCTAAGGAAGTAAGATAATTCTTCTAAGGTTAGAGAAATTGATTCCAAGTCCACAGACTTGTACAGATACCCAAGAGTCCTAGTAGGCTTTGTTTTCCTTCTGTCTTTTTAAGGATGCAGAGAAAACTAAGTGTCCTCATGCTAAGTAAAAGGGATGTTCTTTTTCTTGTATCAAAGTCCCATTTGTGTGTCAGAAAGTGAAGTTCCATTTAAAATCTGAATTTGTATTTGTCCATATTGTTGTCAAGATTGGAGGCACTCTGGGCTCCAGTGATTATGCACTGGTGGAGTACGCAGTCCTGAAGGATAGGGGTCAGGCAAAGAGTAAAGTCAGCACCCTGAATTTTAGGAAAGCAAACTTCCAGCTCTTCAAGGAGTTAGTCAATACATTCTCCTTGGAAACTGCCCACAGGGACAAAGGAGCAGAATAGAGCTGGAGGATCTTTAAGGACTCTTTCAATTAAGCGCAAGATCTCTAGATCCCCACAGGTAGAAAATCAGGCAAGGAAGACAAGAGACAGGCATGGCTGAGTTGAGACATGCTGACCAAACTAAATGGACAAGAAGGAAATGCAGAGGCAGTGGAAGCAGGGGAAGGTATCCTGGGAGGAGTGTAGAGACACTGCCTGATTATGAAAGGATGAGGTCAGGGAGACTAAGGCACAGATGGAGCTAAACCCTGCAAGGGATGCAAGAGGTGGTAAGAAGAGCTTCTACAGATATGTCAATCAGAAAAGGAAGATCAAAGAAAGTGTTCCCATCCTGATGAGGCATGCTGGCAAACTGGTAGCAATGGATGAGCAGATGGCTGAGGTACTCAACAACGTTTTCATGTCAGTCTTCACTGGCAACCTCTCTTCCCACACCTCTTGAGTGTATAGACCACAAGGCAAGGACTGAGGAGCAAAACCTCTCCCACTGTAAGAGAAGATCAGGTTTGTGACCACCTGAGCCTGATGAGATACATCCCTGAGTCCTGAGGGAAGTGGCTGATGTAGTGGCCAAGCCACTTGCCATGATAACTGAAAAGTCATGGCAGTCAGGTGAAGTCCCTGGTAACTGGAAAAAGAGAAACAGTGTACCCATTTTTATAAAGAGTATAAAGGAGGACCCTAGGAACCATTGACCTGTCAGCCTCACCTCTGTTCTAGGGAAGAACATGAAACAGATCCTCCTTGAAGCTATGCTAAGGCACATGGAGGACAGGGAAGTGATTCAAGACAGTCAGCGTGGCTTCACCAAGGGCAAATCCTGCCTGATCAACCTGGTGGCCTTCTATGATGGAGTGACTACATCAGTGGACAGGGAAAAAGCTAAGGATCCATCTATTTGGAATTCTGTAAGACACAGTTCCCCACAACATCCTTATCTCTAAATTGGAGAGATATTAATTTGATGGGTGGACTGCTCAGTGGTTAAGGAATTGGTTGGATCGTCTCATCCAGAAGGTAGGATTGATGTCCAAATAGACACAAGTGGTGTTCCTCAAAGGTCCATAATGGGACCAGTAATAGGACCAGTACTCTTTAATATTGTCATCAATGACATAGTGGGATCAAGTGCACCATCAGCAAGTTTGCAGATGATACTAAGATGAGTGATGTGGTTGACATGCCTGAGGGATGGGATGTCATCCAGTGGGACATGGACAAGCTCAAGAAGAGGGTCCATGTGAATTCCACAAAGTTTAACCAGGCCAAGTACAAGGTCCTGCACCTGGGTCAGGGCAATTCCCAGTATCAATACTGGCTGGGGGATGAGCTGATTGAGAGCAGCCCTGTGGAGAAGGACCTGGAGGTACTGGTAGATGAAAAGCTGGACATGAGCTGGTAGTGTATGCTCACAGCCCAGAAGGCCAACTGTAACCTGGGCTTCATCAAAAGAAGTGTGGTCAGCAGGTCGAGGGAGGTGATTCTCCCCCTCTACTCCACTCTAGTGAAACCCCACCCAGAGTATTGCATTCAGCTCTGGAGTCCTCAGCACAGGAACAACATGGACCTGTTGGAGCAGGTCCAGGGGAAGGCCACAAAAATTATCAGAGGGATGGAACACCTTTGCAATGAAGAAAGGCTTGAAAAAGTTGGGGTTGTTCAGTCTGGAGACAAGAAGGCTCCAGGGAGACCTTCTTGCGGCCTTTCAGTTCTTAAAGGGGGCTTATAAGAAAGATGGGGACAAACTTTTTAAGAGGGCCTGTAGTGATAGGACAAGGGGTAATGGTTTTAAATCGAAAGAAGGTAGATTCAAACTAGGTATTAGGAAGCAATTTTTTACTATGAGGGTGATAAAACACTGGCACAGGTTGCCCAGAAAGGTGTTAGAAGCCCCATTCCTGGAAACACCCACGGTCAGGTTGAATGGGGCTCTGAGCAACCTGATCTAGATGAAGATATCCCTGCTTGCTGCAGGGGGTTGGGCTCGGTGACCCTTAAAGGCCCTTTCCAACCCAAACCATTCTATGATTCTATATTTAGCTTGTTCATTTCTGTTTAGAGAAAAAAAATGGATGGGAAGTATTTGGATAACAAGCAGAAAGGAATGTTTCATTTTAAATGATTTTTCATTTCCAAATGAATGTTATCTGATGTAATAAAAAAGTTGAAGCAAAATATCTCTGTTATCAAAATACAACATTTCAACTGACTCAAACCATTCTTGTTATGGCTGCTTTCAAATGGATTGAAATGAAAGCATATTTTGGAACAGAAGAATTTGCAAAACTTAGATTTCCAAATTCCTACTGACAGTGATAAATGATTCATCTTCAGTAAATACAGATTCATAGACAATCCACATAGCCACAATTGCAAGATATGCAATCTGCATAACGTTCAGATTTTCCATCTCTCGCTTTTTAATTTGTGCAATAAAGATGAATCCACAGAATGCTTGTAATAGGCCTTTTGCTTTCTGAATCATAACTGGGGGCCTTAGTAGATACTCAAATTCAGATCTTTCTGTCCAGAGAAATCCTTCTGCTTAATCTTCTAACAGTATAGCTGTAACCTTTATATTTCAACAGAATTGTCTTCACTCTGCAATATCCTGTTAGGTTAAATGCAATTTCAGAACCATACATGAATATGGATAGTAATTAATTCAGTAGCAGCAAGCCTTCAATCAACATTGCGATGCTATGACGCTCTGAGGTGCCAAACTAATACATGGCCTGAACTGCTTACAGAGAAGTTTATGCTCACCCCAAAGCCTGGAGATAGCCAAAGACCCAGATGAACTCTGGGTGTCCTTGCCCATGGCAGGGGGTTTGAACTAGATTATCTTTAAGGTGTCTTCCAACCCAAACCAGTCTATGATTCTATGATTCTATGAATTCACTTCTGGTGAAGTGCTGCTCCTGTAAAGCAAAATACACACCCCACACCCCACCCCCCCACACACACCCGTGCACACTCAGATATATAATAACCTCTCAAATCACATACAAAAAATCTGATCTTTCCAACAAAGAAAGCCAGTGCAGTGCCTGGAGTTTCTCTTTTCTCCCAGGTCCTTTCCAATAATATTTGGCTCAAGTTCAGCATGTTACAGGGCTCCCAAGCCTCTTTCCCAGATATATCTGCCTTGTCTCTCTGGGTAAAAGAAACTTATTTCTGGCTCTCTGTCAAGCTCCCCACAACCTTATATTACCAAACAACAATGTTGAAGGCAGGAATGCATACTTTTGCTTTGATTTCCACAGAGAATCATAATTCTTCTCTGCTTTTTTCTCCCCTCCTCCCCTTCCCTTTAGGTGACAGATGGCTCTCTAGAAGTCACCCATCTCTTCATTTTGACCTTCTGTTCACCTCCTCCATTTTTTTCCTCTGCCCTGGCCAATTCCAATTTGGGTAATTATTCTGTCTACAGTACGTAAAATTCTCTCTTTTGTTATAGTCAAAGATAATATCCCTCTCCTTCTGTTCTTAAATGTAATGCTATGCCTTGATAAATCATTACTGTGGTTTACCCCAAAAGGGAAAGAGTGAGTAAGTGATTGAGGACTGATATCTTTTTATAAAGTCATTCCAGTGTTTTGGGATCCTTTGGGATGAATAGTGTTATATTATTAGTCCTTAATCCCTAGATGATTTTCATTACAAGTATTATTCTCTCTATTGTACAGGTTTTAAGGGGTGCTTATTTATTGAAGTGAATTAACACTAAAAATATGTAAAACTTTGCTCACGGAAAAATGAAAATAGCCATAGCTTTGGAAATGTTTTAGCAAACTGAAATTCTAGCTGTTCTAAATACAACACTGAAGAGACATGAAATCCAAACTGTGAAATTTTCCTTTTTCTCTCGAAGTGTGCACCTAGATCCATACATTTCTATTCTCATTACAAAGAAACATTTACAGACACAAAAGAAGATGTAACAGTCCCCTTTTTCAGCTTTCATCTTCAGAAAGGAACAATGCCTTTTCCGCAAACTTCAGTCTGTATTAAATAGCATTTCTCTTATTATGCACATCAAGTCATCAAGTCATGCCTTGGGTTGAAACACTTTGTAGATGAGGACAGCTGTTTGCTATGAAGGACCCATTGTTATTTTTGAAACAGATGCTTTGATTTGTTGGAAAGAACTAATATGTGCTGATTTTAGCCCCACTCCAGTATGACACACAAGCATGTGCTTAAATCTATTGCTACTCAGAAAAGCACTTATACATATGTTAAAAATTAAGAATGTGCTTAAGTGCTTTGCTTAATGGAGATGATCTTGAGCACATATTTAAGTGCACTGTTGAATCAAGGCCAGGATGCACAACCTTAGTTATTGTGAAGTTTGCTATCTTTTTACTACTTCAAGAAGTTCAAACAAAATAGCAACGCTTTATTTCATGTCCTTTGCAAAGGAGGCAATTGCACATTTGACAAGGAGAAAGAGTTCACTGCATCTTGCAAGCCAAGTAGTGGGGAGGATGGGAAAGCCTGCATAAAATTATCAGGCTCCTCTCACTGGTAAGCACATGAGATGTGATTCCATCTGCGGCTGCTCTTCAATGGCTGTGAATCTGTTTTGGATCTCAGCTGGCTCTTTAGACGGCAAAGGCTCCTACTTTTTGCCCTGTTTCACAGTCTGACAATGGGCAAAATGGCATTTGTCACACAGAGTGCAGCTGCTGTGCCCGTCAATAGCATTGCACTTTGAAGAAGGCATATAGCAGGTAAGCAGATGTCACTCTCACTTTTTATGTGAAGATACCATACATCATTTGTTTCCATGATGATTTGGTCAAATTCTCTGCCTGATGCTTCAGCAATTTCTTGCCTTGGGAAAAACTGTCACATTCCATATCATTCTTATTTTCTTCTTTTTTTTTTTTTAAGTTTCTGCTGTATCATTCCCCATGAAAGCCATCCACAGCCAATGAGACCGTTCTGCGAAAACCTGGATAGATGGTTTTCTTCTCTTTACTAGATTCTGTAAGTTTTTTTTTCAGGCATTTGCAGTATGTATGGCATGAGACTCTCATGTGTAAATTTCCAAATGAAATACGTAAGAAAAGATGGATAATTTTTGCAATTTTAACAGCTCTTAAAAGTGAGAGAGGATTAACAAATTATACCAAAATCTTCTTTAACTTCCTTCATATACAGACTTGACACTTGGACTATTTTGAAATAAATGGCTAGACTAAAATTCTGGTGATTTAAGTTCTTGGTTTTAGGGGGAAAACCTCACTTTTTAAAATCTCACTTTTTAGGGGGAAAAACTCACTCTAAATTTGCCATCAGAAAAATAGCAATAAAAATTTGATATGTGACATAACCTACCTCAGTTATATCTTCAGGTCACATCTGTTTGTTTCACCAAGATAAACTATTTTCTGTTGTCAGCAGCAGAAAGACAATGAATCTATGGGAGCAAAATGGATTCCATTCTGCATCACATATCATCAAAGATGTCAGCTATATTCTGATTACTGAACTTTTCTATTAATTTTTATGATAAAAGGGTAAGGAGAAAGAACAAAGTTTGTTTCTCATGTTTCAGCTTGAGTTTGCAGTGCTGGCTGTCAGAAATATCATCTTTTGAAGTTCTTACTGTCATCTATACACATTCACACATAAAAGTATAATTGCCATTTAACTAATGGAAAACATATTCTGATAATTTTTCACATTGCCTCACATTCATTGTATGTTCTGTTCTGCTGTTTATTCTAATATGCTCACCTTTACTCATATTTTGGTAATAATATACATCAAGTTTTTATTAACACATTATGAAAATCAGAAAAAAAATAACGTAACAATGAAGATCAATTACATTTAAGAGTTTGATGATAGAAATACATATCCAGAGCTCAAATTCACTACACAACTGTGCTCAAAATATTTTAAAACTATGGATCCACTAAAAAAAAAAGCCTGCTTCTGTAATCACGAGAAAAAAACAAGCAGTGGTACTGTTTAAAAACATCAAAGAACCACTGTCATCTTCTTTTCTACCTCTTTAAAGGAAGGGATTAGTTGAGAGGCATTTCAAAGTGCAAGCCAGAGCTGTTTCAGGGAACTTCAGAATTTGGAGCAGGTGTTATTACCATATGTGCTAGTAGTACATCCAGTAGCAGTGCAAGTCATTCTGGCTTAAAGGAGAAGAAAACCTGACTCAGTATTCCCAGCAGATCTCCCAGACAATGAATCACAGGTTGAGGAATCAGAAGATATGGACAGGCAGAAATAGAAATACTTTATGAGGGTTACCATGAGGATAAAAGAAAGGAAATCGTGCTTAAAACAATTCACCAAAGCAAGTTAAAAAAGTCAGAAGTTTCTTATTTGTTAGGAAAAAAAAGATTCTTAGCTAAATTCACACACATGATATGTTTGCATGACAGAATTACAGAAAACTGACACCAGTATTGGTGTATACAGGTCATCCTTGACTAACCATAAAGCTGTAAGGGAAATGAAAGTGTCCTCCCAAGTGCTATAGTTACTTAAGCCTTATTACAGACACCTAAGGTCATACTGCCCATAGTTGTCCATTCTGCAGTGAACTGAGCTACTCTCTGATGCTTTCCTGGTGAATAACCAGAGAATTTGTCTGTACCAAGCCATTTTGGGGACTTATGGGTGGGTACTAGAAGACATCCAGCTTTTATTGCTTGTCTTCAACCTTCTCCTGGAGTGAGTAATTATGTCTTTTCCACATGGAAAAGAAATCCCAATATTAGCCCCACAGTTCCAGCCAGTTAGCCCAAGTTTCAAGCACAAACAATTTTACACGCAAAAGGCTATGGACAGAAGGGGTTTTGGGCCCCAGCTAGCATGCGGTGTTATATGCAAATATCACTCAGATTTCATATAGAAAATAATTCTATTCAGTAGTATAAACCATGAAAAACAGACATGGAATCTGACCTTTTAAAAATATAAGCAAAGGAGTTGTTCCACTTGCTCTGCTCTGTGCAGCTTCATAGATAAAAAGAACAGTCACTCCCAACTTCTTGCCCTTATTAATATCACAGCTATTGCTGTGATATTTGTCTAAAAAGGCAAGACAAACCTTCAGTCTGCCCTTTCCAGAAAGACATCTAAATTATAGTTTCAGCATACATAAAACAGTGCTCAGTAGAACTATTTTGTACTCAAATCAGAGTAGGAAAAGCCAGACTGAGTTTTGTTATGCTTACCCGAAGGTAAAGAAATTCCACTTGAAAAAGAGCATGGAGACATGTCTAGTTCTTTGCATCTCTTCACTAAGGAGGTAAAAGGAGGCTGGAGAAAAAATCATAGTTTTGTGTGCAGCTGCATCAGACATCACACTTTGTGCCAATACATGCATTATGAATCACTGTAATTTTTTTTCATTTATGGGCTGGAATTGTCTCCAGGAACTGGACGTCTTAATATTTCCTGTTTATTGATTGCAGAGGAAGTCACAATCCAACCTTGCTGTCTCTACAATCTCAAGATAGTTCTGTTATTTTCTCTCTGGAATATGGCATCTCCAAGCACCAAATGCCATAGATTGACCTATGAGATAGGAATGTTGCTGAATAGTGTGAGCCCACTGAGCAGTGACCCACAGCATCATGAATCATATGTTATGGCTGAGCAGCCCATGCATCTATACAGTGTATATAGATCAGCACCATACAAAGAGACTGTCCTACATTCTGGGAAGAGAATAGATTGGCCGAGCTTATCACATTCAATTAAGTTCTGTGTTAAAGTGCTAACTCGCACTTCAGTCCTGAGTTTATATCCTGGTGGTTGAAAAGGGAGTTAGCTTGCAATTTTCTAGCCTAACTGGACAGACTATGGTCTTGCAGTGGGCTACAGTTTACACAATTTTAATGTCAACGTTGTAGATAGCTATATGTGAGTTAGTCACCGTAAATTGTCTTCATCGCCCATGAAAATAATCAGCAACTTTGAAACACAATTCATCTGGCCTATTTTAAATATTTGTGAGCTGACTCATATCCTAGAAACACCTGTTATTCTCATGGATGAAAAGGGAGCTTAGGGTGACTACCTGAGAAAAAAATAAAGCCACCCTATGTTAGAGATAACTCCCACCAGTCAGATGAATCCTGTGCAGGGAAACTAACCAGTCACGATCAGGCAGGCAAGACCTAAGCCAAGTAGATTCAATACTTTTTACCCTGATCCACTGAGAAATTACTCATGGTCCACTCAGCACAAAACAAATAACTACAGTACAGCTGCTCTCCTAGTGTGAACACCAAAATAAGGGACTGGTTACAGGAACGATGAGGTCCACAAAAGATTACTCATATCACAGTTTTAGGCAAAACCTTTCCATCTAGCTTGCCTTGTCAGAGTCTACTCATTCAGGTCTGCATTAGCTTTACCTTTCTATCTGTTCAAAGACATATTCAGAAAAAGATTATGAAAGTTTTGTGAGGAAACAAGAAACCATATTTTCTCCTCGTGACTGAACAAGATTGGAATTTGTTAGTGATCTCACTCAAACCAGTGTAAATCAGGAGTAATTACAACAAAACCAATGGAGATAACCTACTAGGATGTGAGAATCTGGGCCTACTGTTTTAAAACTAACAGCAATGCTTACATTACATGAATGATGGAATAATGTGATTTAGTTCTAATGAAATGGTGTGGTCTTTTTTATGTAACAGAAATAGCATTGTAGCTGAACTGTTGAATAAAAGTTTTCACTTAACTTACAGTACATTTTACTGTCATCAAAAAAGCATTTGGGAATAATAGTTTCCAATGAGTCTCTGTTGAAATTTTGGGATAATAAACTTTTATATCTTAATATTTATGATTCTAATAAACTACCACAATATTAAAATGAAAGATACAAACCCTGAGGTCAAAAACTACTATTTGTTGTAAGGCAAAACAATTTTGAATAATAAACCACTATTGAAACCTAAGATCACTTCCTATAATTTAATAACTAATCCCCTTGGTGATATATCCCGGATATTAAACTGGTTTAACTCACTTGGACCAGCTGTTTTAAATTGGTACATAACATTCTGCCAAATGATAATACAAAAATAAGCATGAAATGGTATGGTAACCATTTGAATTCTGATTTTTACCTTCACTGCCTACCACAGAGTGATCACAAGTTAGGGATCAATTAATTAATTAATTGCTGTTAATAGCAGTGAATGATGAATGATGAATGATGAGCATAAAGATAATACTTTGTTTATTAGCTCATCTATAGCACTGTTGGATAAGATGTCAGCTGACCAGATGCAGATGCAAGTGGTTGATTGGATAACATCCCTCACAGCTCCAAATCCAGCTAATGCATGTCAAAGCAGTTAGAGCTTTTTGCACCAAAAGCATCCAGCTGCAGACTATCAGTGTTTCCATAATAAAGTTACTGCAGCTTTTACTTACAAACTTAATCAAATGATATTTTCTGAGAGAAAAAACTTTTCAAAAGGCTCTGTCATGTGCAACCAAAAATACTCCATATTTCATTATATTTCAAAGACATTTGTGCTGGACTAGTCACTCAAAAGAGATGACAATTTATTCATTACTTATTCCATATGAATGTTTGCTGATGCACCAAGTTAAAACTGTTCAGCCCTATGTGTAACACATGACAGAAATTTCCCTTTAATAACCACCTTAGAAAGATGAAAAGCCTAAGCTAAAACCATGCCACAATTATCCTTGATATCAAAGATATTCAGTGGCTATGTTTTGCCTTACTGCTGGGTGTGGAAGTTCCTTGTCCACTGCAAATGAGCTTGTAAAACCTATAAGTTAGTGGAAAATGGAAAAATACTGTTCTAAGGTATGATATAAGACCTTGTTCAAGAACAGGGCTTTGAGGTGCATGGAAATACAAGCAGCAGTCACCACAACTGACAGAGTCTAGAAAATCATAGAATCACAGAATGGTTTAGGTTGGAAGGGACTTTAAAGATCATCTAGTTCCAAGCCCCCTACGATAAGCAGGGACACCTCCCACTAGACCAGGTTGCTCAAAGCCCCATCCAACCTGGCCTCTAATACTTCCAGGGAAGGGACAGCCACAACTTCTCTGGGCAACCTGTTCCAGTGTCTCACTGCCTTGACAGGAAAGAACTTCTTATATATCCAGTCTAAATCTACCTTCTTTCAGTTTGAACCCATTTTCCCTTGTCCTGTCACTATATGTCCTTCTAAAAAGTCCTTCTCCAGCTTTTCTGTAGCCCCTTCAGGTACTGGAAGGTGCTCTAAGGTCTCCCTAGAGCCTTCTATTCTGCAGACTGAACAACCTCAACTCTCTTAGCCTGTCTTCACAGGAGAGGTGCTCCAGCCCCCTGCTCATATTTCTGATCCTCCTCTGGACTCCATCCAAGAGTTCTATGTCCTTGTTTTGTTGGAGACTCCAGAACTGGACACAGTAGTGCAGGTGGGGTCTCACGAGAGCACAGTAGAGGGGGAGGATCACCTCCCTTGACAGGGATACACTTTTGATACAGCCCAGGATACTGTTGGCTTTTCAAGCTACATGTGCACACTGCTGGCTCATGTTGAGCTTTTCATCAAGCAGCACTCCCAAGTCCTTCTCCTCAGGGCTGTTCTTAATCCATACTTCACCCAGCCTGTATTTGTGCATGGGATTGCCCCAAATGAGGTGGAAGACCTTGCATTTGGCCCTGTTGAACTTCATGCAGTTTGCATGGGCCCACCTCTCTAGCCTGTCAAGGTTCCTCTGGATGCCATCCCTTCCCTCCAGCATGTTGACTGCACCACACAGCTTGGTGTCACTGGCAAACTTGCTGAAGGTGCATCCAATCCCACCACCGGTCCCATTACCAGCCTCTGGGGAACGCCACTCATCAGAGATTTCCACTTGGACACTGAGACATTGACCACAACTCTTTGAGTGTGACCATCCAGCCAATTCCTCATCCACTGAGTGGTCCATCCATCAAGTCCATACATCTCTAATTTAGAGACAAGGATGTCATGCAAGATGGCGTCAAATGGTTTGAAGAGGTCCAGGTAGATGACATCAGTTGCTCTTCCCTTATCCACCAGCTGTGAAACCCCTCCATGGAAGGCCACCAAATTTGTCAGGCATGATTTGCCTCTGGTGAACCCATTTTGGTCGGGATAATCATGCTGTCTGGTTCCCAAAGCAGGTGCTAATGCCCTTGAGTGAGTTTCTCTTTCTCTGGTCATGCAATAGGACAGGCTGCAGCCAGTACAATGTGGAACCACATCCCACAGAATCTAGTGCACTGGAGAGCTCTGCTGGCCTGAGGTCTATAAAAATGACAGTTTTATTTACACAGTTGTTCCATTATGCCTTACTGAAGGGGATAGAGAGAGATTGCTTAACATGCTTTTCATTTGTTTATTTGTTTTTCTTTATTGGATAAAAGTAGTGTTCAGGAAATGACTGATGTAACTGACAGCACTGACTTGAAGAAGGGATGATGGCAAACAGAGACAGTTCTGTCCAAGAGTAGTGAATGGCAGGTTCCCTACCCACCCAGTAAATCCTTCAAACAAGTGCCCTCTGTGGGTGGGGAAGATGACCAATAATATTTCCATTTGTGAAAGAATTGTGGTCTAACCTCAGATCAGCAGACCTAATCAACACTAATCCAAGCAAGCACTTAGTCCCATTGCAAACAAGCATAGACTGCATTAGTTTGGAAGCTGACTCAGAAAAGTCAGTTATGGAAATACAAAATACAGGTCTACCCTCAATGCTTGTGACTGACTTAAATGGAAATGGCAATTTACTCTCAGATTACAGATAGATTGGGTTGGGGGAACATAACAATTTCATAAGAACCACCCCTTGATTATTTATTGCCAAACCCTTAGTGGTGTCAAACACTCCACAGAGGTCAAGGAAGAGCTATGTAGAACCATCAATGCTCCTAAAAGTTTGTGCTGGCTTATTGGAGTGCAGCTTGTGGACTGAAGTGACCACAAAGAAGTAATGTCTCTTTACAACTCATTGAGAGATGCCAAATACCTTCTGAATTCTGCAGTCATTGATATAACTGAGGCTATGAGCTGAAACAGTCCTACCCAATCAGATGGGTGGAACAGCAATAGCATCTCTTTCAAATATCGTATTTGTGGTTTTCCTCTTTCATTACAGTTGAGTGAATCAGGGTAAGACACTGAAGCAAATGTAAAACCCATCAATTTAAAGACTATATCTGATCCTCATCTGGCATAGATGGGCAATATTCCTATGTTGATAACAAAGTTATACCTCTTTACTCCAGGGTTTAAAGCAGCTGGATTTCTCCATTTCTGTAATTTAGGCAATATGACAAAATGCTCTAGAAGTAGCAGTTAGGATTTCCTCTGTTTTGCAAAGCACCAAACACTCGGAGGGGCTCAGGAATAATTCTCAATTATTGTTTCAATGTGTTTGAAAGTGTTTGAATTCACTGACTATTCTCAGCTATGCAGGAACACACACAAATATGCATACACAAACAGCTCTTGAAGGAAATCAGAGCATCTGAAGGAAAAGGTTTACTTTACTCTGGGTGATCTCAGCTACATTATTTACACACAAAAATCTCTTAGAGGGAACCATAAAAGCACATCAAAGTGCAGTGACTTGTTTGTGCTCCTCCCTCTCAAGCTCTACCACAGATTTTGCAGTTTATCTTCTCTTTCTGGTCAGTCTCTTCCAGATCTCATAATAAAACAGAGTACATGAAAACTGAAACTTTTCAGGAAAAATGTTGTTAAATATATTCTTTTATAAAATGATTATTCTCTGCTGAGTTTTTTGCATATTTTATAGAATCTTTCAGCCCTCTCTCTTGTTGCTTTGTAAGGAACACCTTGCACATCGTGATGTTGTCAGACCCTGTGCTTTGGGGGCCTCATGCTTTGGAAGCATTGAACTAATCTAAACCACCATCTTTCCAGCTTGCTTCTCTCCTGATCAAGGAACAAGGCTGTCTTCAGAACTACCAACCACCTATACAGTAGGTGCAGTCCTTCAAACATGTCCTAGGATCATCTGCATGTGTGATCTGCCACAACCAGGAAGTATTTGATCTAACTGTTGTGTTTAGTCACAAAATTGGAGCAGGGAAGGACAACTTGCCATGTTTGTTAAAATTTGCCCTGTGTACTATACCATTTCTACATAAGAAAACAGGACTTGAGAAACTCAATCTCTGCTCAACCACAGATTTCCTATATAGCCCTGAATACATTGTCCCACCTCTCTACACCTTGGGTCTTTGCCTGTAACTTTGGGATCTTTAATGGGAAACAAGTATCTGACCACGGTGCCGGGGTAGCTGTCAGGTGTTACGAAAATGAGAATCGCACAAGCAGTTCAGCAGAAAGAAGTTGGCACACTGTCCACTTTGTTTTCTGGACTACCAGTGGACATACTGCATGCAGAATGGTAAGGCACACCTGCACTTCAGATCCTATGTGGGACAACTACACTTGGGGTTTGGAATTTACACACTGGCTGGATTCTGGTTATCCACAGCAATTCATGCTCAGGAAGAGGTGGAAACATGAGTCAGGACCCAGCAAGTCATCTAGCAGCTGTGGGAGGATGAATGTCTTGCTGTAATAACCTCTTTACAATTTCTCATAGCCATTATCTTCCTTCTCAGATGGAGGGGAGGAAGCAAAAATCATTGCTTCATTATATCAATCAAAAGAGTGTCTTTTATTAACACATCTTGTCTTACACAACTGATAGCAGATTCACAATCTGGCCTGAATTTGGAATAATATTAAACTTTCCTTCCTCTTTAGCATTCTCTGTCTCTCTGTCTCTTAGGCACTTGCCTTACCTTATATGTCTCCTCCAAGATTCACCTACTGAAAGTTAACATTTCATATTTCAAATAGATGCAAGACTGTTGTTCTGGCTGTATCTTCACTATAGCATGACATTTGTATTGGCTGCTGTGCTTTCAAATTTCTGAATTAGCCTTGCATGTGCTTTGGTTATTTCCACCATTTCAAGGCCTTCCTTTTCCTTATTAGCCCACCTGGAGAATGGCAATAAAACTTACAAGCTTTAGGGGGCTTGTTTTCCAAAGTTCACTGCAGCTGTAGTTGTTTTTAAGAGAGCTTATCACTTTATCAGGCATAACAGATAGCTATAATTCTGTATGCCTAAATACATGTTGCTAAATGAACAAAATATTTTGGTTTGTGAAATAACTATTCAGGACAGGATCTGTTAAAACACAGGTGACAAAAGACTCCAATAATTTTAGTTGTTGTTTCTAAAATATCTTACACATCCCAACAAAATAAATTCTTTATCTTGCTATGTGGAAGCTTCAGCTTGGAAGAAGAAACTTGGAAGTTCAATTCAAACAGCAATAAAACACCAGAACTTAAAAATTAAATACATAGTCATTCATCTAAAGATATTACATACGGAAATTTTGTTCTTTGTTTGTTTGTTTGTTTTAAATACAGCCTTTTAATGTTAGAAACAGGTGAATTACTCTTTAGACCAAAGATGGTCTCTTTAGAACAAAGGATAGTGGCAGTCTGGAGCAAAGCAAACATAATCTGCCTTCTTCTGAGAAGATAAACAAAGAAAATTCCCAATTAGTCACATAGTCTGTGCTTTAAAAAACATAATTTCCAAAAGGTAAGGAATGTTATGAGTAAAATTCCTGGAAAGTTAAATGTAAGCAGAGAACTCTGAATTAAACTTATGTGTTTTTTTACAAGAGTTTATTAGATGGCTAAATCCCCATGATTTCACAATCAAGAAAGAGCAAACTTTGGCTAAAAGCCCATCCTCATTTTGTGGAAATTAGGAAAATAAAAGCAATGTATAACATGTGAAAATAGACAGAAATGGCAGATTTAGTTAACAGCATGAATGAGGAATTTTGAACAAAAGAATATGAGAAGCTGAAAACATGGGAAGATAATTGCTGTCTTTAAGAAAAAGAACTTTTAAAATTTTTATTAAAAAGAGGAAAATATGCTAGAAGTGATATAATCTTGTCATTACATAAGGATGTTAAATCTGTTAATAATTACAGAGAAAAAGGGTAAATGTTCAGTAAATATTGACTTAATTCTGGGAGAAAAACAGGATCATTTAATCACTTCACGTGAGGATGATTAAGATCTTTCCAGTCCTTCAGTTACCAAGAAGTATTTTAGGCTAAAAACTGATAAATATTTTTAAATCAGTAGGCCAAATATCTTGAATCCAAGAGTCCTCAGCAGCTTCCCAAGGAGGTAGCTGAATCATTAATGTTATTTTTGAATAAATCTTGAAACACTGGAGTAATTCCAGAAGACTTAAAAGAGTACAAATGCTGTGCCAATATACAAAAAGGTTAAATTAAACAAGTTACTGGACATCAATCCCATCCAAAATAATGGAAAAGCTGATAATGGAATAAATTGATATGATTAAGAACTGACTGACAGTTCCTAAAGGTAACTAGCCATGTGGCACACTTTTAGTGTCAGTTGTCAACGATTTCCTGAAGTATGACCACATCCAATGAAAAATATTCCCAAAATATTGGCAGAAGACAGTTGTGAAAGACACAAAAACTGGTGGAAGAGCATATGATACACAAAATTAGCTGACTTATTTAGCCAGGTGAAACAATTTCAACTAACCAGGTTAATACAGCCAAACTTCTGCAGCTGTTCTAAAATGGATCTTAAGAGGCAAGCAACAAAGCAGAAGTTTCTGAAAACAAAAACTATTTATGAACCTTTTATTGTATAAACTGAGTAACAAATACAAGCAGGGTGATGATTTTACCTCTGTATGTGATATTGATGACATTGATACTGGAATAGTACATACACATCTGGTGTCCATATTTGGAAAGAAAAAAAGTTGAAAAATTGGAAAGGATGCAGAAAGGACCTTAAAAATCATTTCAGGATGGAGAAAATGCCTTACAGTGGGGCACTGGAAATACTCAATCTGTTTAGATTATAGTAGATTTAAGGGTGGCTTGATTATGTATGCATGTATATTCATTAGGAAAAACACTGAACACTGAAAGGACCTTTAAACCAAAGGAAAAAAGCCTAAAGAAAATCAAGGGGTACAATCTAAAACCAGACAAGTTTAGTTTGGAAATAAGACACATTTTTCAGCAGTGAGGGATATTACTCAGAAAAAGCAGCTACAAAGGAAAGTAGTGAATTCTCCTTCTCTTCATACTAATATTGGCTGCCTTTCAGAAAGATGTGCTTTAGGCAAACAAAAGCTATTCTTTAGTCAGAGATTTTTGCTCAATTTACTATATTAAATTGCCCAATTATTCCTTCTGAACTTAAACACTTTAGGGAGGATACAACTTTTTTAACTTTAATTGTCTACAGTTGTAGACATCTGAACGTCAGGTAGCCTAAGATTGCTTTTGAGTCAACAGACATTTTAGGAGCTGGATTCATCTCACTCATTTTAGAAACCTGCATTAGGCTGAGATTAATCCTGAAAAGTGCCTCTTTCTCTCTACTATAAAGGAGATGTTATAAAGGGAACAAAAAGAAGCTATAAAGGGAATTTGAATGACTAGCTCTGATGTAGAGATTTCCACAGAAAATGCGTGTATTCAGTCAGATGAGTCCTACCTGAGTTTTGGGTCTGAGTGTCAGGAAGGCATATTGACAAACATTCTTGAGCAGTTAATCTAGTTCAGCAAGAAAGGCAGTACCTGGATTTCTGCTAGAATCAGTTGAGGTAAAGGTTTACGATATTTCTTCTGTGCCTAATGTACAGATGTTTACACACATCTAATTAGTTTTTTTCTTCTATTTTTTTAAGCTCAAACACTTTTTAAAAGCCTAATACTATTTATACTTTCTCTATGTTTTAAAAAGAGATTTTCAGAAGGGAATTAAACATGAAGAATTGAATGTCTTTATTCTCTAAGGGCCCAAGTTTTCATTGCCACCCAGTAATCCAGCACAGTGGGAGGACACAGAACAAAATGATATCCAGAGCAGAATAAGATCTCACTGTGATTCTGAATTTTGGGATGTTTTCCTGTTTGCTTTGAACTCCACATTAAAACAAGGCAGAATAAATATTCCCAACAACAGAAGAAAACTTGAGAATTAAATAAGTCACGGCTCTTAATGGACAACAAGCCTCAGTCACTGGGAGAAGGCACACGAACACACACAGAGTTAAAGGGCTTGTGAAGTTTGAGGGTTTTTATGTTTGGAAATAAGCAAGATCTCCCACACCAGAGCCCTGGTCAACTTTTTACACAAACAATATGGCTTGAAGTCAAGGGAAGATTTGCCTTGGGAAGGACTAGAAGGTTGGATTCAATGTACTGTTGATTATGGCTATTTTCTGTTTCTTTACGAGCCACCTGGGAATCTATCTCCCTGTTTCAACTGACATGAAATATTTCATTCTAACATTATTTTTTACTGTTCTAGCCTGTATGCTTTATTGATGTTGATTATAATTTGGTTGCTCACCAACTTAAAATGAAAGAAAAAGCTGCAATCTAAACTAATTTCTGTAGTGTTTTAAGAACAGCTAACATGTACAATGCTTGGACCAAACTTTCTCATTAAATAGTTATTGCTGAAATTTTTATTTTTCTTAAGAAACCTTTCAATACACAAAGCACATTTCACCTATATATATTAGTGTATAACGCTTCTTCTAGAGAGACTAATTACTTAAATGAGAGCTTTATATAAGCAATGAAACTTATTAAGGACTTAAAAGAGACACGTGTGGAGCATCTAAAAAGGGTAGGATTCAGTGTGGACATTATACAGTAATGGTTTACAACAATTAACATTACAATTATATGTAAGTTGGAACATTTATTTATCCTTACCTAAAGTAGTGAAAAGGCTAATACACATAAAATAATAATAGAAATATTTTCTCCCTAAAAATCACTTCATTACAAGAAAATCGGAAAAAAAATCTCAGCATGTCTTTTTTTTTAGACCACATTTTTAAGATTTCTCAGAGTACAATTGCAAAATAATGCACTTTTATCATCTTCTTGAAGTTCAAAATGCAGTCCTCTGTGCTGTCATTTCTATTATTTATAATGATCAGTAAAGGCATAAAGAAATTACACCAAAATCAAAAACCATAATTGAAGTCTTACTGAACAGAAACAGTTTTTCACATATTTTTTTCACCTGAAAGAAGGATGAGGTGAAGAATGGAATAAGCTTTAGCTAAATCATTACATTAATGGAGGATGGCCTTGCAGTACAAGACCTAAGATCCTACGTAGAACAGATGTGAACTGCTGACTACCCATGGTCAAAGAGAAATTTCTCATCTAAAGTCAGTATTTATACCAAAATATCAATAGTGGGACATCTCTCCAAATTTCTCGTAAGTATCAGGCACTCCCTAGTGAATCATTATCAGACTTCAGAATTCCTTTCTTTTTTGAAACACAGTTCCAACTTCAAAGTACTCTTGCAGTAATGCCACGGAGAAGGCCCAAGATCTGGCTTGCAGTTGTTCATACAGCTAAATTGTTAACACACCTTTGGTCCATGCCAAACAGAATTTCCCCAGGCGGTAGCTGAGCACAGTTCAAGGTGACTATAAAGGTCAGGAATAATTCCCAATAGAAACTCTGGATGTGGCTAAGCTGTTTCACAGAGAAAGAGGTTAGATGTATGGATGTTGGGGAAGAACAACACCATGCACCAGTACAGGCTGGGGGCTGACCTGCTGGAGAGCAGTGTAGGAGAAAGGGACCTGGGGGTCCTGGTGGACACGAAAATGACCATGAGCCAGCAATGTGCCCTTGTGGCCAAGAAGGCAAATGGCATCCTGGGGTGCATTAGAAAGGGGGTGGTTAGTAGGTCAAGAGAGGTACTCCTCCCCCTTATTCTGCCTTGGTGAGGCCACACCTGGAGTATTGTGTTCAGTTCTGGGCCCCACAGTTCAAAAAGGACATAGAACTGCTTGAGAGAGTCCAGCGCAGAGCCACAAAGATGATTAAGGGAGTGGAACATCTCCCTTATGAGGAGAGGCTGAGGGAGCTGGGTCTCTTTAGCTTGGAGAAAAGGAGGCTGAGGGGTGACCTCATCCATGTTTACAAATATGTAAAGGGTGAGTGTCAGGATGATGGAGCCAAGCTTTTGTCAGTAATGACTGATGATAGGACAAGGGGCAATGGTTTTAAACTGGAGCATAGGAGGTTCCATGTAAATATCAGGAAAAACTTTTTCACTGTGAGAGTGACAGAGCACTGGAACAGGCTGCCCAGGGGGGTTGTGGAGTCTCCTTCACTGGAGACATTCAAAACCCGCCTGGATGCGTTCCTGTGTGATGTACTCTAGGTGACCCTGCTCTGGCAGGGGGGGTGGACTAGATGATCTTTTGAGGTCCCTTCCAACCCCTTAGATTCTGTGATTCTGTGATTCTGTGTAAGAGCCATGCTGTGCCATCTGCCCTTGGGTCCCAAAAGCAGGCCACATACCATTCTAACAGCACAGGTTTAGTCTTTGTGTACAAGAAATAATACAGTGATATGGAAATCCTGTCCTCTTTTCTTAGGAGGATGTAGGAAAGCATCTCTTTTCAGGCATGGGAAATTCTAAGTGTATCTCTGAAGAAGACAAGAGACCACAAAAACTTTCCAGTCCCAAAAGAACAGGGGAACCTACAGATGAATATTGCTTTTTGCTGAGCAAGAAGAAAGCAGCATGACATGTCAACTGCTAGCAGCAGAGTATGCTGCTGATGGTTCAGCTGGTGAGGTTGAGGGCAGCAGGATGGAAAGGTTGGTGGGTGGGTGGTAGGAAGGTCCAAAGTTTGGAGCAAGAACTTTGTGTCAGTATCCCTATGGCCTTTTTGATCTCTTTCTGATCTTCTTGGAAAGGTCATCTGGCCCAGAATGGCTCATATCCATAGTGCTCCTACATTGGAGTGCTTGAACTGCATCCAACAAAAAGCCCACCTAGCTCCAATACAGATACAAAAAGCAGATGCCAAGAGTATAAGAACAGGGTAAGCAGCTAGTAAAACTGTTCCTATTTCCAGCTACTCATAATTAAGGGACTTCCTGAGCTCAGTGGATTTCTCTTTCTTGATTTTGTCTGTTTCTCCTCTTGAATTTTGGCACATACAGTATCCTTTGCCAAGGAACTCTACTGCTTAACAGTTAAATAGCACCCCAAGTGAATGAGCTTCTTACTTGGTTTTGTGCCTCCCTTCTTCTAGCTCCAGACAAACAATCAGTCTTATGGCCTCCTCAAGATCACTCTGCTGTATAGCCCTTTTCTATGTCCTCTGAGTCACTGCTTTCCCAGACCTGAGAGTCCCCATTTCTTCAGTCATTCTTCACAAAGAAGCCCTCCCTTTCTCTGATTCTTTTACAGTCCTGTTGTTGAATTTGGGTAATTGCAGAACTGTGCACAACTTTTCTAGTTCTTGTGATCTCTTTTGAATTCTCTATTCCATTCCTAATTTCTAACAATTGGCTTATGTTTTTGTTGACTCCCTGTAATGTGAACTGATTGTGTTCACACACTGCAGCAACTGAAGTAAGGCCTGGCTTGGTACTTATTCCATGGGTCTGCACAAACTAATTCATTGTACTCTCATAATCTGCACAAAGTTCATCTATCACAGAATCACAGAATCCTAGGGGTTGGAAGGGACCTCGAAAGATCATCTAGTCCAACCCCCCTGCCAGAGCAGGGTCACCTAGAGTACATCACACAGGAACGCATCCAGGCGGGTTTTGAATGTCTCCAGGGAAGGAGACTCCACAACCTCTCTGGGCAGCCTGTTCCAGTGCTCTGTCACTCTCACAGTAAAGAAGTTCTTCCTGATATTCACATGGAACCTCCTATGCTCCAGTTTGCATCCATTGCCCCTTGTCCTATCATTGGTCATCACTGAAAAAACTTGGCTCCATCGTCCTGACACTCACCCTTTACATATTTGTAAACATGGATGAGGTCACCCCTCAGTCTCCTTTTCTCCAAGCTAAAGAG
>VZRW01008096.1:0-40434 GCA_013398125.1 Aegotheles bennettii | reverse complement strand
TTCTAATGCACCCCAGGATGCCATTTGCCTTCTTGGCCACAAGGGCACATTGCTGGCTCATGGTCATCCTCCTGTCCACCAGGACCCCCAGGTCCCTTTCTCCTACACTGCTCTCCAGCAGGTCAGCCCCCAGCCTGTACTGGTGCATGGTGTTGTTCTTCCCCAGATGCAAAACTCTGCACTTGCCCTTGTTGAATTTCATTAAGTTTCTCCCCGCCCAACTCTCCAGCCTATCAAGGTCTCTTTGAATGGCAGCACAACCTTCTGGTGTGTCAGCCACTCCTCCCAGTTTAGTGTCATCAGCACTATAAAACCCTCATCCAGGTCGCTGATGAAGATATTGAACAACACCGGTCCCAGTACTGACCCCACTCTCCTCCCACTCTCCTCCCACTCGAGGCTCAAAGTTGTGGCTGCCCTGCCACATCTCTCTCAGCAGCTAGGGATATTCTCACAGTCCTTTTCTTTCCTCCCATGCTCTTTCTCACCTCAGACTAGGATAGCCTGAGGTACCCTACCACAAGGCCTAGATTTCCTCCTGCTCCCATGTAGCCTATCTTTAGGCCTGAAATTTTTGGTATTCTTTAAGAAGAAACACTTTTTCAGCTTGTCTTAGATATGAAGAGTGGTTGCTTTGCTTTCTGTCATATTTATACTTTTCTACACAATGACAATATGGATGTAGATTGTGGGCAGAAGAACACAGTGTGAGGACAAAGAAGAGCACAGAGTCCGATGGGGTGAGTGTAAGCTGAGAACCAGGTTTAGTGGACAAGAAGAGATGTTGGGTGCTTGGCTGACTCACTGGTCCAGTCCTTGGAATATCTAGCACATGAACCACAGGTTGTTTGAGGAGACCCCATACGTGGTGGGAATAGCCTGGGGATCAGGACCGTGGTGTGAAGCAATTAAAAAGTTGCTGCAAAGAAGAACAGAATAATCTGTTCTCCAGATCCCCTGAGGACAGGAAGAAAAACAGTACTTTTAAATTGCAGGAAGGGAGAATTAGGTTAGACAGCAGAGAGAGCTTTCTGACAGTAAGGAGGGTTGAGTGCTGGAATAGCTTGCCTGGCAACTGGTGCAGTTTCTCTTGCTGACAGGTTGGAAGAACAGGTTAGACAAACATGCCAGGAATGGTTTTGGTCTACTTGATCTTTTGTTGGGCCAAATGGATAGATAAGATCACTTCTTCTGTTCTTCCCAGACTCTCCTGCTAGAACATCATAATTTTTGATCCCAGATTGCAAAAGATAAAAATGGATTATTTTTCCATGTTTTTCAGCAACATGAAGGATAGCTTGTTACATCCATCTAAAAATTCTGACAGACACAAAACCACATTCTGTGCTTGTAAAAATGAAAAAAACCACAGTTAAATCAAAGGATCTCTGTCCAGTTCTGCCAGTTTTGCTTCGTGTGCTAAAACTAAGTATGACACATTTTATTTAATAATACAATATTTACTCAGCAAATATATTTACCCCATTTCTTTGGCAGTCTTTGCCTTTTATCTGTTGATTCTTTCAAAAGCTGAAAAGTAAAATGAGTGTTATGGCAGAACGTCTCTTTTCAGAAGTTGCAAATAGAAACCACCTCAGAATACCTCTGGTCAGAGTTCATCTTGGTTTGGCTTTGATTACAAAATTACAGATATCTGCTTAACGTATTACAGCCAAATACAGGCCCAGGAGGAATTATATTCCCAGTTTTGAGATTAATGCATTGTACAGCCCCTGGTCATGAAATTTAAAAACATTCTAAATAGTGGCCACTGGCCGTTTTATGTGACAGCCTAAATAATTAAAAAGATCTGCTTCAATCCCATAGCCATTGAGTACTTTTTTTATAATGTTCTGCTGCCCAGAAATGGTCTCTGCACCAAAATGTAGCACTAAAATGAGAATTTCTCCTGTATCAGCTAGGCATCCTGGGATCTGTTTTATGATTCTTTAAGGGTGTATAAAAGAAATAAGCTATAGCTATCCAGTAGAACTTTTCCCCATTCAGAGAGATTATTGCTGAATCCTATTCCTTCCCTTTCTGTCCAAAAAATCCCTACTTAATATTTTTCTCATTTCATTGTTGACTGCTTATGTGGAAATCCTCAGGCTGCTGTTTGGAAATTGCCAACATTACAATGCCTGAATTCACAGGCTTTATTATTGGCTTTCAGAGAAGCCGTGCATTCAAGATTGGTTAAGCATTTGTCTGTCTCTTTAGACACCCACTGTACCATGTAGGTAGACTCATTCCCAGAATTGTTTCTCAGATGTCACCTTCTCGATAAATATCCAGATCTTTGCCAGTCAATATGTTGAAGCTCTCCTTAGCCATGAGAATGCTCTACACACCATGAACTGCTTAGAGGTCATGTTCGGGCTACAGCCAAAGACTTCACAGTTTATTTTCAAGATTTGCTAGGAAACTCTATCTCACTAATCGAGCTTAATCATCTAGGTATGTACAAAATATGTCTAATATCCACTACCAAAAGGTGAAGGGACAGCTTGCTTTAAACATGACAGACAATTATGGGATATACACCTGCCTGAACAGGTGTGTCTCATTGCAGGTACCGTGATACAATTCTTCTTGGAGTCAGGATGCGGGATATGTCCCACATCCTAGATTTAGTCTTAAATTCTAAACTGTCAGCTGGCCACTTTTTCTGCAGCTTTGGTTTTCCAGACAGAGCAAGGAAATTGTATGTTAAACACCTGCCTCTGTTTAATGAACAGTAAAAGAAAGCTGATGGGGAAGAGAGACAGCTCTGGGGCAGTCACATTTTTACAGGATATTTCTAAGGGTCTCTGGCTAAGTCTGCTGCTTCTGCACCAAAATCTATCCTCTTTCTACTCATGGCAGCTCTTTTCTATCAGGTGCCTCAGCTGTGTGGTCTTCTACTGACAACCAGATCAGGAAACAGTATTTTCCTTGACCAAAGAAATGTGAAAATAGAAATTGTCAGTGTTATAAACATCATAGGTAAAGTAAACATATTTCTTAGCATCTATGAAAAACAATTATGAGGAACTCAATCATTCTTGTTGCTAAAGGTTGATTTTCTGGAGAAATTTGCTGAGACTACAGAAAACACTAAGTAACTCTCCACTGACATCCTCTGTCAGTCTTAATGTAATGGTAAAGGGGTTTGTTAATAGCCCAGGTACCTAAAGCATTCCTGGTTTTGAAGGACTGACTAGATATCAAAGCTATTAAATAAATTTATTTTTACAATATTTCAACATCCTTCATGTGAAAATTGTATTTAAAGTATTCACACTCAAGATGTAACACTGGGGGGTGGTGAGGTAGTGGTGGTGTTTTTTCCTTTGAAGCAGCAATAACATTTATGAATTTCAAATTTCCCATTTTTTTTCTTCAAACAAAGTGTTTTCCAAAGGCAGGAAAATGGTGTTTTCTAATTCAGAGAGGAAGTGATGTGACATTGCCAATATCTTGACTTTGTTTTTCTTTCCTTCCTCTTTAGGGTCTTTGGAGCTAGATACGCATAAAATAACAGACCTATGGTTTATCTATAGTCCAGAGACACAAAAACAATGAGACAAGGTGAGTGAAACTTCCTGCTGATGACAATGTAGCATAAAGTGAAAGAAGTAAAAAAAAGAGAAAAACAAAACAAAAAGACATTGAGTGAGGTGACACAAAAGAATTACAGTCATAGTTGAATCATTTGTGTGATTGTCTTTCACATATACAAATTTTCAAAAGATTTGTGTGACTAAAAGAGCAAAGGATATCCTGAAGAATACTGAGGAATTTCCACTTATTGTAGTTCACATGGTGATACCAACTCCACACAAGTGAAGGGAGATGTGCAAGCTAGAACAGTGTTGGATACCTAGGAGAAGAAACTAAGCTAGGCTTGGAATAGTCCTGCTGTACAAGTCAATGGTGACAAAGAAAAGGTAACACTGGTGCAGAAGGAAGGTCAATCAGAAGAGTAGTCATCCTGGATGAGATCTATTCCAATCTGAACAGCAAATTCTGTCTCACAAATGCTCATTCCTACTTTAAACATCATTATTTTAGTTATAGCCATTCTTTATTACTATCAGTGGGTGGTCCTGTGAAAAGACATTATGTTTGTTATTCAACATTAAGACTTCAAGTCAGAACCATGTTAGCATCCTTGTTCTTATATCCTAGCTAAATAGCATCCTCCACCATTATTTGCTTGATATTTTAAGCTTCAGTCATCCAACCAGACAGTTGGACATGACCACCTTGAAACTCAAGTTGTGAATCATGCTCCATGTGTTACTAGAAAATTGCCTATCTGAACCACTTGGAAAGCACGCGGTGGCTGGAGTCAGGAACAGAATGACTAGCAAGCAGAGCAGCAAAGCAGTCCCATTAATGGACAAGGAAAATTAATAAAAGAACAGAGTTACTTTTTGTCTATGTAAAAGACCATTTTTTATTCCCTTTTTCCTGTCCTTCAGCCATTTCACCACTCACTTCTCCACTGAGAGAGTAAATAAAAACTGGTTATACAGGTTGGCATTGATAAAAATCAAGTTCACAAGCAGATACTTCAAACCCTTTATTAGCAGGGCCATAAACTACATATGCTGTTTGATTAGGATATGATGAAAAGAATTTATTAGCAGATGTGTATTCAGCTACACTGTTTTACTGGCAGCTTTATGAGATTCTCTCCTAGGCTGACAGGTGCGGCCTGCCAGCTGCTTTGTACAGTAAACAGGGGATGGAGGCCGTGCCATGTGCAATGATTTAATCTGTTACTATCAACTGCTAGAAAATAAACAAGGTTTTGTGCATTTCTTTCAGTTCCATGTATATTAATTGAAACCAAATATTACAAATGACACTGAAAGAGAGTATCGCTGATCAGAGAAGACTTAAATTTAATAGGACACAGCCATGTAATACATAAATATAATAAAACACAGTCATGTAATACATAAATATTTGGTTAAAAGATAGCAGAATTTTGTTGAACTTGGCAACGGGAAGTCTTTTGAAGTCTCATTTGTCAGTTTCCATTCATGGGACAGTCAAATCTAGTCATTTGGGTCACAGCTGGCAAAAGAAAGATGATCCTCTTGGTTTATTGTTCTGATACAAAATTGTCATTACAAATTGAAAACACAGAGCAAATAAAAGAGGGCAAATGGGGAACTTGTGTGGTTACGTATTTTTAACTGTTGCGTCTGGCTGTACTTTGTTTAATAGGGGTTGCAGAATTCAAGATGTCTATACCCTGGGTCTCATTACTATTGTTTAAAAATTTCTATACCACTAGTTTACAATTAAAACGCTCTTTCTCAACTCAGTTCTCATATCCCATGTTTCAGTGCTCTCAATATGTGTAACCTGAACTAATATTTTTAGTAACTATCTGACAGCTGCATTGAAACGTTTTTATTTCAAATATTTGCATGTCAAAATAAAGATATCCAAGATTTTTTCTGCAGCAAAAGAGAAGTTCATATATTTTATAGAAAAAATGAAACTGCTAAATAAATGCAAAAACATTTTTAAAGGGATGCTTTAGCTTTATTTTCTGTATGTTTATGACAAAGAATGTCATGATTACACTGCAAACAAAGACAGGTTGAGAAGAGCTGCAAAGCAGCTAAAGAACTCTCAAACTCAATGCATAAATAATTATAGCAGAGATCTGTTAAAAATTATGAAAATTTATGCCATGGTAGTATTTTGGAAAAAAAGTGGGCTTGTCTTTAAAGTGTCAGCACATTCATTTTCTTTTTCTCAGCCTAAGCACATATTCGGATTTGAGTAGATTTTCTGTGGTTGTTATGAGTCAATTTCTTGCACAGAATATGAGATGTTAGAGAAGGAACTGCACCAGTAGCAGAAGACTTTATTCTCTGTCTTGTTTCCTGAGTATAGTCATTTCTCTGAAGAAGGCAGACATTATTTTTGTTCTTTTCCTGCCAACGTTTTTGAAAAGGAGAGGCTGAGCTGTATTCTGTTGGGTGACTTCTTTCTGGACTGGTTCAGATTATTACATTTCTAACCCACAGAGATGCATGTTTCTTCTGCGAGACAGTGGCTATTAGACTGAGAAGGAAACTTGAGGCTTCAGGTACCTGTTCTTCTTATTAGGGCCACTGGTGTAAAGAGATATAAGTCTCATTTGAGAGTAGGAACAGTGGTATTCATTGATAGTACTGGTCAACTATAAGAAACAAAATACTGTGGATTATACTCCATATACTGTGGACAGTTATGTCCACTGTGGACATATATTTCCTCCAGAAATACTGTGGACATATGCACCAAAACTTTGTTTTGGATTCAGAAGAGAAGGGGAGGCAACTGAAAGACTTTGAAGAACATGTGGAAATGATGCTGTTGTGAAGGGTTATGTCTGTGGGTTGCAAACAATTTAGGGAGATTAGCAGCAAACAGAAGAGCTAGGGATGATGGGATGAATGGGTGGAAACTTGCTGGGAATAAATGCAGTTTGGAAGTGGAAGTTTTGGAACCAACAGAGGAATAAAGATTTGAAACAGTGCTATACTGGCAGGAATGAAGACTAAAACCTGTCTGCTGTTAAGAAGGGTCTTGCAGTTTCCCAATGGGGACTGTAGGATGCAGTTTCCCAGGCCTGGACTCCATGATATAGGATGCCTCTTTCACCTCTGTGTATTACTGTGACTGGAATGAGATGCTAAAAGGATAATTTAGGCAACACCAATTTTAATGATTTGAGAGAGGTGAGTCTCTAGTATTAACAGCCAGAGGATTTGAAGATGTGATATTAAGTGCAGGCCATATGAGGCAGAAATATGATATTTTATAATGGATTTTTATGTACTTATTCACTTTCATTCACTCTTTTCCTCTTCATGTTCCTTAGTGTATTTCCTTGCTGAAGCACAGATCACAGCTCAGCCTTTTCAAGATTTAAAAAGGAAAAGTGTTACATCAAGACTACATGCTGTGCAACTTATTAGGAAATAGCATTTAATACACACCCACACTTGCAATAAGCTTTTGGGATGCCTCAGACCATTTGTCTTGAGCAGTTACTAGGAAGTAACTAAGTCTAGACTTTTCCATGCAAACATCCTCATCATATTGCTATTCTGCACATTTTCAGTGTAGGATATGTCTTAGGGCATTGTATGTGTGGAAACACACCCTGGACCCTTTCCACAAAGATGCTTTCTGTCTTCTCCCAAGTGACAAGACAGCCTCTCCATCAGCTGGGGATATAGGCCTGGTAAGAATGGTAGCTTCTGGGTTCCCCTCAGAGCCTGCATTTATATTAGTAAAACAAATGATGTTGTGGCCCTGAAGCTAGCATAGCATGATATGGTTATCTCCATAGCATTACTGTCTCTTCACCTCCACTGGCCAAATTCAGTCTTAACATTGGGAATATCTTCATCCCATACATTATCCCCAAACTACACCTGGGAATCATCAGGGAGAGTGCTGGCTATCTTGAGTCAAAATCAGGCAAGGCCTCATTTAACATTACAGATAGTGGAGTTTTAGTGTCTGTGCCTGTGCCCTGTTTAACTTGCTGGTAAAAATGAAACCTTAGGATAGAGCTAAAAAGTCTGTAGTCTGGATCCACAACAACAACAGACTTCAGGATGTAATAAACCCATCATAGGATACATTTATATTACATGTCAAGCTCAGGTCAGCATTCTGGATCTGAACTCTAACTTACCAAGAGTGCAAAAATTTACAGCCCTAAAACAAGGTTGCAGCTCCCTCAACGGCAGGTTTTTAAGTCCTTGGGGTTGCTAAGGTCCAAGATGAGACAGAAGCTGATGCTCAGGTCTGTTTTACAAGCTGAAATGAATGAGGGCGATTTGAGAAACTGCTTCTAACCTCTCTCAACACCTAGGCACCAAGAAGTTTTTTGAAGAAATGGCCTCCTTAGGCACCAAGGAGCATGAGGGAGCTTTGCAGTGCTGTGCTCAGCTAGTGGGAGGGCTATTCACTATTGCCTGCTGGCTAAACCTCACACAGTAGCAACTAGTTATGTTGCAAGTATCATAGAATGAGGATATAATCTTCTCCTTGTGTTGTTCCCCCATGGAGCCTACAGTTATTCTAATCCTGTCATATGTAAGGTTTTCTGACTTTGTTCTGTTGATCTCCAACATAGCATATCTGTCATCTGCTGGACTGATTGCTGTTTGAGTTCCCAATCTTGCTCCATTCTTCCACTTTGCACAAAAGTGAACTCTGCCAACTGTGTTCTGTCCCTAATTAGCTCAGGCACTGCATGACTGTCATATCAGAGATACCCTGTTCTGAGTCCATTACCAAAGCTTCTCTCCCCTACCCCAGCTCTGAACATCTCCAACAGGCATGCAAGGTCTGCTTTTATAGAAGCCCTCCGCACAGCTTTGCAGATGGCTGTTGTGTATACCCAAGTACAACCTTTAAGCACTTCTCCAGTGGCTTTGGGACTTCTGTGAGCATGCAGATTCTTCAGTCTCCATACATGCAGATACTGAGAAGTCACAAAAACAACCTAAGTGACTGCCCAGCTACTCTGCTCAAATGTGCAGAATATCATACAGTTGTAATAATTGATCGGTTTGAGCAAGGCACGTGCACTGCACCTACACAGTAGTGGTCAGTATTTTCTAGATATTTCTGGTTCTTAGTGATTGCATATAAAGGGTAGCTTATTTCTCCTGTGCCTTCTCTGCCTTCTGCTCTCCTCCCTGCTTTTACAGACTGGTGCACCTCCAGAGAACATAAATGCAGCAACACTTATACCCCTCTGGGTTCTTTTGGGCCCTAATGGTTTTCTGAATAGAAGCTAGTTTCTTTTTTATTTCCCAAATACACAGAAGGATCAGGCAACATTTCATCTTAAGCACGGAGCCCCACGGAAACATATTCCTAATGTTATTTATATGGTATTTTTATGTGGAGAGAAGTTATCCTCTGGAACCCTGCCAAGGAAATTGCACAACTAGGTGAGGGCCTAGAAACAACTGCTAATCTCAGAGAAGGCAATGTGCTTCCATCTCCAGGGTCTTTGTTTAAATTCTTTGCTGCAGATTATATACACCACTGAATGTATTCTTCATGGACAGATGAATTTAACCACCTTGAAACTGGGTTTGCAGTCTGACTTCAGGATTGCTGCAGTACCCCCTAGCTGCAAATGCAAGTTTCTTTTGAAAAGGAGTGATGGGATTCAGTGCTGGAACTAACAGTAGATTTTAGAACCCTGGAATTAAAATTGCTTATTTTTGCAAAGTTGGCAGATTTCACAGTGAAATCTGTGAATCATTTTCATTCTCGACATCTGCAAAAAAAAAAAAAAAATCTTTGACAGAGGGGGTAGGAAAAATGAACGTGACTTGAGAAAATATTTTCTCAAAATATCCTAACAAAAATGTTGCCACTTTTGCAAATAAGTCTTTTCTTTTTAAGCACATCCTTCACAATACAGGCCAGTGTTTCTGATCTAACTGTTAATTTCCACTAGAGACGGTCATTCATTACGCTCATGATTTTGGTGGAGGTCAACAGAATATAGACACATATACATCCCCAGACCCAGCTATAAGATGGCATCAAGCACACTGGATAACATGATGACAAAACACACTGCTTGTTCTGCACTCTGTACTCTATGCTCTAAACTCTTTCAAACATTTCTACATGCCATTAAGTTCATACCCATCACAGAAGAATTTTGTGACCATGAAAACTTGGTAGGAACTCAGTTGAGTGATAACAGCCATAGAGTGATGAGATGCAGTGTAACTACACATGTGAGAGAAGCCCCTGGTGCACGTTAGGGTTTGAAAGGCTGGAGTATTAGTTTTGACTCAAACCTAGTCACAGTATTGCTAAATGCTGTGCGCCTGCTTGGCAGAATAGCAACTTGTGTATCATATCCAAAACATTCCTCCTGGAAAAAAAGAGTTTGGCAGTACAGTGAAGGACAACTTGGCAATTGCTGATAAAGCAGAGGTGTTTTTCTTCTCCAAACAAAGATGCTAGAGTTAATTTGTTGCGGTTTTGTCTGCACTAGACCTATTATATGGGCTGTAATTTCACGGGATGGAGACTGTGAACTCCCAGGTCACTTGTAAACCGATCACTCCCCAGCCTCTCCTCCTTCTGCTTTTAAGTGTTTTGAGCCTGGTAAATTGAAACCTGAAGAAACACAGAGCTCTGATCTTTGGGACCTCTAGAGCAAACCTGGACTTTTGCTGATTTGCTGTAGGAAGTAACTGCTTACTTACCCCATAATTAACACCACAAAGCTGATCTTTGGAAGATAAAGTATGGGAGGTCAGAGACAGGATCAGGGAGAAAGGTTTCATTAGAACTGCAACATTTGGGGCCTGATTCTCTTCTCATTTGCATGGGAATAATCCAGGAATTATTTCACTGAAGTCAAAGGTGTTACTCAACTATAAAATCTGTCTGGATTGGAAACAGGTCATTACTATCACATCTAATGGATTTTAATCCATATCCGTATTAAAGAAAGCAACAGAAATTGCTTGTTAACTACACAACTACCCACACTGTCACTCTTACCTAACAGCAGAGGCTGCATTAGCACTTCCTTACAAGTTCTAATTTACATCAAGGTTTCAGGCACATAAATATGTATTCCAGTTGACTGGTTGCTTTAGCCAAGCAACTAAATTCAGTGGTATTCAAGACATTGAATATACAGTATTAAATAAACTTTGCTTATTTTTTTTTGCTTAATATTATTAGTCTTTTGTTTACCAGTTATTTACATTTTGCATTTTTCAGCTGAGAATGAAATGCACTTTCTTGCATTAAACAGAGAAGAAAAAAGAGGAAAAACATAAAAAAAAAAAAAAGAAAAAAGAAAGGAAAAATAAAAAAAAAGAAAAAGAAAGAAAGAAGAAAAGTCCAAACTATCAACTGATGGAAATCAGAACAGCCCCATGTGTCCTTCATTTGCATTTTGGCAGGTTGATTTCAAGTTGATATCCAGTGTATATTGATGAGGCGTCAGTCTAAAATATGTGATATAATAAGTAAAAGAAACATTTGCCTTTTCTAAACTAAGACTTTCATGAACAATAACAAGAACTAAATAGGTATATAGCATATATTTAGACATTCCTTTCCAACATCCAGTTTTAGAGTCAGATTCCTGCATTCCACACAAATGTGACTGTACCACACTTTTATTGTTGACAACCATTTACATCAGAAATAAAGAATCATAATTTTGAGGTTACAGCAAGACTTATTTATACTACAGGACTGTGTCCCACCACATTTTAAATTTACTGGATGAATAGTTTTTTGTGTGTCCCTCATTTTGGGTCTTTGTCACACACTGCATCCCACATTCAGGCTTTGGCATGCGAGAGTTATGCATCCCAAAGACATTTTCCTCATAAAACTGGCTGTTTACTTTTTGTACAGCAATACCACAAAGCTAATGCTCTTTCTTTTTAAGAGGGTCAGGGTCCTTGGGTCTATTTTAAAATGAAAAATGAAGTAGTGCAGATCAACTAAACTTCAGAACATAAATCAAACCTCAAATAATGGAATGGGCAGCCTCTAATTTCTTACCCACAATATGTGAACACTGAAAATGGATAAACAGCCTGTTAATTTGCCCTCTTTTTTTAATCTTTATCTCAAATGTGATTCTAATACACAGGAACAGAACAGACATGAGTTTGTGGAGTAATTTGGCTGCCAAAAATAAGTTCTGGCTTGCAAGCAAGAAGGCATCATATTTCCAGTTATGGACACAATAGTTCTTTTCTGTGACTATACCTATGTTAATAAATTAACCAGTGCCAGGGAATATTCTGGGCACTGCAACTTGATTACTTACATGGTTAAATTGTAAGAACGGCCCCTGGCATGGTTTTGTTCAAATCACCTAATATTTCCCCAACAATTCCCTGGCACAATACAGAAGTTAATATGGGAGAATGACCACTCTGAACAGGCAGTTGGAAATAGTCCCCATTTTGGAAACAAAGAAAATTTAATAATATGTGTCAAGATAATGCCAACTGGCCTCATGATCAGAGAACAGGCACTGGCACTGTTTGCTTTGTTAGTATAAACCTAACCTGTACAACTAAGCCACCTCAGCACAGGAATACTGTATTTCTGGATGCATTATCTCAGAGACCCTACTAAGTGAAAGGAAATCCATGAAAAAAAAAAAAAAGAGAGAGCAACAGAAATGTCCAGAAATGTCCCCACTTAAGCTTCACATTTTGTAGGTCACTTGGGGATAATGGTAGCACTGGGAATACCACGACCTTGTGCATGTATTCCTGACTGTAAATAAAAGTTGACTTGTAGTCATCATATGGCTTCTTCACAAATACACTTCAGTGCTGAATAATTATTTTAGGTACCTCAGTCCAACTCAAGACACCTCCAAGAGTTTCCAAACCATGTGTGGACCCTCTCTTTAGGTCACACATTGGCTGAGCCATGGAGCAGAGTGCAGAAACCCCTGCGAGGTGCATGCACACCTGTAGGGCAGTGCTGTGGAAAGGAAGCAGCAAAGCTATGATGACATTTGCCAGACTGTTAAACCTTGTTTTCAGTCCAGGAACTACTGACACCTTTGCTTTCCAGGTCTTCCCTGCCCTGTGCTAATTCTTCTCTGAGTACACATGCCATATGTCCATGCTTGGCTCCTCTGCCTATCTCAACAGCAATGCCGAGGGCAGGAGATAATCCTAGAGCACCCCTAAGACCATGATAAGGACTAATAAAAAGTGATCCTCCCTCTAGCCATTTCCCAAACAGTAAGAGCAGTTCTCTGTATTTCCTCTCAGGTTAGTGTGTCTTTGAGGGATGGTCTCCATGCATCTTCCCTGTTGTTCAAACTCCCATAAGAGAAAATGTAGCTGTAAAACCAATGCTGAAGGCACTCACTTGGAACCTTATTCCACTGAAGAAGTAACCTTTATTTTTCCCAAAGGAAACAAGGATATTTTAACTAATCCACAAAGGTATTCTGTTGGATGGTTTATAGCAAATGTGTATGCTTCAAGCAGGAATGAGCAAAAAAATGTTGGACCATTAATTTTCCATATAAAAGGTAAGATGCTTCTCATGGAAAGGAAGCAAGTTTAATATCTGAATAGCAGTTTTCCTTCCCCATGTAACACTTCCTCTAGACTGCTCAACATGTAACCTACTAGAACAAAGTTGACATGCAGATCACCTACACTTACCTCGCAGAAGCTGCTGGTCTCAGCACTGGTTATGTCTTCAGCAGTGTGGCTACTGCCACTGCAACTCCTAACATGGAACAAGCAAGAAAGGCCTGTACTCTGCCCTAAGATCAACCACACTCAGCCCATTGTAGGTCATTATGGACTTCTGAACACTTTAGTGAGCAAAGGTCATAAGGCCACAAGCACTATGGAAGGAATGTAAGAAAATTCAAGTGGAGAACCTAAAAAAAGAAAACTTCACAACAAGAGCTGCAGAGTGTTCTTAAATGCATGTTTGTTTTGTTTTTGTTTTTTTATCTTTTTTTTTGAGATAGAATAAATTACTAGAAAAAAAATGGTGGGGAATGGTTCTATTTTGAAAATAAAGAATAATAGAGAACCTGTCAGATCTCTGCAATCTTTTTTGTCTTTTATTTTATGAACAAAATGGGAGCAATATGCTGTTGGGGACAGCTAAAGAAAGGGACTGAGTGGGTATGTTACTAAACTTGAACCTTCCTGTTAACAAAACTCTCCACTGTCAAAAACCCATCAAGGGAGTTCCTGTATTCAAACAGACAGCAAATTAAACATATCACTAACCTCAGGGAACCTAGAAATACCAAAACAAGGGATATTTTTAGCCTATTTAGCTACTTGGGGGTGGTAAGTGTCTGCTCTCATTAAAATCTTACAACTGTTTCTCCCAAATGTCAAAATTGTAAAGCTGTTGACTGATGCAGCTGAGATAATGTGGGCAATGAAATCCCACTGCTTTAGGTGACAGTGGTCTCCCAATAACACTGCTAGGGAGCTAATTTAGCTTTAAGGAAAATTAGGATTCCTTCCATGTTGGATTAAGATACCTTCATGATCCAACTCATGTCTTGGGTAGCTTTTGAGCTTCAAGAAGAGAGTATGCACACTGGGTGAAGAAATCTACTGGCCCAGTCTGGAAGCTCTGCTTTTGTCTTCACTTCATGAACTTGACCTTTGCTTCAAGAGTTTCAGTGCTGTGAAAAAAACAAGGCCTGGTTTTCTAGCTGAGTAAAAGCTCAAGATATGCAAAACAGAAGTTAAAAAAAAAAAAAAGCCCAAACCAGCAGTTCAAAAATACATCTGCCATGGGCAGGAAGCCAACAGTAATGTTAGAAAATACAGAATAGAATATGTAGAAAACAAATATGTTGTTGTGGAAATGCATATTAGAACACGGAGAAAATCCATGCCTTGTTACAAAAAATAAGGTCAGATGTGTGTGTGCGTGGTGGTGCCTGGAAAAGAGGAACTTCATTCCTTCCCTGAGTAAAGAACTTTATTCTTCTACTTACAATATCACTATATTTCCATTGCTTGCATAGGAATTCTTTCTAATGGCTTTTCTGAGTTGATGAGGAAGAACCTTTCACAAGTTCATCTATTATTTTAAGTTCCTTTGCATTCTGGGGCATCAAACAACTGCAGGAATATTATAGACCACAGGAGCTGTTGTTGCTTCTGGTTCAGCCATTCTCAAAGCTCAAAGGAGAATTGAAGGTGTCTGGACCATGAGAAGATAGTTAGCCGGGAAGTCTTTCGAGCAGTCATACAGGAAGATATCTGAGAAATGAATTTCTTAGGAACATGGCAGTCTTGCACACACGGGCTTGAGAGGATGGGTGTGGAAAGAACATGTGTGCTTGTCCATCTTATACTTGCCTGACCCGAATAATGTCTGGCAGAGCTAAGTGTGCACAGTTCACAGCAGCCAGAGCTGGTGCTTTGTCAGCCTTGCCCAGAACATGAACCTGAAAGGTTTGGGAAAGGTTCATAGTCTCAAAACCACCATATGTGAGGAGGTTGAAAATGCCACAGCGAGGCTGCACTTACGTAAGACTATTAAATTAATTACTCTTGTAGCACAGTACAAAATGTAATTCAATCCTGGTGATAGGTTGGTAGATTAATCACAATTTACAGCCTTGTAAAGGCAGATGAAAAACAACCCCAAAAAAAAGAAAGGAAAATAAAAAAATATTCCAGTGCTCAAAGCCTTTAGCTTCCAGTGACAACTAAATGTATTGATGGCATTTTTGAAAGAGAAACTATTTCTCCCTTTTTCTCAGTTTTCTAGTTGAACATAAAAGTGCTGGTTTCAGTTTCAAAAAAAAAAAAAAAAAGGAAAACAAAAGCAGACAAATTGGGGTTTTCTTTTTGTCGTATCTAGAAACTTTTCTTATTTCCTGGTTTCTTTGTGAACAATTAAAAAATGTTGATTTTTGCTTGAAAAAAATCTTCAACTAAAAAATTCAGCAACTTCTAGTGCTAATCCTGGACTAATATGTTCTTGCCTCTTTCTTCTAAATGACATTTGAACTTTCTTACACCATCTTATTTTGGGGAAAAAAAATATCAGAAAAATGGCTTGAATTTCAAGGAAGTAGAGGTCCATTAAGACCTTTAAGAACCCAGAAAAGCCTTTGCAGGGCATTTGAGAAGTGAAAAACACCATTTTGGGCCCTAAGCCTTTCCCATCCTATTCAACAGACAACAAAAGATGTTTCGGTGATAAAGCCCTAAGATTGCCTAACCTCCATATATTATATGACAATTATGTACATGACTTTAAAAGTGACTTTATGTGTTAGTACTTCTTCTGGCTCAGCACATTCCCTGAACTGATTTTCATTGTAGACAACATCTATGTTTTAAATTTTTTTGCTGTTTCACAATAATGTGTTATTTCTTCTTTTTGGTTGAAAATGACTTACATCAATAATAAGACCAGTGAATTTGAATTCCCAGAGTTGTTTACTCCAGTGGTAGAAATCCCCTGAACGCAATTATCTTGGATGAGGATCTTCATGTCCCTCACTTGGAGCCTTCCTAACACAATGTGTTTTGCCCTCAGTTGACTGAGGGGGCCTGAGATTCAGAGAATAGGGCTTCAACGCTTCCTGAAAGTGTGACAGCTTCAAAGTATGTCCAATGAGACCCCAGAACCACCAGTCAGTTTGGAAAAATGTTGTTGCTGTTTCTCTGATCCATTGTCTTTTTCAGAGTGGCACAACTGTGTTTGTTGTGCACAATTCCCAACAAACTGATTGATGTGGAAGGCAAGCCAGGAAAATCTACGCTCCACCCCATTTTGCATGTTCCACGGTCCAAAATGTTCAATAACTGCACAGATGGGGAATATTTTTTTTCCTTTCTGTTCCTGTACATATTCCTTCTGCAATTGGCATTATTATTGGGTAGCTCGCATGCTATTGACTTCATTCTGCAGCTTGTAACCCTTTTAATAGTCTCCCGCCTGCTACATCGCTCTAGAAATGCCACCAGTGCATTGCTGATATGAAACGTTCCTGTAAACAGGAACAAAGTGAGCAAACGGATCCTTTGATTAATCCTTGCTTCACACACACACACCTTGTTTTACAATCTGAATGAAATCTGCAAGCAGTCAAAATGCTTGTGTGCAGCCCTGTGCTGTAATGACATTTGCATCATGTTCTGCTCTTGTTGCAGTATTGTATAACCATCATCGCTACAGCTTACGTCTTCATTCCTTCTTAGGTTACATGACCAACACCAAGATTAGTAACAGGTTTTAAAAGATGTCCACATACTGGTAATTTATCACACACACATTAAGCAAATAAATAAATAATACACACATATATATCAACTTAATTGCTGCACATGTAAGTACCTGATTTCACATAATGAATACTTCAAGGAAGCCTATACCCCAATAGATATTAATTACTGTGTCTGAGCCAGAGGCCCCACTTTTCTCCTAAACATGCTACATTCAGTGGGCTATTGGATTTCTGCTGCCGCCCATCACCGTTTTGCCTAAACATTTTCTTGGCTAAATCAAAAACAAGAATTAAATCCCTCAAAAAAAGGATTTTTTTTTAATTTACTTTTTTTTTTTTGTGAGGAGTGGAAAAGGTAGGATAGTTTTGGAGTAAAAGCCAAAGAAAATTGCCTCTGCAGGTTTCATTCATATTGTTTTTATTTATATTGCTTTATTGTCAAAGGATAAAAGCATTGCAAAATATTATCTTTGCAGCAAAAAATTTTTCTGGCCTAGTATACTTCCAGATAACTTGCATAAGTCTTAGTTTACATCAGTGTAACTAAGTGTTGCTGATGATTTTTTTTTCAGGTAGCAAGTTTGTGTCGTCACCAAGAGCTGGATTTCTCCCCAGGAGTAGATCTTTCTCCCCAGGTCGGCCCACACGGCACTGGTAACAGCACAGGTACCAACGCTTCCTTCCAGGAGGAAATTCCAGCTTATACGGGGCCACCCTTAACTTCAGAGGAATTTTGTATGATTTAGGACCACTGAAAATTTCTGGCCATGATCATAGTAAGTCTGAAGAGGATGCAGTATTGCAGCCTGAAGCTGCATTAGGTATAATAGCCCCACTTGTGTTTTACTCTGTTAAAGGAACACCATTTTACTAAGTCCCCAGTAATTGCTAAACGGTTACACTTCAGCAGATTTCCATGAAAGATATACAAGTCCCCAGAGATGTTCTGGCACAGGAGTGTTAAGTGCAGCATCCTTATTTTTTAAGTAAGTGATTCTTTGCTACATAAATGTCCCAGCCTGCTGCATGCACAAAGGTAAGATGACCCTCCAGAGGCATTAACAAGCTTTTTACCTCCTCTGTGCCTTATTCACAGCCAGCCAGCATCCTACCTCCCCACTCCAGCCCTGCTTTGCTTATTTGTGTTTATGGTACACAAGGCGGTAGATAAACAAAAAGGAGTTTTAGACACTTTCTGTTTTTAGCTAAACCTTTTAGTTACACATTAGGGAACAGAAGTGTGGTAAGACCCTCTGTTTATTTGTGGTTCTTTTAAGTGATGTCCAGAGACCTACATTTCATGGTTGTTTGAAAGTTTATATAACAGTGGGAAGCTGTTAAACAGCAGTTTACCAACACTTTTTTCTTTTCTTTTTTTTTTTCATCATGTAAAGGATTTGAAATTAACACTCATCCTACCATATTATTTTAGTTATTACTCAACATTCCTCAAGTTTTCTTTTCCCCTAGGATTTATGTTTCCTGTAAGTAATGATAAGAGCATTCATGTCAACAAATTAAAAATCTATTTAATAACTATGTACTTTAAAATAGCCCTTGAAACTTTTACATTTAATTGCTGTTCAGCTGTCAGAAAAAAATAATTTTGTGATTAAAAAGAAAAATCTGCATTCTTTACATTAGATCTATTAAAAAGGCAAAAAGTACTTCCAAAAAGAAATATTTTCTTTTTATTCCCCTGCATTCTATTGAGTTATACATAATTCACCCCTTTAAATTAACTGGATATGGTTTTTTTGAAATGTTCACAACGTTCTTGCATATCTCCCAGTACCTAAAGCTTTGTCATGTTCAAACACCCTTGGGATCTCTCTAACACTACACTGTATTGAGGATATAAACTTTTCTTTCACATGTTTAAAATATCCCATTTTTTCTTTGTATATATGTATAATTCTGTTTCTTTAAGAGTCAATGGTACTTTTGCTTTGCTGTAGGATCTGCTCCTTTTGCTGCTTTATATAGCTGCAGCGCCTTCCAACAGAGAACATTTCTTTCATTAAAAAAATGTTTTTTAAAAAAAATAAATGAAATATATACTCTATTTACAAGCCAGGTTGTAATGCAGAGTCACTTTGGGATATTGGATATGTTGTTTTGCTTCAAATCATCTTAAAACTTCAAGCTAAGAAACATAAAACAACTTTAATGTAAATCATTTAGCATATAAATTTGATTTTGACTAAAAAATAACGGTATAAAAACTGCCAGAATTAATGCAAAGTATGCATTATCTTGGCTCCTTATATTAGGATGAAAGAAAACCCACTTTTTAATTATGCTTTTAAGTGTTTGGAAAATAATTTTAAACTTCAGCCTGAAAGACAAGCCAGTTTTGTTGTTTTTAAAATTATTTGTGTCCAGGAATTTTTCTGGGAGAACATAGATGGAATTCATAGTAAAATAAATTCAATATAATTCCATCATTTTTTTGGAAAGCTCACATGACACAGTCATATCCCATTAATTCACAGTGATCACTAGAAGGCGAACTGAAAACTACAGAATAATACAAGCTAGAGCCAAAAAATTTAAACGGTTCACCACACAGGACCTCACTTACTTTAGGTTAAAAAAAAAAAAAAAAGAGACATATTGTCTTCCCCTTGTTAACTTTGTGCAATAACTCTAATTTAAATGACCGTATTTTATGAAAACAATTACGTTTTAGGGTTATGAATTCTCACAGTATAATGTTATGTGTTTATATTTTTTCTGGAACACTTCTGGATGCAGACTCTGCTACAAACATGTAAAATATTCTGCAATGCAAGGCAACGACTGAAACAAATTTTTTCTTCTAAAGTTGCTGAAAACTCCAGAGTTCCTGAAGACAAATTTGTCTTATTATTAGTATTTGTCAAGCTATTCCTTCTATTCTCTAACTCTTCCTAAAAGAAAACCTTGGTGAGTGACAGAACTGCAAATCCAATCAAATACCATGAAAACTGGCTGTAATAAACTTTGCTATAGTGAGACTCCACTTAGGGTGAAGCAGATTGAAAATTCCCGGAGCACGTTTATGCTTTTTGAATGTGCACGTTACATTTACAGAGCCACTTAAACTGCTGACGGCCGGCGTTTTCAGGGGGAAAAGAGCCACACTGAATGTCTTAATAGGTAATAAGAATAATAAATAATAGGAATTTCTGAAGATGGTCACCAGTACAGCTCTCAATAGAAAGTAAGCAGGGGCACCAACTGAAACTTTTGAACATTTAACCGAAGTTCAGCTTGTAGTTAAAAGACAGATGTGGTGTGAAAGCTCTAATTCCGCTGATAACTCCCCCTTCCTCAAACATACACAAGAAAAGAAAAGAAGAAAAAAAGAAGAGATTAAAAAGATATAAAGGCCTGTTTGTGCCAACAAGTTGTTAAACTTCTCGAGCAAGGACAATTTTCTAAGTACAATCATTTCCTCCAACAAGGTAACTCATGTAAACACCATCAGGGTCATATTGTTTGTTCTGCGCTGCCAGATGGGGGATATAAACCATGCAGAAACAATTTCAGATTTCCACCCTGATTAGTTCATCTTGAATATTTTCACAGTGTGAATCTGGAAGTCAGAAGTTTACATAATGGTTATAAATTAGGGAGAAATCCTGCTGCCAAGAAAGTCACACTCAGGCAAACAAACTGTCTCCTTCCTAACATGTTTTAGGTGTTGCTTATCAAACACATTCTCAGCTGTAGGTGGAAAAAGAGCTTCAGCTCTTTTCGATTACTGTTTCCCCATCGTAGGGAAGGCTGTTTATCCCAAGTCCTGGTTTACCCGGTCAGAAGCTGCCTCCTCTCCGCACCGTCCCCATCCACCCACCCATCACCCATCCACCCGTGCCCCTCCGAGGCCACCAGCCCGGCCGGGGCCGGCTTGCTGCAGCCTACAGCTCCCCCCGAGGGCCAGCCGAAAGCCCACAGCCTCGCCAAAACCTTCGAGCAGCTCTGAAAGGCATCCATCGGCCAGTGAGAAACTTCACTGAGCAAAGAAATCACACACACCCCCTTCCCCCGAGTCCTTCACACCGAAGTTTTGCTGCCAAGCAGCCCAAGAAGCGACCAGAACCTGCACCCCTGAATTCTTCGTGTCCCGGCGAGCAGCTCCAGTGCAGGATGCCATTTAAGCCCACTGTGCCTTCCTGAGCTCCTTCAGAGCACAGGTTTTGCTGGTTTTTACAGTCATCCCAAAACATAAGCCCTAAAACCAGTATTATCTTACAAAATCTCAACATAATGCCAGTTCTTATTAGAATTGAGGGTTGCTGAGGTTAAAAATAAAATAAAAATCACAGTGTAGCTGTACAGTAGATAACAAATACCCAAGTAAGGTTTATGCAAAGGCAACTCTTGAGGCACAGGCAGATGGAGTAGGTAAAAGGTAAAGTTTACACATTCTTTCCAATTGGTTTGGCTGAGTGATAAAGCCAGCAAGGCGCTTGATTTTATTCAGTAATAGTTTTGAAGTTCTTCATGTGCCAGTTATGTAATTGAAATATCTGGTTATTATAAGTAAATTCTGCTCTCTGATACATGCACAAGTTCGGCTTTCCTTTAGGATCATCTGGGTTAATGTACATACATGTCAGGGCAGAGTTTAATATTATCTCCATGGAACAGTGAACAACATTAGGTCAAACAAGCCCGTTTCATTTAATACTAAGCATGTTTAAGAGAAATGTCACAGTTCAGTTCTGCTGGCTCATGATGTAGATCAGGAATCACTGAAGCCAGACACCTATCCTGATCTTATACTGAATTTGCTCTAGGATTACTCCACTGAAATAAATCAGTTCTTTACCACGAATCCATCCTACTGACATATGAGCAGTTCATAAACTTTATGCAAACAAGGAAACATGCTATGCAGGTGAGTAAATTTATTCACATGGTTTAACCTCTTGCTACAGCTGTAATTTTACTTTTCTTTTTAAAAGAAAGTTTTGCAGGAAATACCTGCCTCTTCTCTCCTCTCCTCTCCTCTCCTCTCCACTCTCCTCTCCTCCTTTCATTTTCTTTCCTCTTTCCTCTTCTTTCATTATTTTTTTCTCTTTCCCCCCTATTTTCTTTTCCATTTCTCTTTTTCTTCCCCTCTCCTCTCTCCTTCCCTTCCCCTCCCTGACACATATGTAAAGACCATAAAGAAAACAGTTCTCAAACATATTTTTCTACATTTTCTAACCAGACGACAACTTTTGACTTTTCAGTGAAAACTCCACACTTTTTAATGATAAGGAAAAGGAATGTTTCCTAATTCATTCATTTTCCTACAGGAGCAGAGATGAGTTTCTCAGGAGGCAGAAGAGATCAAGCCCTAGAGTGCAGGGGCCAGAATCCCACCCCGAGTCATCTGTGTCGTATTTGGTTGCATTTTGTCCAGTGGCGAGATCCGTGCTAACGTCTCCCCTTAATATTTATTCTGCTGAAGTACCCCCTGTGCTAAAGGAACTTGAATATTAAAAACGTACGTTAGGGAGCGTATGCTATACTCTCAGATGAGTTTCCCATGTCCACGGTCAGCACGTTGCTCCTGCCGAGCTGGGGCCAGCGGAGCCGCCCCGCGCCGTGCGGGCAGAGCGAGCGGGGTCGGGGGGCTGAGGGGTGCAGCGCAGCCGCGGGGACACGGCTGGAGCCAGAGCGCAGACTCTGGGCTTCTCCGTGGCCACAGTCTGGAAGCAGCAGCTTTTGGAGCTGGGAAACATTTGCTTCTTCGAGCTGGTGGTGGTGACCGAAGCGTGCGAGCACCGCAGGAGCTCCGGCCGAGCGCGGGGCTGCTCCGGGACGGGAGGTCCCGGCTGGAGCTCCGCTGCTGCGGGCGCCCCTCGCCGCTCGCCTCTGTGCTCCTTCCCCTTCACACGCTGTTAAATGGCGCCTCCTGCCTACCAGCATCAGGAAATCGCCTTCGAAAGCGTTGCCGCTGAGTTTTCCCCCATTAATCCACTGAGGTTTTGCTCATCACACCGCCGAGCTTTTGCAGAGGTTGCAGTGCACCTCCTGGAGTGCCCGGGCAGGCAGTGTCCCCTCACCCTAGAAGGGGACAGCAGGGTGGCCCACACCTTGCTCAGTGCCTCAGCACAGGCCAAGGTCTCCCTGCCCCACACCAGGTGTAGCCCCTGACCCACACAAGCTCCCTCCAGGCCGTGGATGAGGACAGACAGGAACCATCAGAACCCAACACAGCTCACTCTTCAGCAGACACCTAACAGACCAGAGGAATCCCATTCCACAGGTGACTTTTTTCCCCACTGAGTAGCTTGGGAACATTGCAGAGGTCCAAAGCCCAACTGAGATGCAAGGTGTTGCCTCCCCTTGGATTATCAGTTTCCTCCATTTTCCTGCAAACCAAGGAAAACCCTAGGCACACTTAGCAGCATTCAGCCACTAGGTCACTGTCCTTAACTACCACTGCATTTGTTTTGAACCACGGCACTATGGTGCATATAGAAGTCCTCACACTGGGGCAAGACAGCGTTTTGCATCGGTATCAACTGTAGAAGTAGAAAGGGAAAGCCAGACAATGCTGGTGTCATTCACCCTTGCTCTGATTCTGTTGCACACAGGTTCAGTACTCTAAAATTTAATTAGTTCATAACAAGCGGCTCTTCAGAGGATAATGGGCTAGCCAGGCTTCCCCCTAATATATGCTAAATACAAGTTATTTGCTAATACGTGTAAGGGAATTTGCCTTCACGTGTAACTACAATGGCCTCAGTTTTTTGCACTATTTATCAACGTGGCTCAAACAAAACTCAGGCAAAACAGGACAGACAATATTAAGCCTCCAGACCTTGGTCTGCCATAATTAAACTGTGTAAATTTCTGATTTTCACATTGTCAGATGTTTTCTTTGTCAAGAAAATGTCTAATTCACTAGTAAGCATTATATGAAGTATAAATATTGCAAATGTAATTAGGGCTTCTATAGATGATTTGAAACATAAAGGCAAAAGTTACTCACCCAGACTTCCTCACATAATTTCTCACATGTATGGCAATACATTCAAGTGGATATGGAAATCTTTTGCAGTAACATTGAAAAAGACATATTTTAGTGCTCACATCTAAATTTACTCCCCTTTGTGTCTGTAATATATAGAGTGCACCACCTGGACATTTCAGCCCTGAGGAAGATGACAGTACTTCAGCCTTTTCAAATCATCTCTGAACTATATCAAGAAACATTCCTGGTTCTGCTCAGCTAAGTTTTCCAGTTCTGTGGATGATATCTAGCTGGTCTATGAATGCTGATGATATTGAAATGCATAGCATTTACCATTATTGCAGGCATTTGGATCAGCATATAAAATGACTGTTCTCAGAATATCTCCAAGACTCACACTCTGTAAAGCTCTCTCTTATAAACACAGCGATCTCAAGGAAGAATGTATAAACTCTCCCTTCACTCAGCTTTGCACTTCTTCTCTAGTAAAAATCTCAGCTTAATGCAGTTATATCTTTGGTGACTACACATCTGCAGCCTTTCAAGAGTCAGTTGTTCTCCCTCAGGCTCTTCTTTCAGGTCCTAAAAAAACACAGGTCATGGGCAAATATTATCTAAATGGAGGCTTCCCTATCACAGTGGAAAAAGGTGTTCACCTTATTCCCAACAATGGTATCTCTGTAATCCATCTCTCATACTAGGAACATCACCCTTCTGACATACTGCTGTCTCAAAGTCACTGCAGTCCATGCACAGCATTTGTCACATCCTGTTTCTGGGTTTCCCAGAGGCTGTCTGCTAGAATTATCTAGGTGTGCAGTCAACTTGTTCACCTCCTTGTTAGTACTTTTTCTTTCTTTCTTTTCATTCAGGGAAGTTCCATGCTGCAAAAGAAAATGTGAGGTCTATAGACAGGCTAAAACTGTTGAGAACTTTTAATGTATTTGTCACTCACATGAGCAAAAATTGAAAATTGGAAGATTTTTTGAGTTTTCTTTAAATCTCAGAAGTGTCCTGTTTTCTTTCGTTTATAAGCCATTTTGGTTTTTTAAAAAAAAAAAAAAAACAACAAAAAATTACAAACAAAAAAATAAACAAAAAACCCACAAAAAGCTGTAAAATACAACTTTAAAGTTGTTGCATGTGCAGGTATATTGTATCATCTGCACAACAGGGAGACCAAATCTTCTTTTCTTTTTCATTTGTTCACCTTGTGTTTTTCTTGTCAATGATGCATTGAATTTCATTTAAAGGAAAAAAAAGATGACAGTAGAGAAGTGAAGGGGAAAAGAATCACTGGTTTTGATAATTTCTCCATTTAAATCTTCAAAAGGCTGTGACATGAGCTGGAGAATGGAAGGTTGGGTGGAAACCATTCCCAGGACTACTGCTTGCTGGAATCAATTTTCTGCAAGACTTGTTTCATAGTGCCACATCACATCAGATTATGCTTTGTTTATTGCATCTTTTTGACATTAAGAAAGAAAAGTATTTTGCTAATTTTTTAAAGTATGATTTACAAAAATACAGCAGAATTCAGCAGGCACTTTGCTGAAAACCATAAAACCACGAGAACCAGGAATGTGTTCATAAGTGTGTTTTAATGGGACAGTCATTGCTATGCCAGATTTCTCAAAGCTATTCATGCACTTATTGGTCAGGTAAGAGTTAATTTGACTTTCTGAAAATCAGAGGTAGCCACTGAAGAGAAAACCTCATTACAGCTTTATCCACAGGCAGGAAAATACTGTTAAAATTCCCTGCCATCACTACTGGCTTATGGTGCTTTGTCAGAGTGGCTGGAAAAATATTGTATCTTCTTTCTTTCCCTAAAGAATACCCCAAAATAATAATAATAAAAAATCTGAAAATATTTTGAACTCAGCAATACACACACACAAAAAAGTCATGCTGAAACTAAAGGACGTTTCTGCCCCCCATGTGCTAAAAAAAAAAATTAGTAAAGGGTTTGTTTTTCACATTGAGTATGCAACATTACAACACATAAGGAAATCTTTTCTGAAAGTCAGAAACATCTGTACTACAATTACAATGCCTATAGTGCATTACAATGCCCAATTTTAATTGGGAAACTCACTGTACAAGACACTTTAAACAGAATCATAACAAGCTTCTTTAATCAGCAACATCTATTCCAATCCTATTCACCAAAGACAACAGTGGGCAACTTCCCAGCTGACAGCAGTGGGACCAGGTTTGTAGCTGCTAAGCCACAAGACTTGCCATAACGCACCAGAGGAGTGGGCTCTGGTCTAATCACATTTAATTGTTGGCTCTGAGGAGTCACAGGCAAGGATGCTGCCTTGAGAGACATCAGTTCTGTGGTTGCAGCTGGGCTTGGTGGGATGAGGGGGGCGGGGGACAATTTTAGCTTGTTTAGCAGCCCTAGCTCTGTCATTGCTTATTGAGGTGATTGGAGAGCATCAAGGTCTGCTCAAACTCAGCATTCTTCACCAACACCCTCCAACTGCCAAAAGTGAAAGATGGGAGAGAGACCACACATAGCCACAGCTCCTTCCTGTTAACAATTAAACTCTGCTTGAAAAAAATTGACAATGAAAACCCTTAGCTATGTCATATTCATTCCCTCACACATGAATTATGAGGTGAGCCCTTACTTACACACATATTTTTGATATCACACTTTGCAGTGTGATAGTCTATTTTTTGTATTTTTTCAATGTAGGCTGACTGGCAGCAAATGATATGCTTTGGGATTTCATGATTATGTTATATGCATATAAATTGGGTGTAGTGAGAGGAAGGGTTAGGCATACAAATAACTAAGAAATAGAAACAATAGCCATGATATCATTCTTGTCCTCTCACAGCCTGCTGAAAAGGCAGTTGGCTGAACCACCTGTACCTGCTTGCATATGTAGATGCTGCAAATGGAAATTGAATCGATAGCTATGGGCAGCCTTTAGGACGTGGGCAGTAGCTCCTTAGATTTAACTGTGTCTGCTTTCAAAGTAAAGAATTGTCTGCACATGATGCCCATGATATATCATGCAAAAAAGTTTCCCCAAGTAGGAAACAGCAGAGAGAGCAAAGTCTTGCTAGTAGAGACTACAGCAGAGGTTCCCAGAGGCATCTCTCAGGCCCACGTCAGCATAGCTCAGGGTGGAGCAAGGCAATGACATTCATCAAGCTCTGGGCAGCTTCTTGTGGTCTGAAAGTTGCAGCAGAGGTGATCGCCCTGTGCTCCCTTCCCGCTCAATGGGTGGAGGTAAGTACTACTAGGTATCATGTGGCTCATTTGACAAGCAGACTTAAAAACGGGTTGGACTGTTCCCATTGTAAATGTACTTATCTCCATTGGCTATATAGGAGACCCAGAATGCCTATCTCAGATGTAGGTGCCTACATAGTAAACAGGAGAGATTAGTTCCACTCAGATTAGGAAATACAAATAAAGAAATGAGCTTGGGTTTCTTTACAAAGACCCAGCAATACCTCTTTCTACTTACTTTTCTTTTTCAAAACCACAGGCATTAAAAATGCAGATAGAATACACTGTGGTGTTCTGATGTGTTCACAAAAAGAATTATTGGTTTTGATGCAGAAAAGCCATTTTGAGGAATTTCTGGACAGTTAGGAACTTTCATGAAATGGACGGGAAGAAAGAACCAGAATAAAATATAGAGGAAAAGTAAACTGATTCACAAATAACCATAACCAGGAAACTTCCAGCTGCTCCTCTATGCTCAACAATGTAGGTTAGATCATCAGCTATCATTTGTTGGCAGAAGTTCTTGACTTTCAGAGTAACACAAGGATTTGCTCTAGCCAAGCACTAGTTGTGCTGTTTCTCAGGGTGGTTCTCCCCATGGCAGCAGTGGCAGAGGAGCAGCAGCCATCACCAGGTGGCACTGTTAGAGCTTCTGCTGGATACTGTTCATGGTCTTTCAAGAGGAGATGTTGAAAGTAGCAGAAAGATCACTTTCAGTCTTAGTACATTAATCATATTAATCATATAGGATTTGGGTTTCTTGATTTGGGGGTTTGTTTTCTTTTTTTTGTTTTGGTCCTAAGAGTCCCTCGTTGATGTTTGGGTTGAAATTCTGGACTGCCAAGATTTGCAGCAGTGCTATTTGTGACAGGCTCTGTCAAGACTGATTTATACAGTAAAATTCAGCAAACAACATTAAAAATAAACCCTGATGTGCCTTCCTAATTTCTTCTACATAAGAAATGATGTATCAAGGCCTGAGATCTGCTGCCTCTCAACAGACAGGCCACATTATCACAGGGCTCTCTTGTCAATAGATTTATGAACATTTGTGGCTTTGAAAACAACCATTTCCAAGCTATATACATAGGGAAAAATGGTTTCTCTTTAAGTGGATAAAAACTGCAGAACAGTCAGAAGATTACAAAGCTTAATACTCTTTGGAGAGTCATCTGAGATTTTAGAAGCTTATGAGTGAATCTGTGACGTCGGACTGCGAATCTTGTGACAGCACCTTTTCTTGGGAGATCTTTTGGTATTTTCTGCTTTTGGTCATGGTTTGGTATGTTGAAGAAAATGCTGCTGCATACTATCTTAACCAGAATAAGGAATACAGAAGAAAGAAAGAAAAGGAGGAAAAGAAGGAAGAAGGAAGAAGGAAGAGGGAAGAGGGAAGGGAAGGGAAGGGAAGGGAAGGGAAGGGAGGAAGGAAAATTACTAAATAATTTTTAACAATAAAATTCTTTCAAACTTAAGGTTTCCTTTACATTTTCTAAAAGTTGAGGTGTTTGATCTCCTTTCTACATTTTCAAATATAAATCTGGAAAGAAATGAACTATTTCTCTGGAGGTAAAAATGTGTTTGCTGCATTTTCAGCCACCACAGTAGTATGTATTATGTTGTTTATTTATACCAAGTCGGCCATGTAACTCTCAGGTACAGTATCCAGATGTTCCCATCTGCATTTCTAGACTTCTGCTCTGGTTCTTATGTCACCTGCTGAAAGAAAACGATCAGACTGTCTGAGGATTGAGCAGCCACTTCTTTGAAGCACTTACCAGCACAGCTTCTGACTCCAGTCTCTGCCAGCACGCATTCAACCAGCCTGCAGACATCAGTAGCTGGCTTTCCCCCACTCTGAGGCTTCAAATTAAATTGCTGTTGAGACTCCATGACATAAATTAAGAACAGAAAAACCAGTTTTAAGCTTACAGCTCTGAAGAAATCACCAAACAAGTTCTATTTTGGCAGCCTGCTGCTCACAACTCAGAAAATATGACAGAAAAGCAAATCACATGTCCAGTGTGTGTTTTATAACCATGCTCAGACTAAGCCATCTTGTAGGCACATGCTTGACTATTTTTAGTGGCTGTGCTCCCACAAATATGGCAAAGTCCTTTAGCATTGGCGAGTCACTAGGGGCTACTTGAAAAGTAGCAAGAGATGTCAGATGCTGGAATTTTGACTGAAAATAATAATACCTGGATTTCAGATTTGCTGCACAGATTTGCCAAAGTGCAAATGAAGTCAGCTCTGGCAATGTGATGATCCACTGATTACTGCCTCCAGCCATGAAAGTGAAGGATCTGACTGTATTTTATTTTCATCACCATTGCTACGGCATCATTTTAAAGGTATACGATCGCTCGTGGGAATGTCAATTTTCTTGGTGTCCATCTGGGAATCAAACATTTCTTCTTCAGTTCCAAGCAGGCACTGTGGCATATACAGAGGACCTATAACTGACATGGCCCATTAGTCATAGAAACATCCCACTAAAATTAGCAGCAGCTTTTCATCTTTATGGGCCTCATGCCTCGGTCCATATGTAGAACACACAAAATGGATTTTTCTTTTCTTGGCATGTAACCCCGTCTTTCCGGTACTTTGGTTCCAGACCTTCATGAGCAATGCAGGTGGCTTTTGTTGCTCCACAGCTCATATTCTTGACAGTTACTGCATCTATACAATACTTCTGAATTCAGCCAGGCTGAAACATTCTCACAAACAGTTACTTTAGATTACCAGCATTAGCACATAAATATAATAGTAATTAATAACACTTTGGCTTCTTGAAGATCCCCTGTGCTGCTCTGTTGGATCTATTTCAACAGCACCTAAAATGCCAGCAGCGAGGGTTCCCTCTTCCCCTATCTTGTTTTCAAACTTTATGCAGTTTGTTTTTAAGATGTGCAACAGAGGCACAGGAATAAGCTTCCTGTGATTTTCACTTTCAGAACCCAAGGTTTTCATGACAGCCTTGCATTTGGGACTATGTATCTATTTATTCATCTGTTGGGTCCCAGCTGGAGACAGTTTAGACCTGATTTTCAGAGGTGTTCAGCAATTAACAACTTCCATGCAAGCCAAGGGGAACTGGGACCATGCAGAACTGTGTTGTATGTGTCTTCTGGTTTTTTTTTTTTGAAGAAAGCACACTGTATGAGAAGCTATTTCTCCAGTGTTTACCTCACATCTTCATTCTGAGTCTAAATTTATTGCAATTGGGGACCAAAGGATCCAAACTAATATTTTACATCATTAATATGTATCATAAAAAAAAATAAAAGACTTCTCAACTTTACCCTTCTACTTCCGTTTCTTGTTTGCTGCCTCAACATCCAGGTGAAACACTGAATAAGGGTCTCCTTTTCTCGTGAAATAGTTACTCCAAAGTAGGGATCAGGTTGCACCATTGCTTTATGTGACACACAGAAATTAATTTTCCAGTGCTGTCCATATACCAGTCTTCCAATGCATTTTATCTGCCCAGAATAGACAAAGGTATGCCAGGTTGCCCTAGTTGCAGTCTCCAAGCATTTCACATTTTGTTTAAAAATAAAATAAATAAATAAGTGAACTGCCTGGCTAATAACTCAGAATACTCAGAGCTGACTAGTAGCACAGATAGCACTTTTGTACCACACTGTGTAACGTATTGCAGGGCAAACAATGGTTGTTCCAGTCCAGAAATAGAAAAGGTGATTCATTTTGGTTTGGAGCAAAAGAGCAGTGTGTCTTGGTGTTGCTAATAAAAGCCTGTAGGGTTTTGCTCTCTGCAGGCTTCATTGCAGTAATCAGCAGCGCTTCTGTTAGCTCATTATCAACATTGCTGGCAGTGCAGGAGGGACAACTGGTTGCACATTCAGATTAGTATTGTCATTGTAACACTTTATATTAAGACTCCTTTAATGAAGGATTTACAAGCTGCATTAGAGAGAGTGCATCAATAGAAGCTGTTACAGAATTGTACTGTTACTATAAGGACTCATTAGCCTTTTATTTACACCCTGTGAAAAATTTGTTAACTACCCATTAACTGTTTGTAAATGGAACTGAAGTACTCAGACACATACGCCTGAAGAACAGGAGGGACTATTTTGAGGATTTAATCCAGTTTCTCACAGGTCACAGCATATTGCCAGAGGAGTCCTGCAGTGACCCAGCAGTTTCTGGGTGAACTACTGCATCTTTCCTAGAAAACCCTCCTTTTTGAACCTGAAGTTCTCAAGAATCCTTAGTTACTCAATACTTAAACACGTACAAAACAGTATTCATGTGGTGCCAGATTTCAGTTGTTGCATAGCCTGCTACAGTAAAGGTCCTTCACTGTTATAACCTTCCTCCTTCTCTCTCACTCTCTTGCTTTCACTTCATTTACATTCTATGTATGTTCTATATGAAGTAAAAATCATTACTTAGTATTTAGGTTTTGGTAGCATCTGAGTTCCATCCAAGCTACGTATCAGCCATGCTGATGTTATATGAGCAAATGTTAACACATCCTTCCAAAAATTACATAGGCAACACCTAACAGATGGATAAAAAATCTTAATGGCTTAAAGGTTGGACACAGAGAATGGAGTAAAGGAGTAATGGGATACATGCAGCTCTTAGCCACAAGCATGTCATGGTGAGACATCTCCCCAGAGCTGCACCTGTAGGGATATATGCCTTTGGAGACCCCTCTGGAAAAGGTCTCCCTCTCTCAGAGGTATATGGCGGCCAGGATGCCTCCTACAGGTAATTTAAGATAGTGAATTAAAAACAAAACAAAGCTAAAATAACAGAAAACAAATAAATTCTTCACGTATTACGTTACAGCACTCACAGAACCACTGTATGCTAATGGTGTAGCAGATAATAAGAGGTGTGAGATCTGCCCATATAGGTGTTCCTGTATTCATGATCTTTGTGTCATAACCTACAGTTCTTATGAAACCACTCTGCCTTCCCCACTCCCTCCTAAACTTCCCTTTAGAAAACTGCCTTTGCTGAGCTTTTCAGAGCACACAGAGTGACCTGGCATAGAAACCTGAGGGTCCTCTTCAGGTTCTCTCATATAAGAACTTGGATCTCATCTTGTTTTTCTTGAATAAATGCAACACATTCTGCCTATTTTTTTGTAAAGGTGTTTAGAAATGGTAAAGCTGGGAACTGAGGAGTGCTGGCAGGCTGGGTCAAGGCAGTGTGCTTACTGCAGAGATATTCTCCCACCAGCTGGTTCTGCTTCCACATAATTTGTTCAGGATTTGCGTCAGGACCTCTAAGTTCACCTTCTGCAAAATATTTATTAATTCTTTTTCTTCTTTCTCTGAGAGAAGTGTTCCCCCCTCCCTCTTTTTTAGAAGAGAATAATTTGCCATTGGATTGGAAACAAATTAGTACCATGTTGGCAGGGCAGGTCTGCCTGTTTCCCAGACACATTCCTTGTATTTACTAATTCTTTTCATCATGAAAACGACAGAAAGGCAGAGGTGAAATCACACGTATTCAAGGAGCTCCTTTAATAGAGGTAGATCTAAAAAGAAACAGGGATTCGTCCTCCACCATTACAAATGTGGTCTATTCCCAACAGCTGCGGTGCACTCCAAACATCATAACGTTGGCGACTGTTTGGAGGATTCACAATTTAAATCACCATTGACAGGTTGTTAAAAAAGAACTTCTTGAAAGATATTTTTTTACCTGTTTATTAACTGCCAATTATGTATATCTGTCTGATATTTGTCTCTTACAAATATTAGGCTATTTACCCTGGTCATTAGATTTAAATTTTGCTGTGTCGCTAGGGCATCAAGAGGTTTTAAAAGACTTTCCTAATGTAAGGAAGCTGCAGTATAAGGGTAAGAAATTTATGCAAATTACAAATAAAGCCTGTGGTTGAAATAAAAATCATTTTCACCCCTTTTCAGAAAAACAAAGTTCAGATTTTTCACTTTGACACTTTGAGTGTAAGCCTACTTAAATCTAATGTAAAATTGAAATGGAAAAAAAAAAAACAAAAAGAAAACAAACTAAGAGGTAAATGAATTATTTTAAGTCAAGCAGTGTGTTTCATTTGATCAGAACTGAAATATCCTTTCTTTCATTTTCATTTTGGCAAAAACAACAAAAAAGTCATTTGGGGTTGACCTGCAGAAATTTTTTTCTTAGTTTAGCCAGAGAGTAGAAAGATTAGTTATTTAGATAGCACTACTCCAAAATTGAAAAGCTGTGCCATTTCCAGCAGGCTATCCTTCCTGTTGTAAATGAGCATTTCATCCTTATATATACATTTATAACAACTGATGAGAGAAATATTGAGTAATCACATAGGTCGCAGTCAAAGTTTCAAAATTCCTTTAAATATTTGACCTTCCTTTATTGGAAGGGTATCCTATGTGTGTGTAACTTATTAATCATTCCAGTTTATAATGAGATCTTTTCGTTGTTGATCGTGGCCATTCAATGTTGTTTTAAAAATAAAACCTTTCCATATTAATTTGTTCCATCTCTTGCTTTGTGGGACATAATTTGCAGTGATGTGCCTGGCCTTAAATGAATGCAGGTTAGCTTACAGTAGGAAAAACTGTTGGAAAAAATACAAAGAGTTGTCCCCAAAATCAACAAACCTTACTTTTCAATTTTGATTCTGCCAATGCCTATGTGTTACTGAATATATAGGAGCAGGCTGTTTGCTGACCATCCTACAGGTGTCTAACATTTCAGTCATGTCAAATGAATGACTTTTGCTCTGTTGGCTCACAGAGAAGTAAATAGTCCTTTTCTGATTCATCTTCTGAAAAGATATTACTTTGAAGCAGCTATTTTTGAAATTGAGTGTACCGAGAACTCTGTTTGTCCTTTTTAATTCTTTCCCCATTTTTCAGCTTATAACACCTTTTCTGACATAAGCATGTGCAGCATAAACCTTGTGTCATGTGTTATAGGGTAGAAAACCTAAAATGCTAAACGTACTAGTGCTCTTTGGGTAACACCTACAATCATAATGAAGTGTTTCCTGGCACGCTGCACACTGTACCTTAAATCACTTTTATATTGAGCTCTGTAAGTGTTAGGTCTTTTCCCAGTTTCACCTCTACATTAGTGCCTGAGGAAAGGGAGCTGGGCCATGGGAAGCAGCCCCTTCCTGAGGCAGTGGAGATAATGGAGGTGGTTGCCACCATCAGCTTCAGCAGTAGGAGCCAAGAAAGGAAGGGTCAGGAAAGCTGATGGCAGAAATGTCTTTTACCAACACAGCAGGCTCCAGGAAGAAGAGATTTTTCTAGAGCTTAGCACTAAAAACACAGTTCAGCACCATATTTAAATGTGTGCCCTGCTTTGAGCATGTAAGACACTTCTTAAACATCAGTGGGATTTCTCACATTTTTAAAATTAATATGCACTCCAGAGGCTAATTGGGAAGATTTGCAATTTTTTTAAGGACAGAAAATGCATAGAGAGAACTGATAAAATAAAAGACAAAGAAAACTGAAAAAAAAATCATAACGCAGCAAAGAAAATCATACAAATGTTGACAATTAACCGAGAATTCAATAATTCCAACAGAAACCTGGGAAAGATAATGCACATTAGATATGAGTCTGGAATGTATTGTAAACATTGTGTCTAAAATATGTTAAAACACCATAGTTGGGCAGATAATACTCTTTTTCCTTGATTATTTTGGAAATAATGTGACAGCTGTGTATTTTAATTGGCTGTGATGATCTTAATTTTCAAGCTTTTTACATTTGTTGTCTGCTAAACATTTTCCTAGACAGCCTGACCATCTGATAGTCCTGACCACCTCCAGGCCATAGCTTCTATTCAAAGTAGTTTACATGTAATCTTGTCTATATTGGAAAATTACCAAATTACAAGAAAGTTACTGGCGTTAAGAGATAGACAGAAAGACCTGAACTTGTAGTGTAAAGCAATATGAGGTGGGGAAGTATTATTAGATAATATTATAGGTATTATCAGGGTTGCTTTTCATAGATGTATGATGGTGCATTTATTAACAATTAATTTTATCTACCATTTTATTACCATTAAACTAGTATTAATATTATTGCTTTAGTAGTGAGAATCATCCCTCTGTAACTCTTTCCAGATAATACTCAGTTTTGGAGCTCTTAATAATTCATAAAGTTGGAAAAGACAATTCCAGGAACTACTTGTCTCTACCTAAAACCTCATTTAACTGGTTTAAAACAAATGGACTTTAGTACCAGGATTCCACTGCCAAGCAGTGGCAAACTAGCAAGAGCTAGAGGTTAATCAGGGACACAGTCCCCTGTGCTGGGGACACAAAGCGAGTCTACAAGATTTCGCGAGAATGCAGTTGAAGAAAGGGAATATCCATCTGGAGAAAAAATGTGCATAGTGGGTACATAGAAAATAACAATTATTTAATTGCTATTAAATATTAATTATTAAATATTATCATTATATTAAAAGAAAAAATAAGCTATGTCTAGGAGCAAAGTTACATTAAAATAGTTTAATTAAAATAGTTTTTAAAGACTGCAAATTAAGAAGGAGAATACACAAACATCTGATTCCCTCCCTTGCTTTCTGTGGCTTCCATTCATTTATCACAGAAATGGGCTCAAATCCCCAGTATAAGCTGCAGTGAGCTCCAGTGAGGTCCTGCACTTAGGCTGGGGCAACCCTCTGTATCAATACTCTCTGGGAGATCAAGGGATTGAAACCAGCCCTGTGAAGGACTTGGGGGTACTGGTAGACAAAAGGCTGGACATGAGCCTGCAATGTGCCCTTGCAGCCCAGAAGGCCAACTGTATCCTGGGCTGCATCAAAAGAACTGTGACCAGCAGGTCGAGGGAGGTGATTCTGTCCCTCTATTCTGCTCTGATAAGATCCTTCCTGGAGTAATGTGTCCCTCTGGAGCCCTCAGCACAGGAAGGACATGGACCTGTTGGAATGAGTCCAGACAAGGGCCACAAAAATGATCAGAGGCCTGGAACACCTGTCCTGTGAGGAAAGGCTTAGAGAGTTGGGGTTGTTCAGCCTGGAGAAGAGGAGGCTCTGAGGAGACCTCATTGCCACCTTTCAATACCTAAAGGGGGCCTATAAGAAGGACAGGGACAGGCTTTTAGCAGAACCTGTTGTGATAGGATTAGGGATAACAGTTTAAAACTGAAGGAGGGCAGATTTAGGTTGGATATAAGGAAGAAGTTTTTTACCATGAGGGTGGTAAAACACTGGCACAGGTTGCCCAGAGAGGTGGTGGATTCTCTGTCCCTGGAGAAGTTCAAGGCCAGGTTAGATGGGGCCCTGAGCAACCTGGTCTAGTGGGGGATGTTCCTGCAGAGGAGGAGAACTAGATGATCTTTAAGGTCTCTTCCAACTCAAGCTATTCTGTGATTCTGAGCCAAAGTGTGGATTTATGGAAGACCAACCACTGCATCCATGAATGCCCTTGCTCCACAGCCAACATAGGTGACTTACTTGACCTTGTGTACCTAGGCTGGACATTTGTACATGCCAGTCGAAATTAATGAAAATCCAGGTCTAAAGCTAAAAAAAAGCAGTCACATAGGATTTGAAATTATTAGATTAAATCTGTTTATATTTACTTCAGATGCTACATTATAGGATAAACAACCCCTTAGGATTAAGCTCAGAAAATCGCCCTCACTGATAAAAAGATTCTATAGACTTATTTATGGAGTAGTGTCTGAAATAATATCCATCAATGTGTACACTTCTTTAGAAACTTTAATTTCATAAAAATCAAAATAATAAAAGGCTAATCCGTAGATAAAAATCCAGCACAGGCCAGAAGCAACACTATAGTTGTATTTTTCCATTATTTGTATCTCCAGTGACTGTGAGAGTAACACTGAATATAACCTTTATTTACTTAATTTAAGAATGTGTCTGTCTTTTTTAAGGACTGCTTCTAAAGCAAACCTTCCTCATTCCACACATCTGATTTACACTCATCTAAACCAGGGATATTCTCAGACACCTTGGCACAGATAGCCAAATATTATTTAGTTATTTACTGTGACTGTGGTTTCAGTTTCTTCTCTGAAATGGTTTGGATTTTTTTTCTGAAAAATGGTCATTTCTCACATTATCCATTATCCACTCATAGTTCTTGTGTGAGCTCCAGTGAGAACACATATTTCTTCTCAAAGTTTTCTGAAAGCTCCAGCTGAAGAATCCAGTAACTTCAGTCAATTTTTATTACTTTAACACTCTCTTCTTCAAGCTGTATCTCTCCAAAGAAAAGCCTAAGGCCATTCTAGCAAACCAGAAGATCCTGACCCTTTAAAAATCATCTCTGATCTTGAAGCAGAGCTTCCATGTTTCATATGAACACAGCCTTTCCTCCCAATCTATCTGGGATTTTTTTACAATCCCCATGTTAGCCAGGAAGTCTCTGAAGCTCAGCTCCTACCAGAACAGTTTTATACTTTATACCTTTGACAGAAACTGCTGGCATTCGCCTGCAGGAAGCTGACATGTGATTTAGGAGGGGATAAAACATGTACATGTTTGTTACTTGAATTTTACAGCTCTGCAGGGAATTAAAATCTTTTTCACAAAGGATTTAAAACCTTGACTTTGTTCCCCACTTTAAAATTTCAAAAATTCTCTGAAGGAATATTGCAAGATGAAATTAATTTGGGGTCAATTGAAAGGTTTCAGTTTGACCAAAACCAAAATACTTTTAATTTTGATTTTCATATTTATTTTTTTAGATTACGTTGTAATATACTGAACAGCATAAAATATGAGATGCTAGTCCTACTGCTTTAAAGAAAGTCTTGAACATATGGCCCAAATGTAACTGATACAATGATGTCTAGCTGAGTTTATGGAAACCGTAAAACAACAACTGTGGGAGACATGAAACGAGCTATTCATCCTGACTTGTGTCCAGGAGTGATATTTCATAACATTAATATTTAAAATAGCTTATCAAAGAACATGAGAAAAAGAAGAATAGGAGAAAAGGGTATGAAACAGGAAGGACCAGGTATCATAAGAGACAGCTTCATTTGGTGCCAAGAACAAATATGTTTGCATAATTATATATGTTCTTATAACCATATATGCATATTCTTTCTGAGTCAAGAAGAATCAAACCTTCAGCAGTGATGAAGCTCTGCTAAGGAGAAGCAGAGTCTCAGGAGCTGAATTATTTGAAATCACCAAAACCAGCACTGGTTTGATGCGCAGTCATACCCAAGCATTTGCACTGAGCAGTAAAATATTTTGGTGTATCATTTGACTGAAACCTCTTCCATCAGATGTTTCCATCCTCTCCCCCATCACCACATTACCACTATTGCCACAAGCATGAAGGGCAGGAAGGTAACCAAGAACAGTCAGCATCAGCAGATCACACTTCACCAGCCCAACTGGTTTTGATGAAAAAATAAGCGTCTGTGCAGATAACATGTAATGCACTCTGACTTCTGTAAAACTGTTGACACCATCCCTCAAAGTAGTTTCATGTATAAGATGAGGAAATCTGGACTGGACAAATTGTCTGCAAGATGGGTTGAAAACTGGCCAAAGCACCTCGTTCTAATTAGTGGCTCAGCACCAAATTGGCAGCCAGCAACAAGCAGAGCAGCCCAGGAGCTAACACCAGGACTGGCACTGTTCAGTATCTTTATCCATGACCTGGGTATTGAGACAGAATCTACGCTTGTTAAATGTGTGGGCAACACTTAATTAAACAGAGAAGACAGAGTTTGATTGACTATACAGCAGTAGAGTTTCAAGCCAAAGAGACCCCAAGAAATTTGAGATTAGACTAACAAAAGTCTCACAAAGTTCAGCAAGTAGAAATGCAAAGATTTCTACCTGAAGCAGAGTAAACACAAGTCAGGGAGCCATTTGTCTGAACAGCATCCTTGTTGAAAAAGACCTTGGGCATCTGGGGAACACCAGTTAGACTATTAGCCATCAGGGTGTTCTTATGGTAAGTACAGGGACCTGCACTTTAGAAGGAGTGTGGCCAGAGGAAGGAGGGAAATTACCTCTCCATTCAGCAGTGAGGTGAAGGCAGGAGGTGATTTAACAGCAGTCCGCAACCATTTCAGGGATAGTTAAAAGATAATGGTGTGGGAAACCTCGGCTGGTCCGAGGGATCGGAATGTAAGTTTGATATCGACCCTGAGCAGATAACCGTGTACCCTTGAAGAGCCCGGGGAGTCTTGAGAAGAACGGAGAAAACAAGATTGAGGAGCTGGCAGACCACCAGAAGAAGAAGCTTATCGAAGTTGCAGCTGAGAAAGAAAGTTATCCAGTCATGAAATGTTGATCTTTTGTTGAACCAATAATACCTGTGCACATATCCCTTACTTAAAGGTATATAAGAGCTTGTTATAACAATAAAATGAGCAGTTGGCTGTTAACTGTTTTGGATCACTGTTCTTTGTATGTCAAGTCCGTCCCGAACAACGACAAATGGGGCCAAACTACTGTCAGGAGTAGAAAGATCATTTAACGGGGTAAAAGAGAAAAGTGTTGCAGCTTGGAAGGTTCACACTGGACATTCAGAGAAACTTCTTCCATAGGAGAGTAGTGCAGCTCTGGAACCCACATTAAGGTGGTAAGTGTTCTCAGAGGGTTTCAAGATTCAGATAGACATAGCCTCAGCTGGTCTGATCTACTCTTGTTATAGTCCTGCTTTAATGAGGGTGTTGTACTAGATGACCTGACACCCCTTCTAGTTTCCTTGATTATGTGATTTATTATTTTCCCTTCCCCACTCCTCTTCTCCCTTCCTCTCCTCTTCCCTTCATCATCTTAGAAAGGTCAAATCAAAGTTCAGGAAAATTCCTCTCAGAATATAAAGCCATGCAAAAATACCTCAGTATACTCCTTAAAATAGGCAAGGATATTTGAAAGTGTAATTTGAATACATCAGGACTACATAGGCGTCTGTAGTTAATCTCCAAGCTAACGTAACTTCCAAAACCTTGATTGCTTAAGAAAACACATAGCAGACAATGAATTTCACTTGATTGTCATATACTACAGCCTTCACAGCAATGACAATGAGCAATCTAAATCCTTCCTTCCTTCCTTCCTTCCTTCCTTCCTTCTTTCCATCCATCCATCCATCCATCCATCCATCCATCCAATGTAGATTTAATAACATAATGAAAAAGACACTGTCTGTGGGATGCTATTTCCTGGGCAAGGTCTTTACCCATCAGTCCAGTATGCAAAGAACAGGAATCACCATGACTATTTGGGAATGAATTTAGCAAGCTGAAGTCCTTCAGGCACTCAGCTTGTAAGAGAAGGTAGTGGAGTTAAAAGTATGGCCACATTCTGGAATTTAGGTGTCAATATCCTCCCTCAGTCCCATTTCATACAGAATTTAGACATGGCTACAGACAGGCTACAGTCTTTTTCTCTGATTACAGATGCATTTAAATTCTCTGTTAAGAAAAAAAAAAAGAA